>VDFB02229397.1:0-350033 GCA_007258455.2 Sequoia sempervirens
TAAATGGCCACATGAGACTCAAATCCACTATTTACACATTACATTAACCAATTGAGAGCAAAAAGATAGCTTAGAAGTGTGAATGGCTAAAGAAGATGTGAGGTCCAATATGATGATCTACCTAAGCTATTATCTTGAGAGACTAGATTTACTCAGCAACCTACTAATTGAATTTGATGATGTCCTCCTTTCGATCAATGGTAATTTTGGAAAATTCATTGGCTAGCCTATTCTTGTCACTGTAATCATGGTTGCATTTGAAATCAACAAAACTTTCCGACAAAGGCTAGATCATTTGAAAGATGTTCAGTTTCCAAGTGCTAGTATTTTTTTCTTTGAGAGGATTAAGCGTTAACATTGAATCTCACTCTATGTGTATTTTTGGAAATCGTTCTCTCTTCTTGTTATAGTTAGACTAGTTAATGAAATATGGGCTTTAGCCTCATTGTTGGTGCCATCAAGGCAATTTTTTTAGATTGCTAGTAGAATTTATACATCATTATTTCTAAAAATACATCTAATTTGTAATGGCCCTAAATTTCCTCTAGAGACCCCATAAAACTTGAATTGAATGAATGGTGTAGAAGGGAATTCCCACTTGTCTAATAGATGAGCCAACTTTGTTGTTGGGAGGTACATGGAGCCATTCACTAGAGGGGGCGAATCAAATTCTAATTCTCTAGAATTTCATTATCCCAATTTGTGGAAACCTTGGAGTTGATATTTGAGTTGTGTGAGGATCATACTAAGTGATAATCTATAGGTAGATGTTTTCTTTGGTGTTACTTTAGTGCTTGGTTTTATAGTATTATTGTAGGCTTTAATCTATTAGAACTGTTGTATTATACCTTAAGACTAAGACAAGTATTTCCATATATTTTTTATTTACAAAACGACTCGTGAGTGTACAAACTTTAGATTCATCAAGTCTTGTTTATTCTATGACCTTTTTATATTGATCCATATTGTTGCTTTGAAAGATGATTCATAAAAAGGCACATACTTGTACTTATATAACAACACAATAATGATCATATTAGTAAAATAATAAAAATTTAATTAAAAATACATATTAAATTTTCCTAAAAAGACACAAATAACTATTATGTAAGACAAAATAGATACACTCTAAACTCTTTCAAATGTTAAGTGGGCTTAACCAGCCACGTGAACTTGACCACCCTAGTGAGTTGACCACGCCCTTTGCCAGGTCAGAGCAACGAAATGACACAATTTATAACCTTTGAATAAGGCAGGCAGCAAACTATACCTACCACAAAAAATCTGTTCCTCTGACTCAGACCACTTAGACTTTGCTTATTATTCATTTATTAACTCTCCATAAAAGACCGCCTCTAGAAAGTCAACAGCTTGTTAACTGCTACCCATATCTTATCTTCTTTGATTCACACAAACACTTCAGGGCTGTTCTCACATAGAACAAAGAGTTCTAAAGTTGTTTTAACAGATTGATGATGGCAGGTGCAATTGCACAAGGTGTTATCGGCAAACTTACTGAGATGATAGTCCAACAAGCAACTGAAGAGGCAGCACTGGTTTGCAACTTCACCCGGGACTTTAACTGGCTCAAGAAGAGGCTCAGAACTATAAGTGGGGCTCTGAAATATGTGGATTCACTTTCTACACAAGATGAGGATGTCAAAGAATGGCTGCACAACGTGAGGGACGTTGCCTGGGATGCAGAGGACATTGTGGAAGAGTGCTCTATTCGCCCTCTTTACACTAGATGTGTAACTAAGTCTTGTGTTTGCAATCCGAATGAATTACTTTTCCGCTATAAAATGGGGAGAAGAATTGAAAAAGTGAAAGGAAGAATGAATCACATTACGAAAGATGGAGAGCAGCTCAAGCTTTTCCGTGATTTAGTGCACTCTGAACAGCCATCAAGCATTGCAGAGGGGGGATCAGCATGGAAAGGAAATAGTGTCCTGCCTAGCTATTCACACCCTGTGGCTATTGAGCCAAAAATTCAACAACTTATCTCCCTAATAGATGAGCCAACTAGTCCAGTCATTGCTGTGGTGGGGATGGGCGGATCAGGAAAGACATATCTTCTCCAAAATGTTTTTGACAGAATCAAACAAAGGTATGAGCATTCAATCTGGCTTTCCATATCACAGTCATATTCTTTTGATAAATTGCAAGGTGTTTTGGCTTCGCATATTGGGGATCTAAAGGATGCTGTAAAGGGTTTAATGGAAGAGCGAGCGGCGGAAATGATTAATGACCATTTAAAAGGAAGAAAGTGTCTAATTGTGCTGGATGACGTCTGGAGGGCAGCCAGAGAAGATAACATCATTTCGAGGCTTGGTCTTCCAATAGGCAGTGACAGCCAATGTAAAGTTGTGGTTACAACCAGAAACAGGGAAGTCGGCCAAAATCTTCATGCTCGAACATATGAGTTGGAGCTTTTATCCAAGCAAGAGAGTTGGCAGTTGTTCTGTGCTTATGCCTTCCCAGCTTATGACCAAAATCTCCCGCCATATTACCTTGAGGACATAGCTCTTCAGGTTGAAGAGCGATGCGCGAGATCACCACTGGCTCTAAAGACAATAGGAGCTTCCCTCTCCGGCAGCACAGATCTACGAAATTGGACCTCTAGATTGCATCAACTCAAAGAATCGAAACTGAATCGACGGAAAAAGCCGGCTAATCCGGACTTCCGAGTCATAGAGATTCTTAGATTGAGTTATGATTCCTTGCCTCCAGCTCTTAAGCCCTGTTTTTCTTATTTGTCCTTCTTTCCTGAGGATGAGGTAATAGATTGCGAATATCTCATAAATCTCTGGATAGTGGAAGGATTGATTCCCCAAGGAGAAGACCAGTGGGATGTTGCTTGGAGTTATTTATATCAGTTAACCAATCTGTGCATGCTTGAAGTATGGGAGAGTTCGCCGGATCTAATCAAATATTGTAGGATCCATGACTTGCTGCATGATTTGGCAATTGATATATCTAAAGAAAATGGATGTACATTTTCTGTTGAAGATGCCTGCACATCTGTGAAAAGAATTTTACTGCCCAAAAAAGATACAGATGATATGATCATCGAACAGAGCAGGGCTTCTTGTACCAGGTCTCTTCGCACTCTGTCATTATATAAAAATCCCATCGAAAAGATTGAGACAAAATTCTTCAGTCCTTTGAGATTATTAAGGGTTCTCGACTTGAGCCAAACTAAGATCTCTACATTGTCCCACTCTTTTGGAAAGCTAAAACTTCTCAAGCTCTTAAATTTATCATGGACAAGAATTGATCAGGTACCAACCTGTGTGAGGAAGCTCAAGAATCTTGTTTTGCTCGATCTATCTTGGTGCCGACGTCTGCAAAGGCTGCCTGAGTGGATAAGTGAATTGAAATGTCTTCAGCACCTCAACATACAGGATTGCCATTATGGGTTGCGCAGTCACATGCCGAAGGGAATATCAGAGCTGGACTGTCTGCGGGTACTCAGATCAAATGAATTGAGCCTCTCTGTTGAAGAGGATGGATTGTTAAAGTTGGAGGATCTTGCAAAATTAACCCGCCTCCAAGAATTAAGCGTAGTTCTTAAGCATGAAAAGGAGTTGGAGGGTTTCCAAAATGGAACCCTTGCGCAGCTACCACAGATGCGCCATTTGTCCATAACATCTGAATTCTCTGAAGCATCGCATTTACCGCAGAATATTACTGCCCTGCAGGATCTGCAAACCCTCAATGCGGGGCATTTTGCCATACCGAATTGGTTATGTATGCTAGGAAATCTTAGGATACTTACGTTATGGCATTGTGAATGTAGCATTTATACGGCATTAGAAACAATGCCTAACCTGGTAGAGTTGACATTAGTGACTAATGAGAGTTGCAGAGAATTACCAAGGGGGTTTGGAAAGTCATGCGGGTTTCCCAATCTACGCTTTCTAGTTATATCAGACTTCCCTCTTCTGGAGGTGTTGCCGGATTTTGAGGATGGAGCAATGGCCGTCCTGCAAATATTGTATTTCGAGTGGTGTCCGAGAGTGAAGAAATTTCCGAAGGGATTGGAAAGGTTGAGAAGACTGAGAGAGTTCTACTGTAGCGGGTTAGGAACCGATAAATTTAGAGAGACATTGCGTAAAGGCGGAGAAGTTTGGAATAAAGTCAAGGCAAAAAATCCAGATGTCCGCATCATGGACTCTTTTGTCTAGTTATCTAGTAAAATATGAATTTATTTAGTTAAAGTACAAAATTATAGCTAGAGAACAATAGTTTATTCTCGCATTCTACTCAATCAATTTTGTTTTTTACAATAGATATTAATTTATTTAAATTTAAATTTTATATATGTTTAAGATTTGGTAGGAATTATGAATGTAGAAGAATAAATAATAATATTTTTTAGTTGATATTGATGTATTCATTGGATGTCAATTATTTAAGAAATTTGAATAATTATAATAATTTTTTTTTGTTTATGATGAGAAAAGTCAATGCATAAATAAAATTATTATTTATATTTTTATTATATTTTTGATGCATTAAATTCTTTGATAAAATCTTAAGAATATCAATAATGTATGTCTTATTCAAATATTAATTTAAGACTCAAATTTCAACTCTATTAATGTTTTGTTATTGATTGAATAACATTGAACATAATTATGTCTTTAGTGAAATTCCTTTTATAAAATTAGGTTGACTTTTAAAACATTAATATTTTGGAAAAAGACTAATAAATATATTATGCATTAAATAATACTTAATTATATGTTTGAAAAAAATGATTCTCACTCATTGAAATAGTGTGATATTATTAATGTAATTATATTATTTCAGTGTAAAAAATTACTAGGAAGAAGTTAAATCAACTACAATCAATGAATCACAATTATTACAATAGTGTACTATTTTTGCAATCTAATAACCACTAATCTTCACTCCAACTATAATTTCAACTATCACATCATCAATATGAACCAAACACAATATGTTCAACAACATTATTGATTCGAAAATTATGCTACCATGACTTTAATTTGGGGTCATTTTAGTTCACAACCAAATGTATTCTAACAACTCTATTGTCCTACTTGACAAAAACAATTAAGATCTCAAATATTTATTTTCATTAAGTACAAAAACCAATTGACAAGAACTAGACACAATGTGTCTCTTGTTTTAATATATAATCATTTTATTATTTAAATTAATTAAATAATAAAAATCATTCGATTAATTTAATTAAGTGGAATGATTAATGATTTACTTTGTAGATTAATTAATGATTAAATGAATTATTTTAATTAATGGATGTTTCTTAGACATGATGGCATTAACAAGATTGGAATATCTACATAATACATAAACACACAATACCATATTCCTTCCACCTACAATAATATTGACTATTTTGTCCCACAAAGATTTGTAGTTGTCTTTTATAAGGTTAATAATAACTACCTTTTCTAGAGGCTTCTTATTTTTCCTTACCATCTTTTAACTTTATTTTATTTCATTGATCTTGTTTCCTACTTTTAGCTTAAAATTATTTCATATCACCTTTACAATAGTAGAAATCATTTTAGGTTTCACCCATACAAGATTGTACTTGAACTAGCTTCTTACTCAATTTGTTGGTCTCTATTTTAATGCCTTAGTTCTTGCATATTCATCTTATAAGTTTGTCTCCCCCATTCTAGTGTTTCTTCATCCTTCAAGGCATTCTAGGAGACATCTCATAGGTTTGACGACATCATTCTATTAATATGCCCATGGTGTTTAACTTTAGCCTCATGTGTTATTTCTAAGGCTTGTTGATACTTGCTTGTTATTGTTTCAAAGCTTGAACTTGAGCTTGTTGTGCTAGTTGGGATTGATATTGGGCTTGTTGTTGTTGCAATGCTTGATGGTAAGCTTGTTGTGCTTGTTGCAAAGCTAGAGCATGAGCTTGTTGTTCTTGCAACATGGAGGTGTTTTGTTATTGGGATACATGAGATGGGTTTTAGTTGATCATGGTATGAGTGAATTGTGGTTTGTTTTGTGCTACCATTCCTTGTAAGATTATTGATTATGTGGGAGGAATGTAGATTTGGGACCCCATCTAATTTTGCATGATTTGGGGGCCCAATGGTAAAGATGATGATGACGCCATTTGGTAGTGTGATTTCAATGGCACATTCTAACCTTGGATCAATTGATTAGAAGGATTCCCTTGACCGATATGTTGAGGTTTCCCTTGTTGTGTTTTATGTGGGGCCAAGGCATTACCTTGGTTGATGGGGTTTGTGAACAATGTGTTGCTTTGATTTGGATTGATGATAGATGGGGCTAATGTGGATGGTGGATTGACTTGAGTAGTTTGGGTAACCACTTGATTTGGTGTGTCAATGGGGTTGTTGGAACCACTTGCTAAGGATTTCCCTTATGTGAGGGTGTTATCTTTCCCTTGTTGTCCTAGTAGTGGTACTTGGTTCACATTAACTTGTGTAGTGTTGGGCACACTTTGGGTATTTGTGATGTGGATGGAAATGGTTGCGCTTGAAATGTTGAGGTCGTCGTGGTGTTATGGAATGTGAGCACGGTTCGCATGGATGGAGGGGATGCTTAGGAACGGTGGTGCAAGAATCAAATGGGGCCCCAAATGTTGGTGTCCAAGTTGTGTCTTGGGGAAAATTGGTGTTTTGGGTACCCAAAAGTGTGTTGCCTCCTAAAGGGAGAGTGTGACTAAAATATGTGGCAATCCTAGTTGCAAGACTAGGAGTTATTGTTTGACTTGGCACAAGGGATGGAGTTGGTTGATTTGTAGATTGGGTTAACCCTTGTGTCAAGGATTGTGTGAGAAAATTTGGAGCCACATTTTTTAAGGTTTGATGATCTTGTTTATACTTGAGGAGTTCATCCTTAGTGAGCTCAAGTGGGTTGTTTGTGACATCTTCTACCTTATAACCTAAAGGGTTTCATGGTTGTTGTAAAGGGGTAGAATGACTCCTTGGATCAAATTCTTGTGGGATAGTATCACTTATGGAAGACGTTCCTTTGGTTTGTTACATGATTCTCTTATGTTGTGATCTTGTTGTAACCATAAATTGTGGGTCGTGCCTCTGGGAGAGGTATGTTGAGATTTATAGTGTTGGAACTCTTTATTTGGCTCAAATTTTGGTAAAAGGGACCCTCTATGTTTTTTTGAACCAATGATGTGAATGGATGATGAAAAGGGTGAATGATATTGGGGATGAACTTTCTAAACTCTTGGAAAACACTTTTGACTATAGGTTTGATTATTTTGATGTCATGGATAAAGGTGTCAATGAACTTGTAAGTATTTAAGGTAGACTTGTGACCTTTAAGATAAACTAGTCCACAAAATGATGACTAACTCAACTAAGTGTATGGAAAAGGATTCATTTCACACACAAAGTAGATAAGTTAGGGGATTGGTTTGATAATCGTCTAAGTTTAAAGTGTTGATGTGTCCAAAAGTTTCTAAAGTTGTTTGTGAAGTGGAGTGTCAAATATGATAGATGAAATGTTTTGACCTCAACAAATATAGAGAGAAATAGGGGAGAAAGAGGAATAGGGAGATTGAGAGATAATAAAAGTAACATATATATATATAATCACATCGAGAGATATCCTTCTCGAGGTGCCTATGCACTTTTATGTGAAAAGTTGTAAAAAATAGGTGCCTCGAGAATGATATCTCTCAATGGTTTTTTTGTGTGTGTGTGTGTGTGTGTGTGTGTGTGTGTGTGTATGCTAGTATTCAAAGTTATTTTAAATTGTAAATGTGTAAGAAGCATCTATGTTTTGAATACAAAATACATATATTTTAAGTATGTACGAGGCATCTAATTGCCCTTCAAATACAAAGGTATCTATTTTTGCTTCAAATAAAAAAAAAAAACATATTTTACTATTCTTGATACGTTTCATTATGGATCTGTGCAAAACTGATATAGCAGCAAACAAACATCATGGATTGTGGAAACCTTCAATATCATTAACATATAGCTTACTCTTATTTCAATCGCAACAAACATTATGAATTGTGGAATCTTGATTTCATTAACACATATTCTACTACTACTCAATAACAACAACTAACATTATGGATTGTGAAAATTTGATATTAGTAACAAATATTCTATTGTTATTTCAATAACAATAAGCAACATTATATATTATAAAAATTTAATTTGAAATAAAAAATATATTATGAAAATTTGTTTGATTTGATACTATTTTAATTTATAAATATATTAAGATAAGTATTACATGCATATTTTCTTTGTCCATTAATATTAAATTTAAGAGATCTTATCAATCAAATGGATTTGACCACCCTTGTGAGTTGACCACTTTGTTGAACATGACACTCATTCAATTACTAGGTGCCCCGTGGCAGTCAAGTTACGATTGATGAAAATACAAAATCTATGATCTTTCTTCCTGTTACTCAGCTACTACTTGACTTTGCATGTTCAACGCAAAATTTATCTCCATTGTGCATCCGTTTAACTAATAAAAAACACAAAATTTCAACGAAGACATAATCAGAAGTTCTCCCAAAAATCACCCCATCTAGAAAGCCAACAAAGTCTTAACTGCCACTCACATCTATAAACTTAACACACAAGAAACGCATAATTTTTCCTTCCTTTCAAGAGCTTTCGTTGTTCTAGTTAACACACAACATAGTTTTTTCTCTCGTGAGTATCATGGCTACTCTCACATAGAACACAGACTTCTAAAGTTGAGCTTCTCAAATATATATATCTCCACATCTGTGAAAACAAATTTACTGCCTAAGAAAGAGATTGATAATATGTTCATCGCAGAAAGTAGGGCTTTTCGTACCAGGTCTCTTTGCACTCCCCTATTGAAAAAATTGAAGAAAAATTCTTCCACTCCTTGAGATTATTTGAGCTGAAGTTTGTACGAATTATTAATGTAGTAGGAATGGCTTTAAGAAAATTCATCACTAGCAATTCACTATCAGAAAATTCACCGTCAACAATTCACTTCAGTAAAATTCACCCCATGACAAATTCACCTCAAGGAAAATTCAACACCAACAATTCACTGCCACAGAAAATTCATCGCATTAAAATTTTGCGATTAATTTTCCTTAGCGGTGAATTGCTGGTGGCGAATTTTCCTTGAGGTGAATTTGTCATGATGGTGAATTTTCCTATGGTGAATTGTTGGCAATGAATTTTTGGACCGTGAATTGTTGGCAGTGAACTTGCCTAATGCCAAAAGGAATATATAAAAATGATCAATCTATATATTAATTATTTAAATATTAAATTTTATTTAATTAATTAATTTCGAATATTTACAACTTTTAAATGATTTTGTATAGGTATTAATAAATATAAAGTTTAATATTTTATGATTTTAAAAGTTATAAAGAGGAGGTATATATACTTGTTATAATATTTCAAAATTATTAATGATATAATAGGTGAACATTAACAATTGCATCATTAAATTTGATCCAATGCATGCTAACATACAAGTATTATCATCATTCATGACAATACTGCACACAACTAGTTCTCCCATAAAAGATATGAGTAGACACTTACAAGTAGATAGGCATCATTATCTCAATCCATGAAAGATAGCACACATACCAATGCATCATACACTCTCACACATGCAATCACTAGAAAAATAATTAAGTGAAGAAAATTGTTATTAGGGTACATGAAGAAATAGTAATCCAGATCTAATTAAACCTAATGATACAAGATAGGGGAGATAGTGTTTGACCCTATGCTAAATGGATAGATAAGTACACCCACCACCTCATCTAAAACAAAAAAGCTAAAGAAACTATGGAAAAACAAGCCATTTATTAATTATTTATATAAGAATGATAAGGAAATGCATGAACTAAGTGAATAAATCTAGTCCATTTCTAATTCCATGAGCATAGATATGGACAAATGAGATCAGCATTTATCATTCTCTAACTTAACTTGATTCTCAAGTAAAAGCAACATGAAGTATTTCGTCTTGCTTACTAGTATATGTACAATAATTCTCTAACTTAACTTGATTCTCAAGTAAAAGCAACATGAAGTATTCCATCTGTCTTACTAGTATACACAATTATATGCATTCAACATAAAGGGAGAATATGTGGTAAAACACAATAGAAATACACTCAACACTATATATTTTAAACATCACAAGGGTATAAATAAACTATTAGTTGAACTTGAGAAGAAAACTTTTTTCTTTTATGATTTTTGAAAAGTTAATAATTATACACTTTATTTTTATTCACCTATATAGACAACCATTTGTGCCTTTTTCTCATTAGTTTTACTAGGTTAACTACCATTGACCATGGTGAATCACCCTATCTAACATATACGTTAATTCTAGTATTAAAATCTATAGACACTAAAAATTGTCCTTCGCTTGTGAACTCTATTTTTCTTTGTCAATCACCTTTCTTCTCTAATAATTAAATAATTTTAATTATTTGATTATTGTCTAAAGTCACTTTCTTCTATTAATTAAATAATTTTAACTAGCAATTGCACCTTGGTGTGCAATGGGTACATCGAAGAAGTGTGGGAGGTCAATTAGGGATTTTTTGGTCTATTTTTTACATACATTTGTGTAGTATACATGAGCTCAATTGGTAGACCATTTAGAAAATGATGTTTTTTGTGCAACAAAGGTCTCAATGAAGAAGTTGTAGCTTCAAATCAACTATGCATCTTCTTACATGGATCCAAACACAACTAAATCAAAACCTTTGGACTAGGAAGATAATAGGGCTCCATTACCAATAGGCTCATGTTATGTTTACAATAGGGAGAGAGAGGGAGATAAGGGTCCATAGAGAGAGAGGGGGGGTAAGGAGATAGAGATAGAGAGAAATTTAGAGATAGAGATGGAGATGGAAATGGAGATTGAGATGGAGAGGGATATGGAGAGAAAGAGAGGGAGAGATAAAGAGAGAGGAAAAAAGGATGGATAGATGGGTTTATATAAATATATAGAGGAAGAGAGAATGAGAGGGAGAGATAGAAACATAAAGATAGAGATATGAAGTTTTATATAAAGAGGGTAGAGAGAGATGGATAGATAATGAGATAGAGATAGAGGGAGATACATGTAAGAATTTAAATATGGAGATATAGAGATAGAGATAGAGCTTGAGATAGGGATGGAGAAAAAATGGGTTTGTATGACTATGTGAGTAAGTGAGAAATATGGAGAGAGAGATAGAGATAGGGAGATATATATGTATAAATGGATAGAGAAGGAGGGAGATGGAGGGAGAGAAATAGAGATAGGAGAGAGAAGTAGAGATATATAGAAAGAGGAAGTGATAGGGAGAGTTAGAGATGGAGGGATAAGGATATAAAGTAGAGATCGAGAGATAAATATAACTTAGGAAAGATAAAGAGGGTGTGTGAGAGAGAGACAATGATAGAGAGAGATAAATTTATAAAGAGATAGATGGAAGGAGAGAGTAAGAGGGAGAGAGAGGGAGAGATAGAGATAGAAAGATACAATGAAAGAGGGAAAGATTGAGACAAATATAAGCATATAGGAAGTTATACACACACACATATATATAAAGAGACACAAACATATACATATATAAATAGAGATTAAGAGAGATGGAGGGAGAGATGGAGTAAATAAGAGAGAGAGAGAGAGATAGAGATAATGAGATATAAATAAAGAGGGAGAGGGAGAGATATAGAGAGAGGGGGGAAATAGAGAGATAAAGATAGGGAGGGATAAAAAATTAGAGTGTATGTGAGTGAAAGAGATACAAAGAAAGAGATATGGAAGGAGAAACAAGGAGTGTGTGTGTGTATGTGTGTGTGTGTGTGTTTGAGTGAGAAAGATATTGAGATAGATATAGAGAGGGAGAGATAAATATAAATATATAGAGTGGGAGGGAGAGATGGACAGAAATAGAGAGGATAGAGAAGTTGAGAGATATATAAATAGAGTGATAGGGAGAGAGAGAGATGGATAGAAAGAGGGAGAGATGGAGAGATATATAGTGGGAAAGATAGAGGGGAAATAGAGAAAGAGATGTAAGGATCTAGGTAAGGAGATAGATATAGGGGGAGAGATAGAGAGGAAGATAGAGATGGAGATGGAGATGGAAATGTAGATAGAGGGAGAGAGAGATAGAGATAGAAAGAGGAAGAGATAAAGAAAGAGGGAGAGATCATGGAAAGATAAAAGGGTAGAGATATGAAGTTATATAGAGAGAGGTAGAGAGAGGAACATATGGGGAGATATATATAAAGATATATGGGAAGAGAAAGAGAGAGAGATCTCTTTATATCTCTATCTTTGGCTCTATCTTTATATTTATGTCGAGAGGCATTATATAGTGAGAGAAATGAGTCTGTGTACATTTTTATCATTTGCATTTATTTTGACATGCACTGCTACCAATAAAGATGGAAGTGGGGGAGATTGTAATGGACAAGCTAGGAATGGAAGTGGACAATACTGTAACAGAGAAGGTGGAAGTGGAAGAGAGTAACAGATGCAAGACATGTATCCATTTCTATATTGTTGCACTTAACTCATAGTTTGTCAGTATGAAGATTTTGGTTCAACCATATTGAAGAATTAGTAATTCCAAGGATCACCACTTCTAATATAAGAGTTGAAGAAGACCGGCAATCCAACCATCAAAGCTCAGTTAGCCTTCAATTCCAAGTACGAGTTGATGTCCACAAAATTAAGATCAATGCATCTGTATGTCTAAAAATTTGAATCCTTTATTTCATATGTATGGAAAATTGTTACTATGGTTGCATGCGATGGCATATAGATTATCCAAACTCTCATATAGTTAAATAAAACCATCTAGGCTTGTTTTCCTTTGAATCATATCTCTTGCAAATCGATTAATATGGTGAGAATATAGTGAAAAGGAGATAGTCTAGGTTTATAGCTAATTCAATAATTAATTATATTTGATAACTTATAGCAATGGTGTCTCCTAAATCTATAATTCCTAGTATCTACCTTTTCAAGGACAAGGATATGTTCAATTTCTACAAATAAAAGGATTGTAGTTGATCAAGTAGAACTTGATTGATTAGTTAAATATATATAATACCTTTGTATGTGAATTTGTGAGTTATGCATTGCTCCATTATGGTTCTTCAGACTAGGTTATTCCTTTCTTTCTTTTGTTTCTTTCTCTTCTAGAGATTTAAGCAACTTAGCTTTTCTTTGCATTGTCAATGTAGTCATTCCTTTCTCTAGCATAGTTACATGCAAACACCATTTTCTCAATTTTTTTGTCTCATGGAATACTCTGACTTTAGCATATGATTGAAATCTCCCCCTTTTAAAAATTTCTTTGATTTTTTTAAACCAAAAGAAACTACCAAGTGGAAAGCTAGATGTCACACCATTCACCAACATGCTGCCATGATATACAAGCATGAAAATCATGGAAGCATTGAGGGAAAATTTTCAAAAAAAGAGTATACAACTGAAAGGTAGAAAATTGTACGCTTTTCTAGGGTTTAGGACCTAGAATTACAATCTTCACTCTCTCTCATTCAAGAACAATCCTTTGAGATCTCAATGCAAAGGAGAAAGAGATCTTGCAAGAGGGTTGTCCTAGGGGTTGAATATAAACTAATGAGGGGTTCACCCCCAAGTAAGAACTTAGAAAGAATAATGTAATGCAAGTTAAAATGTAAGATGCAAAACCCTAGTTCAATGCAAGCCTTAATTAAATGGCCTAGAAATTTAAATGAAACAAAATAGAAAGCTACAAAAAGGAATGTGTGCACCTAGAAATCTAAAGAAGACTTGGATGGACTTAGAAATGCTAATTTTTTTGAATTTTTTTCCTATTGGGACTCATTTTCCAATCTGGTCGAATCAATCCCATATATGGATTTCTACACAAGAACCGGTTTTAGGGAAAAGGGTATCTAAATCTACAAATAGTTCTAGAAAACACCTGTAGTGGGACTCATTGGCCACTTCTGGCGACTTAGTCCTACTCCATTTTTTTTGGGAATTCAAGATTCAAATCTATGCTCCAATCCCTATCCTTCTCTTCGAAACTGATTTTTGGATTTGAGTCTGAGAAAATAACTACAAAATAGAATATAGACTTGATTTCCTTATGGGGGGTTTGCCTCGATCAAACCCTTAGTTTGGTAATTAAAGCTTGATAGAAACAATGAAACTTGAATGTAAATGTGAACATAAACCTTGGCGTTATGTGTGTCTAAGACTAGGAAATCTGAAACATAGTGCAAACCTATTCTAATGTGTAGGAAGGAGATGCATGAATGAAATATGACAATGAAAGACTCACTTTGAGAGACCTCTAATCACCCAAATGAGCCTTAATAATGCTTATACCTATTGATGGTGTTTTCTGTACAACAACAACTCAGACAAAATATGATATCCTATCTCTCTTGAAAGGTAAATCTCTATCAAGGTATGTGTAGGATCATGATGAGCAAAAAAGTGGCAATATGATGGGTATGTGGCTGACGACTATTTTTTTACCCAAAATTGATGAAAAAAAAGGGTTTTTAAAGGAGATTCTTAACTATCCATCGATATAAATTATGCTTTAATTTGAATTTAATAAGTAATTATTATTCATTTTCATTTCAAATTATGACTAAAGTCCTAATTGGTAGGTTGATTGAAAAATATCTATAGCTTTCAAATGGTATCACATTTTTGAATCCAAAACATGCATCACATTCTATACTTCAGATACTATAGGATAAAAAAAAAAAATTGAATTTCATGAAGTTATGACCAAGTTAAGGTGGTCAAACATACAAGTTTTTATATTTTTTAAAAGTTGTAATAAAAAATTCATAATTAATTATTTACTTGGAAAAAAATTACAAAAATGCATCACATCTGACATGAGTCCTCTACTTATATCTAAAATCTTATAAAAAATATTATCATTTTATTGTGGTTAGGTGGTCGACGACACCTACTTCTATTTTTCCCTAAAATTTAAGTACCACGCATTGAAATTTCAATTTTCACCAAATAGATTTTTTTTTTTAAAAAAAACCTAGTAGTTTAGAAACTACATTCAATTTTCTACAAATTCTATTCTTACATATTTTTGAAATAATATTGACAACTTATTCAAATTTTTAATTCAAGTTGCCTAACTCTGATTTTTTTTATTTTTTTTCCACTTAAGGGCCTATTTTTTCCATGATGATCTTGCACATACCCATTGAAACAGGCCTCAAGATAACCCCCAAGGTCTCTAATGTCAAGTCTTGACAATGTATAAACAACTCAATGATAAATGTGAAAATGTTGGTAATCACAAGGGGCCTTACAAACAAATGCTAGAAGTTCTCAAGTTCATTAAATATGACAATGTAATGATGCTCTTCAGTCTTAAAAACTAATCCAGATTCAAAAGAAATAGCAAAAGATAAAGGGTTTGAGAGAGATATTCTAAACTATCTCCTAAGATCAATCAAGAAAAATAACATAACATTCAAAATGGACCAACCCTTCAAACCAATTCCTACTAAACCTTGATTAAATCTACAATATCATAGAAACAGTGCAATCTCCTAAGGAATAAAGGTTTTTAGATCATGAAGCATTCACACATCAACCCAAATTTGGTATTGAAATGAATAAATACCCACAATTGAACTTAGCACAATAAGATATAGGCCTAGACTAACTTTACACAACAACTCACAATCAGTAAGCTACAAAAAATATGGACCAATGGTTGCTCAAACGCTTCAAATACTATATCATAAACACAATTGAACTAAAATTATTTCTCAGATCATTTATAAGTAACTTACTTAGAGCAATATATCAAAATATGAAACACAAGAACCATGCATAGATGAACAACACAAATAAGGATACCAAAGAACAATGTCTTCAATTGTATTTGCTTCACCAAAATTTGCAAGAATCCAAGTATCTCAAGTATTACAACACTTTTCCAAAGCTCTAGCTAAAATTCTAACTTTTTATAATTGTATAACCCTTACAAATGAGGAGAAAACCTTCATTTATAGCATCACATCATTAGGTTGGCCCAAATTAGGGTTTACAACTTAGGTCAGCCCTAACATAGTTAAAATTCCCCAATTTAAATTTACATTAAAATATTAGAGGTCATCCTCAAAAGTCAACTTTTACAATAAATACTCCTCCTCGCACGAAATTCAAGGTGTACTAATTTGTATATCCTTACAAGCTTGATGTAGTGGGTGCATATCTCGAGATTGTCCTTCTTGGAGGTCTTCCTTATCCTTTTCTCCTTCTTTTCTACTTGAAATTTCTTTTACTTTATCAAGAACTGGGTCTAGGTCAGCATGGGTTGGGATTGAGATTAAATTAATCCTTTCCTTAATTGAATTTAATTCTCTAGTATACTTAGTTAAGGCCTTCTCCCAATCAAAATAAAAACCCTCATATCTATCCAAGCTAGAATGTAAATTGTAGCATCTTCCAGTTGTTCTTTTACTATTGGGCCATTTTCTCTAAGTGAATAGATTTCATGCCACCACTTTTGTAGCTTTTCAACATTCAAATTCTTCTTTCCAGGCTTCTTTCTTCCAGTAACTATCTCCAGGAAAGTGAAGCAGCTATCAAAAATTTCTCACTTTGCTTTGAGCCTTGGAGATCTTCTTTGGTGCCTTCATCTTGAGTTCATTCTTGAAGTTAAAGGCCTATATCCACTCCATGACCTTATGATTATTTTCCATTGTGATGGCACCTTCTTTAACCAATACATTTGTAGGGACCTGGAGTATCCTTTCTAATTCTTTAACAATGGCATCATCTGGGTTCTTACAATCAAAGAGAAATTATGTGATGTCCTCAGAAAGGAAAAATTCCTTCTCATACATTTGTAGTACCTTCTCAATCATGCAACCATTCATATGTATCCCTTATAGATGAATTTAATATTTCAATCTCTAAGAGAGTCTCCTTTGACAACAATCCTTTAAAGAATGAAGACCCCTCACTGCATTATGCTTGCAGTGGCTTGACAAGATGTTGAATATATTTATACACTTATTTGAGTTGTTTCTACAACTTCTCCTTTTCTTCGGTTTCCTTTCCCAATCTCATCAAAATTTCCTGAGATCTGACTCTTGAAATTCTTCCTTTTCCTTCTTCTTTGTGGTGGAATCCAAATTGATTGTTTGAACTTTATAATATGAGGGCCTCATCTCATCTTTATACTAATTTTATATAGGAAAAGTAACATGCACAATCCTATTATTGAATGCATCCCTAGAGAACTTAGAAATAGTTCTTTCTCTCTTCCTCTCCTTGGGTTGTCCCCAACTTTCTAGGAACTTGTCCCAGTCTGCAGTCTCATCCTCTACAATTACTACCTTTTACTTCAATCTCTATTCTAACCATTCAGGAGTAGCTGGTTGCTCAATCTCTACATTCTTCTGAGAAGTGTCCTGCTCTGATTGATCATGGGGAGGACTTTCCTCAACAAATTCTACATTCTCCTCACCCTTTTCTTGATTTTGTTGCTCTTTATCTTTATCAATCCTATCTTCATCTTCATCAAGCTTTTCAAATATAAAGATTTTAACTACTCTAAATTAGACATCCTTTAAAAGTAGTTGAGATGTGAAACTCAATTTAAACAATAATTCAACATTAATTTTAAAATCATGGTAGTTCAAATTTAAAAGTTGATATATTGTTGCATTGACTTCTAACTTATTAGAACGTATATCTAAGTTTGATTCCCCTTCCACTTCAATAAAAGTGAGTAAGTGGTGTATATCATTTAGTTGATTTTCATCGTAAATAACATCTTAAGCAAATAATTTATTATTTTAAAAAAATTATAAATATATTATAATATAAAATACTATTCTAAATTTTAATAAAATATAATTGATTAAAAAAAGTGTTGAAAAAATGAATTAAAATTTAATAAATTTATAAATAATTTATTGTTTACAATTTTAAATTTACTCTTTAATGTATTAATTGGGCTCTTCTATTATATATACTATTTTTTAACATTTAATCTTTAAATGATTATATATTTATACATATAAAAATTAAATAAATAAATTTAAAATAATAATCATTGTATTATAATTGTAATTTAGACATTCAAAAGCTAATGGTTGTGTAAGTTTGGCAAAGGATTCTTGGCATGCTTCAAGAGACTATTTTAGCTAAATGTGAGGTTGGGGCTCCTCTGAATGTTGGTGAGGCTGTGGTGCTTTTGGATTTGGATTTGAATGGTTTGAGTTCAAGGAGGGCTTGTTCCAAAGGGAGGAGATACCCCAACAAGAAAATCCAAAGAGAAAGTAGGTGGTCCCTGCCTCCTGTTGGGATTTTGAAAATTAATACAGGAGACAAAGCTCATATAAATATATAATATGTATTGACTAAAAGATATTGAAAATTGTAGTATTATGAAACTTTATTTGAATTTTTTGATAAACCCATAATGGCTAGTTGAAAATGAGTTAAATGGGATTAATTTAAAATTTGAAAGTTAAGTGGTGATTTTTAAACCCACAAATTTTCCCTTAGTTCTACAATTATATAAATGGTTCGTAATAAGAAAATTGAATGAGCATCATAAGTGGTTCCTTAGAGTTTGTAATGATTGATCAAATTTGGATTAAGATATTTTCTATTTTGCATGCAAGAATATGTTATCTTACACACTAGTCATTGTATTGGGATAAATGAGCAAAAGTGAGGCCAAAACAAAAAAAAAAAAAATTACAGGATTGCAATTTTTCACTATTTAATATATATATTAAAGAGGTTGGGTAGAATGTTATTTGGAAGTGGTTTGATTGACGAAAGTAGGATTAAATGGGATTATAGTATTATTAATTAAAATTGTCATTACAAACAAGTAAGATATGTGTTTGATTGTTTACAAGTCAATTTTGAATGCCTATAAAAAATTTAACAAATTTTAATTCATTATTTTTCTTTATGACTGAAAAATGAGACATACTTTTATATTTTAATCTAATTATTTTTTATATTATATTTATAAATAAAATCATAATTCTAATTATATTTTAAAATGAAATTGAAATGGCTAAAATCATAATCACTTTTCATGTTATATTTGGAAAGAGTATACTTGATAAAATTTAAATCTTAGTTATCCTACATATTATAGTTGGTCAAGATATATAAATAGTTAAATAGTTGACATTGACATTGATCACTTCTTTTCCTCCACTGGGATGAGGCCAATATTGAATTCCACTTTAGCATGTTCCTTGTCCTTCTAAAGCCTGGTAATCTGATAAGTCCATGAATTGAATCTCCAGTGGGCTTCACGAACCAGAGGTCCTCTCCTAATAGTCAATGGGACCATTTCTAAAATAACCATAGGTGGGACACCATTTCTGAAATAGCCATAGGTGGTACACCATTTGGATGAAAGATTGGATTGTTTGAACTGGGACTTGTACCCCTGTCAATTGCATATGTGTGAAAGCTTTTAAATCCTTTTCAACAATTCCATTTAGTGTATATTCTACAATTATTGCAGTCAATGAGATGATGTTTCTTTTAAGGCGTTCTATCAAAAGTTCACATGGCTTGTCAGTACTTCCACATTTTACATAAATGGCTTTTCAAATAGTTCTTTCTCTCTTCCTCTCCTTGGGTTGTCCCCAACTTGCTAGGAACTTGTCCCAGTCCGCAGTCTCATCTTCTACAATTACTACCTTTTACTTCAATCTCTATTCTAACCATTCAAGAGTAGCTAGTTGCTCAATCTCTACATTCTTCTGAGAAGTGTCCTGCTCTGATTGATCATGGGGAGGACTTTCCTCAACAAATTCTACATTCTCCTCACCCTTTTCTTAATTTTGTTGCTCTTTATCTTTATCAATCCTATCTTCATCTTCAGCAAGCTTTTCAAGATTTTCTTATTGGCATCATGTTGTTGATTTGTTTTTTGCCTTTTGACTTTACTTGGGCACCCTTGGACTTAGGTCCTGCAGTAGTATCTTCTTTCGCTTTTGACTTTTGTTCCTTGTTGCTCCCATTCTACTGCTTCTCCTGTTCCTCCACATCAGAATTTTGTAATGGCTTTTTACCAGATTTCTTAGACTGTTGCTTCCCATCTTTTGCTTCACCCAAAGCCTTAGACTTTTTAGACAACTTGCCATTTGCTTCAACCGATTCGTTTGAAGCCTCTTCTACTTCAACCGATTCCTCTTCCTCATCTTCTGAGGGTCTTTTTCGTTTGTCAGACACATACAACTCTTCGACAGTGTCTGATTCACTGTCTAAAGCCCTCCTATTCTTCACCGATTCAAAATCAGCCGATCTAACAATATACACCTAGAAACAAAAGAGAAGTATTACTCTGGACAATTCTAGGATACAAACATTGAAGAAAACTTTACACTAAGATGCTCTTTCCACCTTAAAATTGATTTCAGGCAAAATACGAGGGATGCTATTAAGGCATTAAGCATCAAGTAAAAGTTTTGGATCAAAGTTGTGACATTAATATGTTAGCGTTTTTCATGTCTTTATAGTACTAGCAACACTCTGGCATTTGTATGCTTCCAGTGGATCCAAAAAATGATCATTAAAAACATTATGCAATTGGTCATCAAAGACATTATATGCAAAATGAAAAGGTGTTAAAAGAGTTATGAGATGATTGACATCAATTGTGGGACACCCTTGGCTTTGCAACAAAGAAAATCCGCCATGGTTCATCAATGAATTAACTATAAAAAAACAATTGATTATCCAAAGAGATGAGTACTTGTAAAAGCTCCAATTACTCAACAAAGTGAAACAAAATTCCAATTGACAAAATGAAAAGGTGTTGAGTACTGAGTATCCCAGATTGACTAACCAAATCTAGTGATGGTTTATGGCTTTGCAGATCCCGCAAAAAATAAAAATTTCTAACAGCTTTACTAACTAAAATAGACATCTTTTAAACTACTTGGTCTAGTGCATGATGGTATGGTGAGGCCACGAATCGATCTAGCGATGCTACTATACTTGGGTGCTCCACTAGTTGTGTGGATTATGATGTTCAAAGTTGCACTAATACTCATCCTTGGCGGTTGGGGAGCACACTTAGACAGAGGACTAGTACACATGATTTGAGGAATGGTCGAGCACAGGACCATGTACGCCTTGGGGTAGAGCATCCTAGCGCATCTATATTATGATCTTGGATGGTTTTTATTTTAGGAGATCGATAGTATGGTACACTATATGTTGTTTTAGGTGTGGTGCCTGAATCATATCTCATGTACCACACCAACAAGGTTTCCATGCGCGACAACCCTAGGGTATCCTTGAGCCTTTAGCTATCCATTGTGGTGACTATGGTAGTATGGTAACTTACATTTTTGGAGATTCTGATTTGACCAACTATATGAGGATGAGATCCTATGGATACGTTACTAGCTTGTTCTACAATGGCTAGATGAGACTCGTTAGATGAGGAGTTTGCAGATGGACATGTTCTTAATAGGTAGAAACAATTACATAGTACAACCTTTCTACTATGATCGCGTCATGCGACAGTTTTGATAGGTTCATATAGCACCCAAGGCATGACCTTGTTTTAGGAGATCAATACGGAGTGCCTAGAGACCTAGTGATTCTAGACGGTTCACTACCAAGGATGTTGTCTACAGTGAATTTGAGTACTCAGATCATGATATGCCTCCAATCTTCGATGCTAATGATGTCAGCACCATAGATGCCTATGAGGAGTGGTGGGTAGTATCATGACCAACTCCCATATTCCTAATGGATGAGCCAATAGGTGATGCAAGGCCACTCCTAGATCAAGGAGAGGAGGACAAGGTTGAGGAGACATGCTACAAGGCTGCAGACATATTCACAAATTTGATAGATGAGGAGTATGTCGAGCCTGTAGATCCTGACTATGATGGACATGAGGAGGAGGATGGGGAGGAGGATGAGGAAGAGAAGTAGTCGATGAGTGAGGGTGGCAAGGCAACAGATGAGGATCTAGTGGGCCACAAGTGGGGATAGTCATCTCCCATTCATGTTACTAGATCATGATCAGTAGCTAGAGCAGGCACCAACACTCACAACCATAGAGAGGCTAGCACATCCTCCATGCCCCTTGCACACAATGAGGTTGTCTTCACATAGCCTGCCAAAGAGCTAGGTGATGATATTTTAATTACTGTCATGCATTATGGTTATGCTTTATGTTTTAATTTTATGTCTGTATATATCAAAGTTTTGTGTACATGTAATCAATATATAAAATTCTAGTGTGGTCTGTGACTACTAGATCCCTTGAGATTTGGTGGTCACATCACGTCGGGTTCACCAAAATGAAAGGTGGAAAATTGTACGCCTTTCTAGGGTTTAGGACCTAGAATGACAATCTTCACTCTCTCTCATTCAAAAAAAAACCCTTGAGATCTCAATGCAAAGGAGAAAGAGATCTTGCAAGAGGCCTATCCTGAGGGATAAATATAAAATAATGATGGGTTCACCACCAAATAAGAACTTGGAAAGACTAATGCAATGCAACTTGAAATGTAAGATGCAAAACCCTAGTTCAATGCAACCCTTAACTAAATGGCCTAGAAATGTAAATGAAACAAAATAGAAAGCTACATAAAGGAATGTGTGCACTTGGAAATATGAAGCAGACTTGGATGGACTCATAAATGCTAAAAAAGTTGAACTTTCAACTGACTAGAACTCATTCACCAATCTAGGAAAATCAGTCCTAGATTTGGATTTCTACAAAAGAACTAGTTTTGAGGAAAATAGTATCTAAATCTACAAAAAAATTTGGAAAACACCTATAGTGGGACTCATCCACCACTTTTGGTGAGTCTTGCTCCACTTTTTTGAGAATTCAAGATTCAAATTTGTGCTCCAATCCATGTCCTTCCCTTCCAAACAAATTTTCTGATTCGAATATGAGAAAATACCTACAAAATAGAATATAGACTTGGTTTTCCTATGGAGGTTTTGCATCGATCAAACCCCTAGTTTGGTAATTAAACCTTGATAGAGTCAATGAAACTTGAATTTAAATGTGAACATAAACCCTAGCTTTAAGTGTGTCTAAGACTAGGAAATATGAAACATAATGCAACCCTATTCTAATGTGTAAGAATGAGATGCATGAATGAAATATGACAATGAAAGACTCACTTTGAGAGACCTCTAATCACCCAAATGAGCCTTAATAATTCTTCTACCTTCCGTAGGTTGAAATTATAGTGATAATGGAGGATAGACTCACTTAGGAAACAAGTCATTATTCTTGAATTGATGGCTAGTTGCATCTCCCCAACCTAAAATCCATCATGATTCACCATAAACAACCATGATCAACCCTTGACAATGTTATATCTTGAATGAAAGTGAGCTTGAAGACCTAAAAAACCACTTTAATGATGCTCCAAAACTTTAACTTTGCTTTCTTTTGAAACTTGAATGCTTTTTTGAATGAAATGCTTGAAGATTCTTGATGCTTCTTGTAGTGTAGGAAAATGCATACCCTTGCATTTTCACACTTGTTTGAGCCTTCCTTGCTTTATTTATTCTTTATTTATGTCTTAATTGGTCCTATTTTGCATCAACAAGCCTAATAAATTATATCTTTTTATGGCTAACCCCAACAAGCATCAAAGAATAAATGATAATTTAATGATCTTGGTTGTGTGTCCTTGATTTTTGGACCGGGACTAAGATGCCACCTAGGGAATATTTGTCCTCCAAAGGTCTTGGGACCCTCTTTTTAAATATGTCTTAAAAAGGCCCCTTTTTGGAGTTTGTGCCCCAAAATTCAAGCCTAAGGACTAAGATGCCACCTATGGTGTCTTAGTCCCCCTTGAAGTTATTTTTAGGATTTAATTTCAAATCTTGGTAGGATTTAGTCTGTACTTTAATTACTGAATTAATATATCGGCCTATTGTGGTGTAATTTTGAGAGATTAAGCATGAATAAGTATAAATACAAGGTTCTTTAAATCATTCTATCATCCAAGAAGCTAAGACTTTTGCGAAAGTATTCCTAATAGCATAATTGAGTTCACAAGACCATTCAAGAGCAATTCATCAAGCATTTGGAGCCATCATCAAGATTCAAGCATCATGTCAAAGATATTCTTGCATCATGTGTGTTTTTGAGCTAACATTTATGATGTAGGATTTTAGTTCAAGCAAGCAACTCAAGTCAAGATCTATCAAGCATTCCTTTGATTCAAGATCTACATTCAAGCTAGCCACTTCACACAAGTTTGTAGATTTCACAACAAGGGTTTGGTGAGTTGCAACATAGCACTTTATTCATTCATCATTTCCCTCAATTATTTCATTTCATTCCAAAGTTTAATTACCAACAAGAGGTTTGACCAAAAACATCCATTTACTAACAATCAACAAGTTTTTCTTCGTTTATGTGTTTATGTTTGCAGATTTAGGTTGAAGATCATTTGAAGAGCAAAGTTGTAAAGTTGCAAAGTTGCATTGTAAAGTTGTCATCTTCACGGAAAGTCACCTATAGGCTAGATCTAGAGGTTTCAAGCCCTGAGATCTAGAAGGAAGTGTGGACATTGAACCTCAAGATCACATTTAGGTATGTGTAGGATCATCATGGAAAAAATAGGCCCTTTAGTGGCAAAAAATTCAAAAAAATCAGAGTTAGGCAACTTGACATAAAAATTTGAATAAGTTATATATATTATTTCAAAAAAATGTAAGAATAGAATATGTAGAAAATTGAATGTAGTTTCTAAACTACTAGGTTTATTTAACAAAAAGAAAATCAATTTGGTGAAAATTTGAAATTTCAACGAGTAGTACTTAAATTTTAGGGAAAAATAAGAAGTAGGTGTCTATCTAACCACCCCGACCATAATAAAATGATAATATTTTTTTATAAGATTTTAGATATAAGTAGAGGACTCATATCCTGATGTGATGCATATCTTTTTGTAATTTGTTTCCAAGCAAATAATTAATTATTAATTTTTATTACAACTTTAAAAAAAATAAAAACTCGTATGTCTGACCACCTTAACTTGGTCAAAACTTCATGAAATTCAATTTTATTTTTTCTAATCCTATAGTATGTGAAGTATATAATGTGACACATGTTTCAGATTCAAAAAATGTGATACTGTTTGAAAGCTATAGATCTTTTTCAATCAGCCTATCAATCAAGACTTTAGTCATAATTCAAATAGAAAATGAATAATAATTATTTATTAAATTCAAAATAAAGCATAATTTATATTGGTGGAAAGTTGAGAATCTCCTTTAAAAATCCTTTTTGTTTCATCAATTTTGGGTAAAAAAAAGGTCCTCAGCCACATACCCTACACATACCCATCATATAAGCACTTTTTGGCCCATCATGATCCTGCACATACCCATTTTGAAGTTGCAGAAATTCAAATCAAGACTAAGTTGGCAGCAAGGGAATCTTAGTCCTCCAAGCGGTATTTTGTATAGATTCTTTCAGATTTTGTTTTGACATCTGAATATTCTACATTTTCCTCTAAAAATAACAATGGGACTAAAACAAAAGTAAGGGCGTCTTAGTCCTCCCTAGCATATTTTGATAGCATTTTTGCATTTCCAGAATCCTTATCACATTTCCAAAGTTCCTAGGTACATACATCCTAACTTTTTGTTGCTTAATTTGGTCATTTACACTCATTATTTGGCTTGCATTACTAGGTTTTGTGAGTTACATATCAATTTGTCTTTTCCAAGCCTTTGCTTGGTGGTGAACTCCTTAAAATCCTTCCTAGGTCTCCCTTATTGAGAATTGACTCACCTTTGGGTTGATAATCAATCCAATTTGGGATCCTAGGACATCCTTGAATGATAATTGGAGAAAAGTGGTGTTCTATGACCTAGGTTATAAAGTATTCATTCCCCTATTACTCATTTTGGTGAACTCAAAATTTTGGAAATTCATTTTTTTTATTTGGAGTTCATTAAGGTCCTAGATCTAGGTTGCATTCATTCTTGCATTACATCTTGCATTAGTGAAAGTGCATCTAGGGTTTCAAATATTTGCATTAGTGAAAGTGCATATAGGTTGCATTTTTTGAATCTGTTTTTAAACATTAGGTCCTTGGGTAGGTAACCTGGTGGCATCTAACCTTGTATCTGGATTGCATTTTTTTGCATCAATCCAGACTTTGCTATTTTTCTGAAAAAAACTTTTACTGGGACTAAAATGCCCTTACTGGTGTCTTAGTCCCTCTATGGTATTTTTTCTCAAAACCCTATCTATATTGTTTGCTTTCCATTCTAGTTTTTGGAACATTAGAATTTCATCAGCAAGACAAAGACGCCCTTGTTGGCATCTTAGTCCCTATGGACCCTAAAGTTGCATTTTTTAGGGTTTAAATCTATTTTTCTATGCTTTTGTTTGTTGCTTTCATTTTTTTGTTATAGTTTACAGAATTACCATGATTTCAATTGTAATTGTAAGCATAGGATATTGCATTCATTGCACTTTCTTTGGTTTATCCCTTGCATGAACTATACTACTTGGTGTCCTATTTCTAGTACTATGGTGATACAAAGTGCAAGACTCATGGCATCCCATGATAAAACACTCATTGTAGATCTTGGGTTATCTAGCTCTCTTACTCCTACTGTCTATATTAGTTCACTAGGTATGGATTGTACCTTTCATAACTCTTTTTCTATTCCTACCTTACCTACAAATTCTATGCTAAGTGCTCAAACAATGGTTGATCATATCCCTCAAGAAAACACAATGAAAATTCATGAAGACCTAACCCATTTACAAGATAGTGTGAGTACTAAAAATATTTCCAACACCATTATACCTACCATAGATAGTATTCACTGCATGATGGAAAGTGATGAAGGACTAGAAGTTGTGCGTAATATAGCTCAAATCTTTGGAAAACATCTTCCTTCCACCACCAATGGTTCTCAAACTTCAAACAATGTGCAAAGCCAAGGAGGAATTTATGTTCCTCCCCCTTCAACCATAACCTCAATTCCCACCTATACCAATCTTCAAGTGACAAAAATGATGCAACCAAATAGTAATGTCCTTCCTACCTCAAATATTTCCACTAGTGCTCATTATACCTATGTGGCATCTAACCTTTTATCTCCTCCCACAAGCAATCCATTCACTTTTCCTTCCAACACATACACACCACCACCATAGTCACCTCCATCTCAAACCAAAAATAATTACTCTATCATTAACCACCTCTTACAAAGCCTTTCATCCATTCAATGCCAAGATTCCACCATAAATTAAACTCAAAATGGTCCACCTTCATACTATGTCCAAAGTAACCCACTATCTTTGGAGATATTGAGACCTTTGGTGCCACAAGGTATAAAGATCCCTAGATTTGAGAAATATGGAGGAAAGGGAAATCCTGCTAATCATGTTAATGCCTTTACTACTTTTTGTAGTGACTTTATCCTTCAAGAAAAACTTTTGGCTAAGCTTTTTCCCTGATCCTTGAAAGACATTGCCTTGGATTGGTTTTCTACATTACCAAATAACTCAATTCGTTCATTTAATGAACTTGTTGAAGCTTTTATTAACCATTTCCAAGTGCATATGGTTCTTGAAATGACATTAGTTGATTTGATGAGATGTAAGCAACATGAGGGTGAAAAAGTCATTGACTTTATTTCCCGTTACCAATCGCTTTATTCCCAAATTAGTGTGAAGATTCTCGATTCTCACCTTTAAAAGATGTTCATAGAAAATTTACAAAGAAAGATACAAGACAAGATTACCATGATGAAATTCCCTTCCTTCATGCACTTATGCACTGCCCTTCGAGATTATCAAAATTTTGTAGGTAGTTGTGAACTGAAAACCACCTTTTCCCATCCTAAAAAGTACCTAAATCTTCAAACCAAAATACCTACCAACCTTTCAAAAGACAAAATAAAAGTTTCCTTCAACTAAATTCTACCTCCCAAGCTACCCAATAGGTTTATACCCAAATAGCTTCTATAAACTAGAGTAATCCTTAGATCTTTGGGGATCCATAAAGACAATTTACCTCCTTACCCAACACATTTCAAAACATCATGACTCGGCTATTAAACAAAAACATGCTTACCTTACCTCCCATTCAACCTCTTGACCCTATTAAGCCATTACCTCTGAGCTTTAGACACAATGCATATTGTTCTAAAATCACCAATAAAAAGGACATGATACAGAACATTGCAAGTGGCTTAAACATCTTGTAAATGACCTTGTTGATTCTAATCATATCCAAATTAGAGGTGTGAATGACAATGGTAATAAATCTATAGCTCCTCCTAACCAAAACTTGCAAATATTTACCAATGCCATGCCTAACCATAATATTTCATTTGTTACTGCTAGTGAAACTAAGCCTGATGTGATGAATGTTGACATGGATGATGATAACATGAACAATAACGAACAAAATCATATGGATACAAATGACCAAAGTATTATTAGTACAATGATAAGAGTAATTGAAATCGATCCTCGTAAAAAAAAACCAAAATGCATATTGACATTACTTTCTCTTCAGAAGAAATAATAAAAAATGCACCTGATGGTCCTCTTTACATAGCTAGCAGAATCAATGATAGACCCACTCCTGTGATTTTAATTGATCTCGTTTGTGCAGAGAATGTGATTATAGAGGAAATCTTATATGTGCATGAACTCACTTAGTATAGATATGATAAACCAAAAGCATGGATTAAAACACATGATGGTTTTACTCATGCTATGATAGGCTCGATCACACTCCCTTTATGAGTAGGACCGAAGAAATCAAATGTATCATTCTCTATCATCTCTAATTCAGATCAATTTTTTGTGAAGTTAGGCTACAAATAGCTTTTCTCCATGAATGTGGTCACATCCGTTGTCCATAAGTGCTTAAATTTTCTAATTGGCAATGAATTATTCACTGTGAACCATAGTGGCTTTAGACCTCCACCTTTCCATGGAAATTTTTCCTTGGACTATTTTTGGCCTGAGCCCATCGAACCCCCCATGAGGACTTCCTTTTCCTATCCTACCAAAAGTTCAAAGCAAAATGCATAGCCAAGTTATCCCTTGAAAACATTCCTCCATCGATGATCGAACCTCCACCCCTTAAAGAAAATATTATTGAGCTTAAAGCCATTTCAACTAACCAAGACCCATCCACAAAAAATCCCTTGCCTATTTCCTACAAAATACTAAGAGAAAACCAAACAAATCCTAATCTGCCTCTTAAGCAAATTTATAAAGCCAAAGAGAAAGTGATTGAAAAACCTGGCATGGTTTCTTCTATTCTTCCCTCATAAGAAGAAAAGAAACCTATGGTTGACAAACCTACTCCTACATAAATGCAACTTGAAAACCATAATAAAAGAAAGCGAAATGCTAGAGAGTGTAGGTGTAGATGTCATGTTATTGTTCAAAAACTAAACAAAGAGAGCAACATAGAAAATCAAAATCTGAATTTGATAGAATAAATAAATGATGAGCCTCTTCCATTACCAAAACCAATAGATCGTATGTCTCCAACACAACAAGGAGCAACACCTTCTATGGATATTATCATTCATCCTCCTATTGTGGTTAACTTGGATGACAATGGGGAAACCACTAAAATTGATGACCAAGTGAATAATGAGTTGAATTTGCTATTTTTCTATTCTATGAGCTTAGACGATAACAACTGTGATGATCCTCCTAAACCGAGTGATCTACCACATGTTGAACCTGGTGATTCTCCTAGTACAACACTTGATGTTGTCCCTCTAGATAGCTAGTTATCTACATTTCGCATATACTAAACAAGACTGGGATGCGGATGACTTGCTGGATGGTTGACTCGCATGTGCTTTACTAGTCTTTTTGCTTTCCTTTTTTCTTTCTTTTTGGTTGATTGCATGTGTGTAATGTAATCCCCCATATTGTTTTATGTTTCTTCTCTATGTTCATTCCTCTATTTGTACCTTCATTCTTCTATGTGTCGTAAGGTTTTTCCTTTTCATTGGTCTTTACCTTTCATTTGCATTTTTGTCTTGTGTTTTCCTTTTGGGGATGGTGCACAACATCGAGACACCCTATGTCTCTTCCATGTTGACCCAAAAGACTTTTCATTTTCTTTTCTTTTTCATTTCATTTTTTCTTTTGTTTTCCTTTTGGGGATGATGCAAGGTGTCAAGACACCCTATGTCTCTTCCATGTTGACCCAAAAGATTTTTCATTATCTTTTCCTTTTCATTTCATTTTTTCTTGTGTTTTCCTTTTGGGGATGACGCGGGGCATCGAGACACCCTATGTTTCTTCCATGTTGACTCAAAAGGTTTTTCATTTTGTTTTCACTCTATTTGTGTCATTCTTCCAATTCTGTGTATTTGGGGAATGATGACAGTTCTGAGCTCTCTAATATAAACCCTTGACAATACTAGATCTTGAATGAAAGTGATCTTGAAGACCTGTAAAAACACTTTAATGTTTCTCCAAAACTTCAACTTTGTTTTCTTTTGAAACTTGAATGCTCTTGTGAATGAATTCTTGAAGATTCTTGATGCTTCTTGTAGTGTAGGAAAATGCATACCCTTGCATTTTCAAAATTTTTTGGGCCTTCTTTGCATTATTTATTCTTTATTTATGTCTTAATTGGTCCTATTTTGCATCCACAAGCCTAATAAATTATATCTTTTTATGGCTAATCTTGACAAACATCAAAGGATAAATGATAATTTAATGATCTTGGTTGTGTGTCCTTGATTTATAGACTGGGACTAAGATGCCACCTAGGGCGTCTCTATCCTCCAAAGGTCTTGGGACCCTCTTTTTAAATGTGCCTTAAAGAGGCCCCTTTTTGGAGTCTGTGCCCCAAGTTTCAAGCCTCGGGACTAAGATGCCACCTAGGGCGTCTTAGTCCACCTCAAGTTATTTTTGGGATTTAATTTCAAATCTTAGCGAGATTTAGTCTCCTTTAATTAATGAATTCATATGTTGGCTTATTGTGGTGTAATTTTGAGATATTAAGCATGGCTAAGTATAAATACAAGGTTCTTTCACTTATTCTATCATCCAAGAAGCTAAGACTTTTGTGAAAGCATTATTGATAGCATAATTAAGTTTACAAGAGCATTCAAGAGCAATTCATCAAGTATTGGATCCATCATCAAGATTAAAGCATCATCTCAAAGATATTCTTGCATCATGTGTGTTTTTGAGCTAACATTTGTGATGTAGGATTTTGGTTCAAGCAAGCAACTCAATTCAAGATCTATCAAGCATTCCTTTGATTCAAGATCTACATTCAAGCTATCCACTTCACACAAGTTTGCAAATTTCACAACAAGGGTTTGGTGAGTTGCAACATAACACTTTTTTCATTCATCATTTCTCTCTATTATTTCATTTCATTCCAAAGTTTAATTACCAACAAGGGTTTTGACCAAGGAAAACCCCCATTTACTAACAATCAACAAGTTTTTCTTCCTTTATGTGTTTATGTTTGCATATTTAGGTTGAAGATCATTTGAAGTGCAAAGTCATAAAGTTGCAAAGTTGTCATTTTCACAAAAAGTCACCTACAAGCTAGATCTAGAGGTTTGAGGACCTAAGATATGAGAAAAAGGAAGTGCAAACATTGAACCTCAAGATCACATTTTGAAGTGTTAGAAATTTAGATTGGGACTAAGTTAGGAACAAGGGTATCTTAGTCCTCCAACTAGTATTTTACAAAGATTCTTTTAGATTTTGTTCTAACATTTGAAGATTCTGCATTTGCCCCAAAAAATATCAGCGGGACTAAGACAATAGTAAGGGCATCGTAGTCCTCCCTAGCATATTTTGATAGCATTTTTGCATTTCCAGAATCCTTATCACATTTCCAAACTTCCTAGATACATACATCCTAACTTGCTATTGCTTAATTTTTTCATTTGCACTCATTATTTGGCTTGCATTACTAGGTTTTGTGAGTTAAATATCAAGTTGTCTTTTCCAAGCCTTTTCTTGGTGGTGAACCGCTTAAAAGCCTTCCTGGGTCTCCCTTGTTGAGAATTGACTCACCTTTGTGTTGATAGTCAATCCAATTTGGGATCCTAAGACATCCTTGAATAATAATTAGAGAAAAATGGTGTTTTGTGACCTAGGTTATAAAGCATCCATTCCCCTATTATTCAATTCTCTCTTGAAATTGCTCTTGAATATGCTTGCTTAGATGATAAAAATGACTTAGAAACTTGCTTATATAGGCATTAACCCTTGATTTACTATTATAAATATCTTAAAGGCTTACAAAAACCAAAAAATTGAATTAAAAAGGTGATTTTCCTACTCAAATTTTAAAAAAGCCCCAAATGGGACTCATTTGCCCAAGGTGGTGAATGGGTACCACCTAGGGGGACTCAATCGCCCGAGGTAACGAATGATTCCTGTTGACACCAAAAATTGACGAGGTAACAGTCTCTTATGGGAAACTCAGTTCAAGGGGGACCCCTTTGCGCCAAATTAAGTAACCTCTAGATTTTTAAAGAAGCCAGCTTCTTCTATAATGGGTTTTGGAAAGGGAAAAGGAAATGGATACAATGAAGGAAAGTCTAATCTAAGGTGATGCGCCAAAATTTGCTGATGGGCATGATAAATCATGGATTTAAGGGCCTGAATGGTGTTGTCACGTTCTAAAGCATCGGAGACTTAAAGCTATAACATAAACAATTCATTTATTGACATAAAATAGTATCGCATACACCCTTGCTACTAAGAAAAGTCATTTAGACATGATTTAGATAAGCAAGCTTATATTCAATATATAGAAGTCTTGTCAAATGAAATGCTTAAGACAATAAAAAGCACAGTTTACAGTTTGATCAATACATGAAAAATAGAAAGGCCGAACAGTTGGCACAGTCTGAACACAGCATCTGGTCATCCAGTTGCAGGCACCCTTTGCAATGATGGTAGTGATCCCAGCCAAGCCCGAGGCTACAAGTGTCATCCACCGCTTTAGAATTTATGAAGAGCGGCACCCAATAGCATAGTTTCCCTCAGCCAGCCTATCACCTGCTTTGACGATCAGTGTAAGGCACGTGGCAGCCCGTCGCTGCCCGAATGAGAATTCCTCTTACTGCTGCCGAGGGATTGTGAAGAAGCAACACGTGTTCAAGGGGCCGAGGTCCTTCCCAATATGGAGAGAAAGCTGCATAAACTGGGTACGAAAGACGCGTGGCAGCATTTCACAATCCACGGTGTTCACCTCCTTGCTGCGTTGAAAAGGCTGTGAATGGCCGCCACCTGGCAGAAGGTAGGGCCCGCCAAAATAAAAGAAGGCATGCGGAAGAATTTCGCAGCCCGCATCTGTTTATTTCATCCCTGCATGAAAAACTTGCGATACGCCGCCACGTTGCAAGACGTGGGTCCCTCTGACAATCTTTGAAGTGATGGCCCCCGCAGAATGGCTTTCGCAACCCGAAGAGACCTTAAGGCAAAAAGAAATATAATCCTCCGCCAGTGAGACACGTGGACGCCCAGCGCAGCCTTTTGGAACCTGAAAAGGAAGCCGCTACCCGAAGCTGTGAAGTGAGGATGCACAAAGGGGAATATCAAAACTTGATGGAAAGCCGAATAAACTCGGCGATGCATAGGCTAGCGCACAAACATTTACAAAAGAACTTGAAGGGAGTTGTTTGAATATTTATTTTAACAACTTTTAGAGACTATCAAGGGCGTTTTGGACAAGGAATGTAGAACCCAAAAAACTCTCTGGTTCTGTAGACCAGAGCTTTATCCATAGGGCGAATGGAGTTAGAGTTTGGAAAGAGCAGCTTGCAAGGGCGACCATTCACTTTTGGACGACTTAGCCATGCTACGCAAATTTTCTTGTGCCCCGCGGAGATCAATAGCTTCCTTGTGAGGCAGCACCTCAGATAGGCCGGCGCCTACTTGGATATGGAAAAGCAGCTGGGACAGTGGATGTATGATCGCCTCAATGTTGGCTGCCGTTGGGGAACTGCCGAACTCCCTGAGTGCCTCCGGGTCATTTTCCTTCTGCTCAATAACCTCCGCGATCTATGTGGTTGTCGCAATGGAACCATCCTCGAGGAACGGGGATGACAGCCCTAGCTTGCCTAGCTCGAAGAAACTTCCCAGAATGCCATCCAGTGCCTTTCCTAGAAAAGCTGCCGCTGCCTTAGTGCGCTGGAAGGCGGAGTGACAATGAATGAATTTATTTATTATTTGAGCAGCAATGTCCCGATCTTTGATACCCGCCTTGGCAAGGATTTCATCCGAGACTGAGTATAGCTTATTAAGCAAGTCCCTTGCCTCAGGAACCTTCTCTAGGATGAAACGTGGGAACTGCTCCATTGTGTCGTTGGCCTCTTGATTTAGCCTTGATGCCTTGGCGATAAATCAGAGGGTAGGCTACAGTGTTAGGCAGAAGGTCTTGACTTTCTCCCAGTGAGAAATATACAATTGCCTAACCAGCGGAATGACATCAGGTTGGGCAGGGGCAGGTAACAGAGAGGCTTTAAGCAAAGAAATCTCCACGTCTTTTGAAATGAGGGCCTTGGATAATTCTTCCTTCTTCTTTTTCTCGGATGCTAACTAGTCCGCATAGCTGCTCATTTCTTTATTCCAATTTTGTTCAGCTCGGGAGTGGTTAGCCGATTACTCCTCCAGAGAAGCCTTTGTCTCTCAGAGCTCCTCTTCTAGCTTAGCCTTCAGGTTTTTGAATTCGGCCTCTTTCCCTTGTACCTTTTGCTGATACTGCTCTTGTAGGCGCTCCAACTCCTCACCCTTTTATGCCATCCCCTGACTATACTCAAGGTGGACGTGTTTAATCTCTTCCTCTTTTGACTGTAGGCTCTGTCGGGCCACCTAGTTCTGGCTTTGCAATTCTTTTACTAAGCCTGGGTTAGCAACCTGGGTTTTCACAATTTCGCCCCGAAGCCTGTTTCTCTCATTTTCTGCTGTCAGTGCTCTTTCAGTCATTCGGGCGATATCTGCCTCTAAGAATTTCTCCTTTGTCTCTAGAAAGCTCACCCTTTCCTTGGCTGCCCTGAGCTGCTCATCCTTTTTCTTTAACTGGCGACCAATTTTGACAAAGTCGGAAGTGACCACCCGTTGCATCTCCTCCATGATTTTGACCTTATCTTGTGGCCGGGCTATCTTCATGTCAAGTCCGATAGCATAGATCTCATAATCTTCAGGTTGCGTTTCTCCCTGAGGCTTGCTTATCCTTGGGTACATGATTGTGAATTTTAATTCTTGCCAGGCCTCATCATACGAAGCTTGTACTCTCAGCTCGGCGGGAGCATTGTCATCCTTTGCCTTGCATCACCTCATTCTATTTGCGCGCGCTTCCTTTCCACAATCTATCTGTGCTATGAATTCAACTGGTGATGATACTAGTCCACCTATGAAAGGAACACCAGAAGGCAGGGCATAGGGATAGGTAATTTTCATAGGTGTACGCATTTGCTTCTTCTGGAGAGTAACAGTTTGCGAAGAAAAGTGTGGCACATTCCATAGCTTGGCCTGAGAACTATCAGCAGGGCTAGGCATTTGCAGTGGCTGAATTGGAGATTCAGTCGTAAGGCTCATTGGCCGGGGAAGGATAGTTGCTAACTGGGTATCAGCTTGTGGCAATGGAAAATGATCAATAAGCATAGCAGAAAAAGAATGGGGGCGGATAGGGGGAATATTTTCTGAAAGTGAGGTGAGGAAAGTCTGAGCAGCAGCAGTAGGTGTAAGTATACTCGGAGGAGTAATTATAAACGGTTGGGCCTACGAATACTGGGCAAATCCAACTGAATAAGCTGGACCAGAAGCAGAAGGTGGAAGGCTCGGACTTATGATAGGAGTTGCTAACGGAGCAGGGGCGGATACAAAGGAATAATATGTGAGAGGAGTAAAATGTACCTGCTAACTGGTCGGTGGTGGCTCCAAGATCGTTCGTGACTCGCCTGCAAACTCTGGCAATTGGCTAGCAGCGGGCACTTCTCCTCCGGTGGGTTCATGTGAAACTCCTCCGATAACACTTTCCGTGTGCTGCCTTTTTGAAGGCGGACACTCATTAACTTCGGCAGTCGGATACTTCTGCTGAGGCATTAGCCTGGCTGGTTTAGTGGCCCAAGTGCGTGTATGTGAGCATCTTGATATATTAAAGCGTACATTAGTGGCCATATAGGCGGCATGTCCGGAGACGTCGCCCCCTTACGCTGAAGAGGATGATACCGCCGCTTCTTCTTCACGCTTCTCAGATCCCTCTCCTTCCTCGCTCCTTTCAACACTAGAGATTGGGCTGGGGTGGCCTTTATTCCACCATCTGTCAAATTCCTGGTCATCCTTCAATTGATTATAAGGAGCATCCAACTGTGTTGTTTCCTGGCGATATTTCTAGAAAACTCTTATTTTTTCATCACTCCATTCTTCGCCCCTTTTCAACTTGTTATACATTCTGCGCTCCATCGGAAGATTGTCCTTGGCCACAGCCACTGGAAAGTAGAACTTGTGCCATGGGCCCCTGGTATCCGGCGTAGGGATTTGCGCTAATTCAACAAAATCTTCCTCTCTATCAGTCTGCAGATTAAGCCGCTTCTCCCAGTATGGTCGGGGAACATGGGTAACCTCCATATGTGGCTCTGGCAGGTCATTGAAAGGGTTGTACTCTCACTTATCATTTATCAGTACCAACCCTATATGTGCCAGCTTCTCCTCTAATAGCTTGTGCGATTATTTTTTAACTAGAGTTACCGACTTGAAACTCTTCGGACAAGTGAAGAATCCCTTCCTCTTGACACTTCCGCTGCTACAAAACATGAAATCAATGACACACACTTGTCAAAAAACTTCCAGCGCGAGCACTCTATCAGTGATGCAAGCTGGGAGCAGGAAAGGTTTGCCAATAAAGCCCCACATTCGAAGGATTGTGAAATCCTTATCCAAGAACCAGTCACAAGCAGGGGTGTAGCCTTGCATAAATCCAGTCTGCTCCTGGGTGAGCCGGACGATATCACCTTCTCCAATCAAATCATTCAAAACCGGGGCTATGAAATAGTCCGCGAATGCATAATAGTCATATGTTGCGAAAAGGAAAGGTGTCCATGTAGACACCAGCTTTCTTTTATTCTACTCATCAAAAATTGATAGCAGAATAAATTGGGCGAAGAAATCCAGATTCTGATGCAGGAACATGTGGACCAGGTAGGAAAGAAATCTAAACTTCTTCTCTGCCTAATAATTCTCCATTTGATGTATCATTTCTTCAACCATGAACTCAGCAAAATCATACCAAAAGAGTTCATGCTATTTGTGAAACTGTATTGCAGGGCCCAGCTGAAACACCTCGATCTTCTCATCAGAGTCTCGGCCGCAAACAAATGCTAGCATGGACATGGCGTCCTGGAGATCATCGCGGAATGAACCATGCGCTAAAGGGATAGTTGGTGCCTTAGCGGAAGCAATACCTTTCTTATTAGTCTCCTCTAACAAGAAATCGGAGTCAGTTTTCATTTTCTTCCATATTTTCTCCCCTTGCTTGAGCGAAAAGGCTCGATAGTCTCTTTCCTTCTGCTTGGATCCGGGATACATAACATATGCCAGATAGCTTCTGGGCTGATATGAACCCTTAAATTATGACCTTCAATGCAGTGGGTATCTAGATTGTAGTGCTGAAAAGCCGCGTCGACCACCTCAGGGCAATAGTGCACCAATGGGACTATGTATTGTGGGAGACCGCTATACTAGACTCTACTTGTTGTGGATTGGTCTGCCTTTGCTGCTGATAACCTTGCACAAGCTGCCTCTCTGAGGGATTTAGGGTTCCTTGCAAGCTTTGGGTCGTAGATATTATCCCATTTTTGTTTAACCTTCTTCTGGTTACTCCATTCCTTGGGTATATCCAGCTCCGCCGTGTAGGCTCTTCTCGTCTTCATGGATATACGAGGCGTGGCATATGCTACATCCTCGTATATGTATACCCCAGTCGAAGAACGAATAGCCGTGAATAGTTCCTGGCTAATCTCCTCCTACATCGGCTGAGCTGAAGATTCTGACATTTTTTTTTCTCTGTAGAATTTATAAGTTTTTGGCCTGCGAATATGCTTGCTCTAGATAGACAAACAAAAAACACTTTGCACTTCCCTTGCGTTTGTAAAAAGACTTTGAAATATTAAGCTTTTTCATGCAATAATAACAACTTTTTCCAAGGTGGTAGGCGAAAACAAGCCTTTTGCATTTAATTTAGCATGTACCGTTAATCTGGCAACTCGTGCAAGATGAACTGATTGCTATTCCGACGCAGCCAGATTTCATCATTACATTTGGGCGATCGGGTGATACGCCTTGATCTCCTTGGAAATTGAGCTTGCAACTGGCTTTCTAACCTTGCGTTAGCATGTACTGGCAATTAATATCCTGGTCGGAATGATTACGCCAAGCAAACGATCACCACCTGAAAAGATATGAGTATCGCCTTGGGCTCTGGGATGCACTTGAGAGGTGACACAATAGTCTACGGCCATACGTCTCTTTACCAACAAGCGCCACCTTTTTAAGACTAATTAATCAACTCCATTTAATTAAGCATGCCTTGAGCTGTGCTATCATGCATGTACTGGCCCAAAATGTGAACAAACATAGACTCAACTTTTGAGACGGTAGCTAGTATAATATCATATTTTTTAGAGGCGGATTGGCATGTGTCTTATCAATTCTTCTATAAATAGGCCAGTCGATAGTGAGCAAAACAGACTTAGCATTTAAGAAGTGATAGGTCAGTAGCAGATTGCTAAGCAAGTCCTTTCATAGGTTAGGTGGTGAGAAAATTCAACATTATCTTAGAAGACTTAGGGACAGTGTCAGGAGAATGGATACCCCAATTCGCCTAACCTCGTTTAAATCACAGACGACATTCTTAGGTGAAATTTCCACTAGAAGGCTGAAAAGGATGACGAAGAATAAGCATTCGCTGGTTCTGGTAGCTATTAAGTGGGTCCTAGGCAAGGATTGCGTAGAATATGAGGATAAATATAGGGTGAATACTGACGTATACTCACACTTTGTAGCGTCCATGCTAGACATTTGCATTCCCTAGCCACTTATCCTGAAGCTGGTTAAAGAAATCTTTCCAAAGAAATACTTGAATGGGCTCGGTGAGGTTGTTGCACATGCTGCATATGGGATAGGCCTGCCAACAGCCAGCGACCTGCATCGCTTTATCGAAGAAGAAGCTGTCGTCGTTTGGCTGCCATTCCTCAGCGGATTCTGCCTGCAAACCCGTGACTAGCACCAACAGAGGGTTACTCAGGCCCTACACTTCTTGTTTCAGAGCTACAACATGATACCTTTCTATGACGTAGACTGGTACACTGACTTCAGGAACCTGGTGTTCCCACCGCCATTGGCGGTCGTGCCAAATGATGCTACCAGTGTCGCCGACGAGCCTGTGGATGAGGAAGAAGCGGACGTTGCAGTGAATGCGTCGGTTGCTGCCAGTCATTCTTTTGGATAGATAACCCCTTTGCCTGCTTGCTCACTTCGTAACTTTCCTGTTTTAGATGAGCCTGATAAAAGGATATTGTATATAATATATGCCCTAATACTTGTACATTTTGGAAATCGGCATCCCAGCTATTTTGTAACTAAAGAGCATATATATAAATATATACTTCTCATTTTTAAGGAAAATCTATGCACTTTTGCTTCTATGTTTAAAATTTTCTGGGTTTGCAAGTTCTGCATGCTATTTCTCCATGCATGAGTGTATTTTGTATAAAACAACTCTGGTGTTTTACCCACCAACGATAATGAGCAAATACGCAGAAAGACAATAGATTCTAAAAAAAGAACAGGACAAAACCAATAAAGGAAATAAAAAGCGCTATTTACAACTGTACAAGGTAGAGCTTAATGCCTAATAGAACAACTTAAGATGAATCCCATTAATCAAGATTCCTAACGGCTCTTGTTCCATATTTTTCAGCTCAAAAGCATTATGTTGCATGCACCGAATGATTTTGAAGGGTCCCTCCCATAGGCTATCAAATTTACCATGCTGACTTGGCTTTGCAGCCCTGCTATCATATTTTAGCACTAAGTCTCCACTTTTTAGACCCTGGTCAGAGGCCTTCTTGTCAAACCATCATTTGACCACCTGTTGATGGCTTGTCATTGCTTTTAGGGAATTCTCCCTTTTTTCTTGTACTTCCAACAGTTCAGTGAGCCGAACCTCCATGGCTTCATTTTGTTCTATCTCAAGAGACTTTAATAACTGTATTGCCGGGGTCTCCATAGAGATAGGTAGCAGCGCCTCCTTCCCATATACCAGCTCATAGGGCGAAGTCTTAAGGACTTGCTTAGGAGTTATGCGGTTGGCCCAGAGTGCTTTTCATAGATCTTTATGCCATTCCCTCTGGTGTTCTGAGCCAATCTTTTTAAGGAGTTGGACTAAGCTTTTGTTTGTCGACTCGGCTAGGCCATTTCCCTATGGATAATAGTTTGATGATGTTTTAAGGAATATGCCATTTTTTAATGCAAAGTGACATACCTTTGTACCTAGAAATGCTCTAGTGTTGTCCGAGATGATTGTCTTCGGAGGGCCGAACATTGTCACCAGTGCTTCGAGGAAGTCTACAATCTCTGTCTCTGTTGCCCCCTTAAGGGGAACAGCTTCCACCCACCTTGTGAAGTAGTCTGTAGCTGTTAAAATCCACTTATGTCCAGCACTAGAAACCAAGTTGATCATTCTGATGAAGTCCAGGCCCCATTGTTCAAATGGTTCATCCGCCATGATAGGTTTGAGGGGCATCGCTGAATTCTTCCTCCTGTCAGAGAAGAACTGACATTTTTTACAAGCCCTTACCAGAGAGTAGGAATCACTGAAAAGTGTAAGCCAGTAATATCCAGCTCGCAGGACCTTAATGGTGGTAGTTTTGGCAGAGAAATGTCCACCTTCGTCGCTATTGTGAAATGCGTCGAGGATCCTCTGCGCCTCCCCTGAAGTAACGCATCGCAAGAGCACACCATTGAAATTTCTTTTGAAAAGAACTCCTTCTATCAACGTATATCCGTAATTTTGTAGCCAGTAGTACCTTCTTTTTTGGGACGAGAGGCTTGGCAGATACCTTCCGTTTTGCATGAAGTTCATTCTATCTATCAGCCAATCATCTTCCGATCCCAATCCATTTATCAGGACAAGCTCTGGCTGTTCCTTCTTGGCAGGTACCTCCTCGTTCTGTGCCATATACTCACACAGTCCTCTGCCTTTAACAGTCTTTGTAGGCCTAACCTCGATGTCATACTCCAGGATCTTGGTAATCCAATTAGCCCTTTTTTTTGTGATCTCTCCTTCCATGATGTATTCATGCACACTAGAATGTGCAACATATACCAGAACTTTGTTGCGGAAAATTAGATGGCAGAATTTTTTAAGTCCCTTTACTATTGCAAAAGCCTGTCTTTTGATGAAGTTATAATTCGCCTCATATTCTTTAGCGTTTGTGAATAGAACACCACTGGATGCTCTCCCTTCCCTTCACTATCCTTTTGAGTCAGAACAGTAGCGATATTGTACTTGCTACTGAAGGCATGCATACATTATAAATCTTTGCATTGATCTGGATTAATCAGCACTGGGGCTGTGGAGATCACTTCCTTGACCTTTTCAAAAGCCTCCCGAGCTTCTATTGTCCACTTGAAAGCTTGATCCTTTTTTAGCATTAGGGTGATCGGCCTAATCATTCCCGCGAAATCATAAATAAATTTGCTTATGAAATTTACTTTGCCGAGAAAAGATTGGACACCTTTCTTATTTACCGGAAGGGACAGCTCCTTAATAGCCTTTACTCGTTTGGGGTCAATTAAAATACCTTCTTTAGACACAACATGCCCTAACAGCTTACCCTGTGGTACTCCGAATACACACTTCTTTGGATTTAGGGAAACCCTGAACTCCTGGCACTTTTGAAAAACTAATTCCAAATGATCAAAATGATCATCTTTAGATTTAGAGAACACAGTAAGGTCATCCAAATAGATTAGAATAAACTTATTTATCAGTTCGTTGAATGCGATGTCCATAGCTCGCTGGAAAGTTGCCCCTGTATTGGATAAACCAAAAGGCATTTTAGCATATGCAAATGTTCCCCACTTGGTGGTGAACGTAGTCTTGTGCTGATCTTCTTCTTTAACTCAAATCTGGTTATAGCCAGAGAAGCCATCAAGCAGAGAGAACATTTCTGATCCTGCGACAGTCTGAAGGATCGACTCCATAGAAGGCAATGGATAGTGATCTTTCAGAGATGCTTTATTGAGGTCTCAAAAATCCATGCATAAGTGGATATCGCCATTCTTCTTTTTGACTGGTACTAGGTTTGATACCCAAGTACTATGTTTAATTGGGAAGACAATACGTGAATCAATGAGCTTGGTTAGCTCTTGTGCCATTAGGGCCTCAACTTTAGGGTTGACTGGCCTCTGCTTCTGTTGGACTAGTTTTGCACCTTCTGTTAGTTCAATAGTGTGTTGAATGATGCCAGGATCATAACCCTCCAGATCATCGTAGGACCAGGCCATTACTCCATATTTTTCGTAGAAACTGGTAAGTCTTTCTCTATCTCATTGTGGGACATCTTTTCTGACCTGGAGATTCCTATCATCAGAGACCCAAAGGTTTTCATAATCACTTTTGTCTGCCACGAACTTCCGCTTATCATTTCGGGCGTCGCTACAATCAAAAAAATTCTCGAGAGTAACTAATCCTTTCATAAGTTTATTTGACTTCAGCTGCATAATTTGTCCTTTGTAGGCCTCGAAGATCTTTGGTTGAAGTTGATCGAAAAATTCCCCTAAGTGCTGAATAAACGAGGCGATGTGCTCATCGCTCTCAAAGACTTGCCAACTCTGATCATTTTCGGGAATCACTGGTCGAACAAGCACTCGCACTGAATATTTGTTCCGAAGCAAGTCGGAGACAGGATCAAAATGAGCACCGATCACCGCCATGCGATCTGCATCGCCATTCTGTGCTCGGGGAATGGTCAGGATGTTGAAAGCTTCAAAACCTTCAATCAGGTCCCAGATTCGATGCCGATAGGACCTCATTCAGACATTCTTCGCTGCAGAAATTGATCAGACCTGATTAACTATCATTTCAGAATCTCTAAACATAATCAATTGCTTAATACCCATTCATTCTGCTAGGCTTAGGCCTTGGACTAACCCTTCATATTCAGCCTCGTTGTTTGAACAGGCGAATTGGAAATGGAAAGACCTCAACAACTTTTCATTATGTGGGGATATTAGACATACCCCTACTCCAGCTCCAACTTTGCTTCTTGCTCCATCAAAATACAATGTCCACAGCTCATTTGCTTGGTTATCATCAGATTCTTTGGCAACCTTCGGAAGAACCTGGTCTTCATCATAAATCACATATGTGCCCAATCCGATAGCATGATAATTCCTGAAAGGATCATTATTTATGTGTTCGCTTAATAGAGCATCTTCCTTATCATTTCGTTCTCCACTCACCTTCTCTTTTTCTAGCAGTTTGACACTATACATGTCCTGCTTTGTGATAGAGGTATGTGCGGCCTCAAAATTGATCAGGGCCTCATCCGCCACATGCTTGGAATGTAGAGCCTTCGATTATATCTTCATTTTTGCACCATGCTTGGTCCTAAGTATTAGATGTGACCAATCTAAAGACAAATATCCACCCACCTTTGAAGTAAATTCTCGGGATAGACAGAGACCGAACATAGGAGGAACATCTATGATCACTGTATCTTGCAGGACCGTGATACTTGGGCAGGCAAATAGAGTTAACGGAAGCACTTTGATGACACCCACAGTATCAACTTTATTTCCATCCAGCTGCATCACCCCTTTCTTCATAGGTTCGTAGCTCAGTCCCAAGGCTTCAGCTATCAGTTTTGGCATAACCGTTGTACTAGCGCTAGAGTCAATCATAGCGTTGTGTAATAACTTTTCCCCTACAATGAGGGTCAAGAAGAAGGGTTGAGGTTTTGGCCTACCTCTGCCTTCAGCATGGGATTCCTTCACTTTGTCTGCAAGAACCTTAGCTATTGGCAGACAACTCTATTGGTGCTGAGTTGATCTCTTGTTGAAACACCTTCTGTAGCATAGTTTTTTGTTCCAGGATAGCTAGAATGTCCCATAAAGACACATTAGCGGATGATTTCTTTAATTGCTCCACCACATCAAAAGGTGACGAGCTCGGAGATTTCTGCTCCTTTTCTTTTGTTATAATAATCTCCTTCTGTGGTTGAGAAGGCGAAGAGACGGTCGAAGCGCCGGGAACTTGATCGGACACGCCTTTGCATTACGAGATGTCTGAAAGTGAAACAACAGGCTCACCGGTGAATCTCCTCTTTGAGCGTGTGTTATAGTTAGATTTCACCTGCAGTGTTTCGGCTACGGATGTGTCATTGGAAAACACATTTTCCTCATCTTCCATCCAGGAGAAGAGTGCATGATCAGGAGCAATATCGGACTCTTGCTCTAAAGACATTCCTTGCATTTGTGCGGTAAGGACCACATTCTCCATTACCGAGGTACATAGGTATTCTTCATTTTTTGTTGTAGTACCTTGACTACGTTGCTCTGCTACCTTCTGTTGTAAGTTGCCACGTGGACAATTTCAGGGCATATGTGCATCATTGCAGGGAAAACACCATGGATTGATGTCATCAATAAGATTGTTTTGTCCCGCGGTTAATTCTCTACTTGAGCTTGGTGACGCACTTGTGAGCGGTGTAGGCACTGGGACCATTTGGTTGGTAGTCGGTGCTGGTGGATTAGTGCGAGGCGCACTCTGATATTGATTTTGCTGATAAGTAGACCACCCACCTTGATAGCTTTGATATGCGGGCCGTTGAGGAGTTGCTTGGTTCCGCTTGAGAGTTGTTATGTCATTTGCCATAATTCGCAACATCTCTTTGAGGTCGCCTATTTCATCCTTGGAAGAACCCGATGTAGAAGCCAAGCTTTCAGGAACGGCCGCATAGGAGTACATCGACTGGGGAGTTGCTGCCGCACTAGTTGATGCAACCTCTTGTGCTGGGTTTGATATTTCAAGAAATATTGGGATAATAGGTCGAGGAGGCAACTTTCCGCAATCTATCAAATGATTCTTAGCTTTGATAGCGGTGGCATAAGCATTTGGTAGAGTGGCTCCTCCCAAAGACTTAATCATCACAGAAATGTCAGGATTAATGGACTTCAAATAAAATATGAATGCCAGTTCTGGAGTCAGGCGGATAGTCACAGGAATCCTCTGCCAATTTGAGTGAAATCGGGCATTGAAATCTGTCAGAACCTCTTGGGGCGCTCGTCTTATGATGGATAGCTGATAATATAACGAAGAATGATCTCCGTCATTTGAGAACCTTTCATAGAATGGATCTCCGAGGTCATCCCAAGTGCGAATTGAATTTGAAGTCAGCGTCCGGTACCAATCCAGAGCCTTGCCTTTGAAGGACGCAACAAGGAGCCTCAGGGCTACATTCTGCACTGTAATACCGTGTACCAGACATACATCTGCTACATCCTGCAAATGTTCTGCTGGCATTTTTGTGTTGTCTCTGGCAAATTTGGGAAGAGCTTTCAGGGCCAAAACCGGAATAACGCCCCAAACAGCGGGCACTACCGGAGCTACCAGGGGACTTCCAGCATCCCACGCTACATAGTTTCTATTCACGGCCGGCAACATGGTGAGAGGAAAGGGCAGTGGGAATGGAACGATTACTAACTGATTTGCAGCCTGGACTGTCCCTAGCGGAGGTATTAGTAAACCTGGGTTATTTGCAATCTGCGATCTAGTTACAAGTCGATGGCTCATACACCCCTCTATAAGGCAATTTCATTAGTTCAGGTCCCACCGGGCGTGCCAGAAAAAGGACAAACTGTTGACGCCAAAAATTGACAAGGTAACAGTGCCTTATGGGAAATTCAGTTCAAGGGGGACCCCTTTGCGCCAAACTGAGTAACCTCCAAATTTTTAAAGAAGTCGGCTTCTTCTATAATGGGTTTTGGAAAGGGAAAAGGAAATGGATACAATGAAGGAAAGTCTAATCTAAGGCGATGCACCAAAATCTGCTGATGGGCATGATAAATCATGGATTTAAGGGCCTGAATGGTGTTGTCACATTCCAAAGCGTCGGAGACTTAAAGCTATACCATAAACAATTCATTTATTGACATAAAATAGTATCACATACACCCTTACTACTAAGAAGAGTCATTTAGACATGATTTAGATAAGCAAGTTTGTATTCAATATATAGAAGTCTTGTCAAATGAAATGCTTAAGACAATAAAAAGCACAGTTTACAGTTTGATCAATACATGAAAAACAGAAAGGCCAAACAGTTGGCACAGTTTGAAAGTTTCTTGCAAATAAAACATATAAGAGAGGCCTGGTGTCTCTTGCTAAAACCAGTATCATTTTTCTTAAATTCTTGTCCTCTTTCTCATTGCTGAGAGAGTATATATAGCCAGGGAGACAATTCTCACTACTTTGGAGAGCCGTAACAGAAAAGATTTCCCAATCCCCTGTAATGATGCCAGAATCAAAAGATTCCTCAATGCCATTATAATGGCAATGAGTTAGAACACAGCATCTAGTCATCCAGTTGCAGGCGCACCTTTTGCAATGATGGTAGTGATCCCAGCCAAGCCCGAGGCTACAAGTGTCATCCATCACTTTAGAATTCATGAAGAGCGGCACCCAATAGCATAGTTTCCCTCAGCCAGCTTATCGCCTACTTCGACGATCAGTGTAAGGCACGTGGCAGCCCGTCGCTGCCCGAATGGGAATTCCTCTTACTGCTGCTGAGAGATTGTGAAGAAGCAACACGTGTTCAAGGGGCCGAGGTCCTTCCCGATATGGAGAGAAAGCTGCATAAACTGGGTGCGAAAGACGCATGACAGCGTTTCACAGCCCGCGATGTTCACCTCCTTACTGCGTTGAAAAGGCTGCGAACGGCTGCCACCTGGCAGAAGGTAGGGCCCGCCAAAATAAAAGAAGGCTTGCGGAAGCATTTCGCAGCCTGCAGCTGCTTATTTCATCCCTGCATGAAAAACTTGTGATACACTGCCACGTTGCAAGACGTGGGTCCCTCTGACAATCTTTGAAGTGATGGCCCCCATAGAATGGCTTTCGTAACCTGAAGAGACCTCAAGGAAAAAAGAAATATAATCCTCCGCCAACAAGACACGTGGACGCCCAACGCAGCCTTTTGGGACCCGAAAAGGAAGCCGCTACCCGAAGCTGCGAAGTGAGGATGCGCAAAGGGGAAGATCAAAACTTGACGGAAAGTCGAATAAACTCGGCGACGCACAGGCCGGCGCATGAACATTTACAAAAGAACCCAAAGGGAGCTATTTGAATATTTATTTTAACAAGTCCCACCCTAGATTTTTGAGGTGGGTTTTTGGGATTTTTGATGTTTTAGATTATTTTGTCGAGTTTTTAGCTGAAATGGGCCTTGAGATCCAAATAATGGGTCTTAGGGGCCTATTAATGATTATTTTAAAAGGGTAATTAATGCAAGGGTGCCAAAATAGGTCCAAATTAAGTGTGAAATTTCCTCGCTTTCAAGAGCATACAATTTCTATACTACAACCTTATAGGAGAGTATTTAATTTGCATGACCCTCAAAAGAAAATTCTTGTTTATAGGATAAACCAATGAAATTAAATCATGATTGAGTTAAATATGATACACACATGCAAAATCCAATCTCCAAAAGAAGAATACCCTTTATAATTAATGATATCAAAACATAATCTTTCCTCACACAAAAATAAATTGGGCTAATTAGGAACCAGATTCTTGGGATCCTCCATTTTAACTTACAGGTGGCTAGGGCTGAAGGAAATAGGCCAAGAAGCCTTTCGTCATTGGTGGCAGTGCCCTCAAAAGTGAACCAGCTTATGGATTTGATATATGGCATTTTCTCTTTATACACATATATTTTTTGAATGTATTTATGCTTTGTATATTGAAATATAATTAAATATAATTTTTTATTTCAAATCAAATTTTTATAATATATAATGTTGTGTATTGTTATTGAAATAACAATAGAATATTTGTTACTAATATTGAATTTTCACAATCCATAATGTTAGTCGTTGTTATTGAGTAGTAGTAGAATATGTTTTAATGAAATCAAGTTTCCACAATTCATAATGTTTGTTGTGATTGAAATAAGAGTAAGATATATGTTAATGATATCAGGTTTCCACAATCCATGATGTTGTTTGCTGCTATATCAGATTTGCACATATCCATAATGAAACGTATCAAGAATAGTAATATATGTTTTTTTTATTTGAAGCACAAATAGATACCTTTGTATTTAAAGTGCAATTAGATACCTCCTACATACTTAAAATATGTGTATTTTGTATTCAAAACATAGATGCCTCTTACATATTTACAATTTAAAATAACTCTGAATACTAGCATATATATATATATATATATACACAATAAACATTGAGATATATCCTTCTCGAGGCACCTATTTTTTACAATTTTTCACATAAAAGTGCATAGGCACCTTGAAAGGGATATCTCTCGACATTATTATATATATTATTAATAAATATATATATGTTAGTTTTTATTATCTCTCAATCTCACTATTCCTCTCTCTCCCCTATTTCTCTCTATATTTGTTGAGGTCAAAACATTTCATCCATCATATTTGACACTCCACTTTATGAACAACTTTAGAAACTTTTGGACACATCAACACTTTAAACCTAGACAATTATCAAACCAATCCCCTAACTTAGCTACTTTGTGTGTGAAACGAATCATTTTCCATACACTTAGTTGAGTTAGTCATCATTTTGTGAACTAGTTTATCTTATAGGTCACAAGTCTACCTTAAAGATTTACAAGTTCATTGACACTTTTATCCATGACATCGAAACAATCAAACCTATAGTCAAAAGTGTTGTCCAAAAGTTTAGAAATTTCATCCCCAATATCATTCACTCTTTTCATCATCCATTCACATCATTTGTTCAAAACAACTTAGAGGGTCCCTTTTACCAGAATTTGAGCCAAATAGAGAGTTTCAACACTATGAATCTCAACATACCTCTCCCATAGGCGTGACCCACAATTTACGGTTACAACAAGATCAAAACACAAGAGAATCATGGAACAAACCAAAGGAAAATCTACCACAAGTGATACTATCCCACAAGAACTTGATCCAAGGAGCCATTCTACCCCTCTACAAAAACCATGAAATCCTTTAGGGTATGAGGTAGAAGATGTCACAAACAACCCACTTGAGCTCACTAAGGAGGAACTCCTCAAGTATAAACAAGATCATCAAACCTTAAAAAATGTGGCTCCAAATTTTCTCACACAAACCTTGACACAAGGGTTAACTCAATCTAAAAATCAACCAACTCCATCCCTTATGCCAAGTCAAACATTAACTCCCAGTCTTGCAACTAGAATTGCCATAGATTTTGGTCACACTCTCCCTTTAGGAGGCAACACACTTTTGGGTACCCAAAACACCAATTTTCCCCAAGACATAACTTGGACACCAAAATTTGGGGCCCCATCTCATTCTTCCACCACCGTTCTTGAGCATCCCCTCCATCCATACGAACTGTGTTCACATTCCATAACACCATGACAACCTCAACATTTCAAGCACAACTATCTCCATCCATCATCACAAATACCCAGAGTGTGCCCAACACAAGTTAATGTGAACCAAGTGCCTCTACTAGGACAACAAGGGAAAGATAACACCCTCATGCAAGGGAAATCCTTAGCAAGTGGTTCCAACAACCCCATTGACACATCGAAGCAAGTGGTTACCCATACTACTCAAGTCAATCCACCATCCACATTAGCCCCATCTATCATCAATCCAAATCAAAGCAACACATTGTTCACAAACCCCATCAACCAAGGTAATGCATTGGTCCCACATCAAACACGACAAGGGAAACCTCAACATATCGAACAAGGGAACCCTTCTAATCAATTGATCCAAGGTTATAATGTGCCATTGACATCGCACTACGAAATGGCATTGTCATCATCTTTACTGGTATTAGGCCCCCAAATCATGCAAAATCAGATGGGGTCCCAAATCTACATTCCTCCCAAACAATCGATAATATTACAAAGAATGGTAGCACAAAATAGCGCACAATGCACTCATGCCATGATCAACTAAAACCCATCTCATGTATCCCAATAACAAAACACCTCCATGTTGAAAGCCTCTCAAGACCTCAACTTGCACCCAACACGACTTTCACACCAAGATTGGTCCCTCATATCTGGGAAGAAGTTTGCAATACTAAAGCTTTGATACCATGTAGGAGTTTATGGAGAACTCCTCAAACACCCTAGAATCACCTGCAAGACAAAATAACTTCCACAAGAGATAAATGGCAAAAATATCATGTGATCATTAAGGATGCAAGAATACCAAACTAAATATATCAAAAAGTACATATGATGCATTGCATATATAGGCAAGGAGAGAGATAGGATTAGACAAGATCATGACAAGTGTCTTAATCCAATCACATGAGACAACTAAGTCCTAACAACCTAGGATAAGTTCTAGAAAAGATAACTCATCCTTCTAGAAGGAATCTTAGAGCCTAAGTAGACTTAACATGTGAATATGTCCCCTAATTACCTAGTGAGTGAATTAACTAGGTACAAGAAATTTATTCACACCAACAATCTTGGGATTTTCGAGGCTTCCAAATGTAATGCCAAAGTCAATTTTGGCCCAAAATGCTCTACAAAATCAGCTACCTCCCTGATCTAGTAACCACCTCGCAACTTTCAACCATCATAGATCTAGAAAGATATGTCAGATTTTTATGAAACAAAAGTCAATCTTGACTTTATTAGATGCCTTGGTCTTAATGGTAAGCTTAGATTACCTCCAACACATGCCAAAATTAACCCACAATGAGGAACCCTCCAAAATTGGTGTTCTTTTTCAAGTTCTTTTATTCCCCAGATCACCATATAGTGCAAGGACTTTGATACCATATAGGATTTGAAAATTAGCTCTATCCTTAAATATGAGAATGAATTTGCAATGTCGTGCTTTGATACCATGTAGGACTTGAAAATTAGCTCTATCCTCAAATTTGAGAAGGAATTTTCAATTCAATGCTTTGATATCATGTAGGAGATGAATATTAGCTCTATTCTCAAATCGAAGAAGGAATTTGCAATGCCATGCTCTAATAACACATGTAGGAGCTAAAAAATAACTCTATACCAAGACCACTTGCAAAACAAATGAAAACCTTCTACAAGAGATAGTGAAATAAATGAGCTTTCTTGATATTAAAATTTATCAAATATGATGATGAGGTATCCTACAAAAGTGTTCAATGACCTTACATATATAGACAAGGTATGATGAAGTACCAAATGAAAAAAATTAAATGATTTGAGTCATTATTAAATGACATGAGCCATCACTAAATGACCTAGGAACCTAATACTTTGATAAAAGATAAAAGGATAAAATCTTATCAAAACAACTTAAATATGCCTAAGGCCTAAGTGTTCTTAATATGTAAATAAGACCCAACTAATAACTAGTTAGGACCTAAGTGTACTTAAAATGTGTTTTCTTATCATTTTTTATATAAATAATTAATAAATGGCGTGTTTGTCCATAATTTCTTTAGATTTTTATTTTTTACATGAGGTGGTGGGTGTACTTATCTATTCATTTAGTGTAGGGTCAAACACTCTCACCTATCTTGTATCATTGGGTTTAGTTAGACCTGGATGACTATTTCTTCATGTACCCTAATAACAATTTGCTTCACTTAATTCTTTTTCTAGTGCTTGCATGTGTGAGAGAGTGTGTGATGCATTAGTATGCATGTTATCTTTCATGGATTGACATAGTCATGCCTCTCTACTTGTAAGTTCCTACTCATATATTTTATGGGAGAAGTGGTTGTGTGCAGTATTTTCATGAATGATGACAATACTTGTACATTAGCATACATTAGATCAAATTTAATGATACAATTATTAACGCTCACCTATTATATCATTAATAATTTTGAAATATTATAACAAGTATCTATAACTCCTTATATCTTTTAAAATCATAATATAACAAACTTCATATTTATTAATACCAATAAAAAATCCTTTAAAAATTGTAAATATTTGAAATTAATTACTTAAATAAAATTTAATATTTAAATAATTATATATAAATAGATTAAAAAAAAATTATTCCTTCTACATTGATAATTCATACAAACCTTCAACTCAATTAATCTCAAGGGGCTGAAGAATTTATCCTCAACTTTTTCAATGGAGTTTTTATATAATGACAATGTGCGAAGAGACCCTATACAAAAAGCCCTACTTTGTGCGATGAACATATTATCAATCTCTTTCTTGGGCAGTAAAATACTTTCACAGATGTGCAGGAATATATATTTGAGAAGCTCGACTTAAGAAGTATGTGTTCTATGTGGGAGTAGCCTTGAAACTAATGAGAGCAAAAATTGTGTTGTGTGTTGACTGAAAGAACAGAAGCTCTTCAAAGGAAGGAAAACATATGATCTAAGACTCTATTGGCTGCGTTGAACAGGAAGAACGAAGAAATTCATTAGTTGAATTTTTTTTATTAGTTAAAAACATGAATAATGGAGATGAAATTTGAATTCTGCGCTGAACATGCAAAGTCAATGGTAGCTGAGTAACAGGAAGAAAGATTATAGATTTTTTTTTTTTTGTCGACCCCGACTTGGCTGCCACGGGGCAGACAGTAAGTGAATGGGTGTGATGTTCAACAAGGTGGTCAACTCACAACGGTGGTCAAATCCATTTAATTGATAATCTCTTACATTTAATATTAATGGATAAAGAAAATATGCATGTAATACATATAATATATTAATTAATAAATAGGCTACATATAGTGTGATATTTGAGTCTGAAACAAGTCTTATGTCTGCAAACTACTTTTGAGTCATTGAAAAATAAGTTTTAACTATCATTTAATGGTAAACTAACTGCCATTCAATGGTAAAAGCCTCTAAAATCTCACTTATCATGTAAAAGCTAGATAAATTTTGATTTTCCAACTAGATGGGAACTTTATATTTCCGTTTGCAAATTTTTTTGTCAATTTGATGGCAACTAAATCTATTTCATTTGCATTGCTTTATGTTTTCAATCTATATACAAATATTTCAAAATAAGATAATACTTAATTTCTTTAAGGAAAAAATCTAGATTTGTCAAAGTTTATTTCATTCCATTATTTAACGCTTAATATTATTGTTTAATCCAACCACATACAACTAGAATTTGTAGCACATGACATCCATATGCACCCATGCACATACGCATACTCTCTAACATATTAACATACATATAGTTTTCTATTTGTGTAATCCATTAATTTTTTTATCAAACCCAACAATCATTTCTATATTATTACACAATATGATATCCAAATTCAATAAATCCATTATGAAATCTTCTTTTAAAAAGTTAAAAACTTGTGGACAAAATGAAACTTGACCAGTCTTAAAAGAAATAACACATGAGAACATCAATAGAATGATGTTGTCAAACCTATGAAATGCCACCTAGAGTGCCTTGAAGGATGAATATACACTAGAATGGGAGGAGAAGAACTTATAATATGAATATGTAAGAATTAAGGCATTGAAATAGAGTCCAACAAATTGAGGAAGAAGCTAGTTGAGGTACAATCTTGTATGGGAGAAACCTAAAATGATGTTTTCTATTAATTGGTGAAATGAAATAATTTTAAGCTAAAAGTAGGAAACAAGATCAATGAAATAAAATAAAGTTAAAAGACAGTGATGAAAAGTAGGAAGCCTCTGGGAAAGGTAGTCTCTATTAACCTTATAAAAGATGTTTAAAAGTATTTTTGGGATAAAATATTCAATATTATGGTAGGCGGAAGGAATATGATATTTTAAGTCAATGGATTATGTAGACACTCCAATCTTGTTAATGTCATCACACCTAACAAACATCCATTAAATAAAATAATTCATCTAATCATTAATTAATCCATAAAATCAAATCATTAATCATTCCACTTAAATAAATAAATTAAACGATTATTATTATTTGACTAATTTAAATAACACGATTACATATTAAAAAAAAAGATGCATTGTGCTTAGTTCTTGTTGTTGATTAGTTTGTGTATTTAATGGAAATAAATATTTGAGATCATAATTTTTTTTGTCAAGAAGGACAATAGAATTGTTAGAGTACATTTGGTTGTGAACTAAAATAGCTCCAAATTAAAATCATGGTAGCATATTTTTGGATCAATAATGTGGTTGACCATATTGTGTTTAGTTCATATCAGTGATTTGATAGTTGAAATGAAGATTAGTGATTATTACACTGCATAAATAGTGCACTATTGTAGTAATTGTGAGTCATTAATTGTAGATTTAAATTCTTGCAAGTTATTTTTTGCACCAAAATAATAAAATCATATTTGATAATATTTAAGCATTTCAATGAGTAAGAACATTTTTTTCAAACATATAGCTAAGTATATTTATTGCATAGTTATATTTATTATAAGTCTTTTTTCCAAAATATTAATGATTTAATAATCAAAAACACAATTTTATAGAAGAAATTTCACTACAGACATAATTATTTCTCATAATAATTTACCATACCATCTCACAATACAAAAAAGATTATTGTGATAGTTATAATTGTGTTCAATGTCATTCAATCAATATCAAAACATTAATAGAGTTGAAATTTGAGTCTAGAATTAATATTTGAATAAGACTTGTTATTGATATACTTGAAAATTTATCACAATGCATCAAAAATGTATTTATTTATACATTGACTTTTCTCAACATAAACCAAAAAACATTATGCATCACAAATGTATTTGAATTTGATTCAATGCATCAAAAATGTATTTATCTATGCATTGACTTTTCTCAACGTAAACAAACAAAAAATTAATAATAATTACCCAAATTTCTTAGATAATTAACATCCAATAGATATATTAATATCAATTAAAAAAAATATTATTATTTATTCTTGGATAATCATAATTAAATAGAAAATCATTCTAAGTAAATTAAAATTGATTATTAAGTGAGGCTAATATAGGAATAAACTATTGTTCTTAACCATTAACTTTGTAATATCTAAATAAATTCATATTTTACAGAATAACTAAACAAAAGAGTCCATGATACGGACATCTGGATTGTTTGCCTTGATTTTATTCCAAACTTCCCCGCCTTTTCTCAATGCCTCTCTAAATTTATCGGTTCCTAACCCGCTGAAGCAGAACTCTCTTAGTGTTCTCAACCGTTCCAATCCCTTTGGGAATTTCTTCACTCTTGGACACCACTCTAAATACAATATCTGCAGGAAGGCCATCGCTCCATCCTCAAAATCAGGGAACTCCTCTAAAAGAGGAAAGTCTGATATAATTAGAAAGCGTAGATTGGGAAACCCGCATGACTTTCCAAACCCTTTTGGTATTTCTCTGCAACTCTCATTTGTCACTAATGTTAACTCTACCAAGTTAGGCATGGTTTCTAATGCTGGATAAATGCTACATTCACAATGCCATAATGTAAGCATCCTGAGATTTCCTAGCATACATACCCAACTCGGTATGGCAAAATTCCCCGCCTTAAGGGTTTGCAGATCCTGCAGGGCAGTCATATTCTGCGGTAAATGCAATTCTCCAGAGAAATCAGATGTTATAGATAGATGGCGCATCTGTGGTAGCTGCGCAAGGGTTCCATCTTGGAAACTCTTCAACTCCTTTTCATGCTTAAGAACCACGCTTAATTCTTGGAGGCGGGTTAATTTGGTAAGATCCTCAAACTTTAACAATCCATCCTCTTCAACAGAGAGGCTCAATTCATCTGATCTGAGTATCCGCAGACACTCCAGCTCTGATATTCCCTTCGGCATGTGACAGCGCAACCCATAATGGCAATCCTGTATGTTGAGGTGCTGAAGACATTTCAATTCTCTTATCCACTCAGGCAGCCTTTGCAGACGTCGGCACCCAGATAGATCGAGCAAGACAAGGTTCTTAAGCCTCCTCACACAGTTCGGTACCTCCTCAATTCTTGTCCACGATAAATTTAAGAGTTTGAGAAGTTTTAGCCTTCCAACAGAGTGGGGCAACGAAGAGATCTTAGTTTGGCTCAAATCGAGAACCCTTAATAATTTCCAGGGGCTAAAGAATTTTGTCTCAATCTTTTCAATAGGATTTTTATATAGTGACAGAGTGCGAAGAGACCTGCTACAAGAAACCCTGCTCTGTTGGATGATCATATCATCTGAATCTTTTTTGGGCAGTAGAATTCTTTTCACAGATGTGCATGCATCTTCAACAGAAAATGCACATCCATTTCCTTTAGATATGTCAATTGCCAAATCAAGCAGCAAGTCGTGGATCTTGCAATATTTGATTAGATTCGGCGAACTCTCCCATACTTCAAGCAAGAACAGATTGGTTAACTGATATAAATAACCCCAACCAACATCCCACTGGTCTTCTCCTTGGGGAATCAATCCTTCCGCTATCCAGAGATTTATGAGATATTCGCAATTTATTACCTCATCCTCAGGAAAGTATGACAAATAAGAAAAACAGGGCTTAAGAGCTGGAGGCAAGGAATCATAACTCAATCTGAGAATCTCTATAACTCGGAAGTCCGGATTAGCCGCCTTTTTCTGTCGATTCAATTTCGACTCTTGGAGTTGATGCAATCTAGAGGTCCAATTTCTTATATCTGTGCAGCCGGAGAGAGAAGCTCCTATTGTCTTTAGCGCCAATGGCAATCTCGCACATCGCTTTTCAACTTGAAGAGCTATCTTTTCAAGGCAATATGGCGGGAGATTTTGGTCATAAGCTGGGAAGGCATAAGCACAGAACAACTGCCAACTCTCTTGCTTGGATAAAAGCTCCAACTCATATATTTGAGCATAAAGATTTTGGCCAACATCCCTGCTTCTGGTTGTAACCACAACTTTACATTGGCTGTCACTGCCAATTGGAAGACCAAGCCTCGTAATGATGTTATCTTCTCTGGCTGCCCTCCAGACGTCATCCAGCACAATTAGAGACTTTCTTCCTTTTATATGGTCATTAATCATCTCCGCAGCTCGCTCTTCCATTAAATCCTTTACAGCATCCCTTAGATCTCCAATATGCGACGCCAAAACACCTTGCAATTTACCAACAGAATATGACTGTGATATGGAAAGCCACATTGAATGCTCATACCTGTGTTTGATTCTGTCAAAAACATGTTGGAGAAGATATGTCTTTCCTGATCCGCCCATCCCCACCACAGCAATGACTGGACTAGTTGGCTCATCTATCAAGGAGATAAGATGTTGAATTTTTGGCTCAATAGCCACAGGGTGTGAATAGCTAGGCAGGACACTATTTCCCTTCCATGCTGATCTCCCCTCTGCAATGCTTGATGGCTGTTCAGAGTGCACTAAATCACGGAAAAGCTTGAGCTGCTCTCCATCTTTCGTAATGGAATTGATTCTTTCTTTCACTTTTTCAATTCTTTTCCCCATTTTATAGCGGAAAAGTATTTCATTCGGATTGCAAACACAAGACTGAGTTACACATCTAGTGTAAAGAGGGCGAACAGAGCACTCTTCCACAATGTCCTCTGCATCCCAAGCAACGTCCCTCACGTTGTGCAGCCATTCTTTGACGTCCTCGTCTTGTGTAGAAAGTGAATCCACATATTTCAGACCACCACTTATAGTTCTGAGTCTCTTCTTCAGCCAGTCAAAGTCCCTGGTGAAGTTGCAAACCAGCGCTGCCTCTTCAGCTGCTTGTTGGACTATCATCTCAGTTAGTTTGCAAATAACACCTTGTGCAATTGCCCCTGCCATCCTTAATCTGTTATTATTAATACTGAGAGTGGAGATAAAAGACCTCTTTAGTTCGTATACACGAACTACAGCAGATCGAACATGCGTTCAACAACTTTAGAACTCTTTGCTCTATCTGAGAACAGCCATGAAACTTCAAAGAGCAAAAAATCTTTGCAGTTTTTTTGTTGAATCAAAGAAGATAAAATATGGGTAACAGTTAACAAGCTGTTGAATTCCTAGAGTTGGTCTTCAAGTCTCTTATGGGGAGTTAATAGATGAATAATGGAGATAACTAAAGTCAAGTCTTTTATGAGACGCAGGAACAGATATTTTGTGGCAGGTATATTTTGCTGTCTTCCATGTTCAAAGGTTATAAATCCTGTCATTTCGTTGCTCTGACTTGGCCAGGGACGTGGTCAACTCACTAGGGTGGTCAAATTCACGTGGGTGGTTAAGTCAACTTAATTGATAAGATTTATTTAGAAGTAGTATGAACGGTATTTTATTAAATGGATTTAAATAGTTAGATAATATAAGATGTAAATTCATTTTAAAGAGTTTGGAGTGTATTCAATTTGTCTCATATAATAATTATTTGTATCTTTTTTGGGAAAATTTAATATGTATTTTTAATTAAATTTTCTTCATTTTTCTATTGTGATCATTATTGTGTTGTTATATAAGTACAAGTATGTGTGTTTCTATGAACCGTCTTTTGGAACAATGTGTATCAATATAAAAAGGTCATAAAATGAAGAAGGCTTGATGAATATTAATTGATCTCCAAAGTTTGTGCACACATGGGTTGTTTTGCAAATAAGACATGCATGAAAATACTTATCTCAGTCTTAATGTGTAATACAATAGTTTTAATAGATTAAAGCCTACAACAATACTACAAAAGCAAGCACTAAAGTGGCATCAAAGCAAACAACTACTTATATATTATCACTTAATATGATACTCACACAAATAAAATGTCAACTCCAAGGTTTCACAAATTGGGATAACAAAATTCTACAGAATTGGAACTTTATTCATCCCCCTCTAGTGAATGGTTCCATGTACCTCCCAACATCAAAGTTGGTTCATATTTTGGCCAAGTGGGAAGTCCCTTCTACACTATTCATTCAACTCAACTTTTATGGGGTCTCTATAGGAAATCTAGGGCCATGAGGAATTAGATGTGTTAAAGTGGTCTAAAAATTCTACTAGCAATCTCAAAAAAGATCCTTGATCGCACCAACAATGAGGCTAAAGTCCATATTTTTTTTAATTAGTCTAACTACAAGAAGAAGAGAATGATATCCAAAAATATAGAGAGTGAGATTCAATGTTAGCAATAAATGCTCTCAAAGAAAAAAAATACCGAGGCTTGGAAAATGAACGTCTTTCAAATGATGTAGCCTTTGTTGGAAGATTTTGTTGATTTCAAATGCAACCATGATTACAAGGACACAAATAAGCTAGTAGATGAATTTTCCAACATGAGCATTGATCGAAAGGGAGACATCATCAAATTCAACATTTGTAGGTTGTTGAGTAAATCTAGTCTCTTAGGATAATAGCTTAGGAAGACCATCATCATGCCACCTCACAAGTCTTCTTTAGTCATTCACACTTTTAAACTATATTTTCACCCTCAATTTGTTAATGTACTATGTAAATCTAGTGGATTTTAGTCTCAAGTGGTCATTTATACATCATTTATGGCAATGATGTATGTTGATGGATTGCAAGATTTGGATGGGAGCATACTATGTACTTTTCCTTATTAAGGTGACTAATTTTAATTTTGGCAGACTTCTCCTATTATGCCACCTTAATCATTTAATCCCTCATCAGAGATTTTTTGATAACAAATCCAAATTTAATACCTAGATGCATGACAAGCGAAATCAACTTGGAATAACATTTGTTACTTCTCTCTTAAGGCATTGTTTGAGTAGTTATTTGCTCATTCAAAGGTGTATTTCCTAGCACTTCTTTTGTCGTAAATATTAAAATTCTCCCTATCAAAAAGAATATTTGGATCTTTATTGCCACCCTAAATGAGAGTCGAAGGAATTGGGGTCTTATAACTCATAAAGCTTAGCTTCATCTTTTCCTTTGACTACAATTGAATGGAGGTGGCTATGAGTTATACCATAGGTAAAGGCCTACTACTCAATTATGTTGCTCTCTATTTTCTAATATAATGTCATAGACTTGCTCCTTGATCTAGAATTTTTGCATTGATTTGGGTTCAAGTTTTTTTCAACCTTGCTATCAAAGCAAAGGCTTCATTCTAGTTAGTTGCTAGGAATGTGATACATTGCTTAGTTTGGTTCCACTACCTAAATTGGGCTAATTTTCTTGCATAACCAATGTTCAAGGTTTTACCTAGTCATCTATGTTCACAAGATGTTATGGTTGTAGGCCTACTACACATCAAGAATAAGGATTTCAAGGTTTCTCTACAAGAACATACCATCACATGCTCTAGATGATCCATTTGTTCCCCTAATATTTTTTCTCCTACTCTATGCAAATCACAACCTGATATAACCTCATTCGATGATGATTAGGTGAATGTTGCTATTTTGACCTCTAATTATATATTTTTGTATCATTGTTGTATTCACTTTTGTTAATTTTATCTATGTCCTTCATGTAAAACCTCTTATAGCTTAATATATAAGTTGTCTACCACCTTTTATCAATAAAAAAATAATTAATGAAAATTTTTTATTATAAATTTATAAATTACAAAATCACAAAATTATGTATCTTTTACTATCTTATATATTTTCACTAATCCATGAATTATGAAAAGAATAAGAACTAATGATTTGTTATTATTGGATGACATGAAATTCTAAGATGTTCACGAGTATTTTTCCTTTGATTTTATTCAAAAACTCCTTGCCTTCATTTAGCTAAAAACTCATTATTTGCTAAGTATCAATACTAGAACTCCCTTAGTGTTCTCAACAATTCAAATCCCTTTGTAAAAAATTTCACTCTTTATTGATCAAATAAATTGATTGGGAGGTTTGTGTGCACATGTGCATGTGCATGTGGACATACATGGGCATGCACATGTGCATGCAAGCATAGTTAGGTGCATGTGTGGGCACATGCATGCATGTGTGTGGGTGCATGTGTGTGCATGCATAAGTGTGTGTATCAATGAGCATATGTATGTGTGTCTATGAGAATGTGCATGTGTGTGAGAGAGATTTAGAGAGAGAGAGAGAGTGACATAGAGAGAGAGATAAATGTTATCTTTTATGGATTAAGGCAATGACGCCTCTTTATTTTTGAGTGAATATTCATAACTTTTCGTATGATTAGAAGTGGTTGAGTGTGGTATTTTTAAGAGTGATGATAAGACTTGTATGTTAGCATGCATTGCACAATGTTTAATGATGTAATTGTTAATATGAAAATTATGTTACTCTTATTTTCACCTATTGCTTACCTTCTTAATAATTTTCAAATTATAAAACAAATATCTGAAAATCCTCTTTTAAAATGCTTGAAACCATAAAATATTAAAATTCAATTTAATTAATAAGTTTATAAAATATCAATTAAAAGTTCTTAATTTTCCAAACTGATTACCAAAATAAAATTTAATAGTTGACTCTTTTCTAATATTCTTGACATCTTATTATTTGTAATCTTTTTATTTTGTTCAATACAAAAAAAAATACTTATAAAAGATTAATTAAAATTTCTTAATATTTGAAACTATTTAATGTAAATTTATTATTTAAATAATTATGTATAAATAAATTACCGAAAAAAAAAATTATGTATAAATAAATTATTTTCATTATTTATTCCTTCTATATATAATAGTTCTTAGAAAAATTTAAACTCAAATAATTTTAAAAATAAATATATTTAATAATAAATTATGTTATTTATTATTCAATTTAATAAATAAGTTTTTTTTTTAATTAAAAATATTTAATCTTATGCACGAAGGAAGAATGATGTCTTCTCTGAAATCTTCTGCTTCTACTCTGACTCCTGGTGTGTGTCATTCTGCGAAAATCCATGGCGAAGGTGCCCTTAGGGGGGCGACATTGGCGAAGGCATTTGCAGCCTTTGGCTCTTCCTTAGTGTCTCCATCTGTGCACACTGCGGTGGGTGGCAGGGAAGGCATTCTCGAACGTAAACCCAGGTCTCCAGAAGCTGTTAATCAGGGTTCGATAGATGACAATGCAGGGCTTGGTATGCACACGAAGGTTGGATAGCCTGGTCCATGCCATGATGGCAGTGATTGCAAGCGGAAAATCTTCGCTAATGCCCTTGCTGCCCGCCCTTCATCCCCGCATAAGGGTCTCCATGGGTTGGGCTCGCAGTCTACTGGTTTTTCCCCTACCAATAAAAAGTTTGAGCCTCTTTGGCTTCACAACAGGGCCTCTATGCATTCTCCATTTGATGTCCATCAAGCATCTGCCCTTGAGATCAGTTTAGATAGCCTTGTCAGTGACAGAGAAGAATACTTGCAGTATAACGCCCTGATATGTAGATTTACTAAAGTTTGGCCAAAATTATGCGACCTACATTTGTGGATTGAAGAAAATTGGAAGGATTATCTAGAAGATGAAATCAACATTTACCCGTGTGCAAAAGGGTTTTTTATCCTAGAATTTGAAGCTATGGAGGACAAAGAAATGGTGCTAAAAATTGGACCTTGGTTCTTCCAGGGGGATATTTTGTACATGAAACCTTGGTCCCCCTCTTTTGATCCACGCACAAAGTCAGTTTCTTTAGCATTTTTATGGGTTCGTTTACCTTACCTCCCACTTCAATTTTGGGAAATTGACTGTCTGAAAGCAATTGGCAATAGTCTAGGGAAATACCATGGTCTCTTCAAAGAAACAATCAACTATGAAAATTCAACTTTTGCTCACCTCTGTGGCGAAATGTATGTTTCAAAAGGCCTCCCAACAAAAATCCTTCTCAAAGTTGGAAATAGGCATTTGTGCCAACCAATAGATTATGAAAAGATAACATTCAGATGTAGAATTTTCTTTGCGACAAAACATGTTACGGCATAGTGCGGTAAAAAGTGTTTTGGGGAGAATGCCAGTGTTGTCCTAATCAACAGCCCCTCATGGTGGGTTGGGGCTGAGTCCAGACATTATGTTGTTTCTCCCTCCGGCAAAGAATGCTAGTGCCTTCACTTCTTCAACTCAAAAAGTTGATCCTGCTCTGGTCCCCACCCACTCGGTTGTGGATGAACGCCACGTCTTGGGGTCCATGCCAAAACCAATGCAAGACGATGCTTGAATTACCTCTCCATCTTTGGAGGTCTCCAATAGTGTTTCCTCTTCCCTTTTGGCTGCTACTACTACGGATTGCAACCCTAGTTCTTTCATGCTGGCAGATTTGTGCTTGGGCCAACATCCTGCCTCGGATGACCAACAGGCTTGGACGGAGGTGAAGAAAATAAATCTCCATCTTTAAATAAAAAAAATCCAATATCCCTAAGATCCTCAAAGACAGAAGGAATACTTGAGGTATAATTGGTGGTCACTCTCATTTTTGGGTTGATGCATGTTCTATTAGGTTAGAAGGAAAGTACAAATTTGTGTTGGGGCACCCCGGGTGGATAGGGCATGCATCTATTCTCTTTTAGAATTATATATTTCGGGAGTTGTCCCCTTGACAGGACTTACCTATAAAAAAAATAAAAATAAAAATATTTAATCTTTAAAAAAATCACTTTTTACCTAATTGTATATACATATATATATAAATTTAGATAAAATAGATAATATATCGATGAACTATGAAAAACATAAATAAAATAAAATTCTATGATTTTAGTATTGAAAAACATAAAAATTAATATAAAATTTTGTATCCCCTAGGGGAGAGGGGCTAGTAGTCATGCAGGATAACTTTGTCAACATGTAGTGATTGACTAGAATATCGTAGAAACTTCATTTTTTTCTTTTTGAAATGTGGAATGGCTTCTTATCTATCTATAACTAAGGTCTAGAGGTGTGACTCATCATTCAACTCGCCACATCAGCACATCTATTAAGAAGTGTCAAAAAATTGACTTTTAAAAGATTCGACCAAATCTTAATCATGGAACCCCCAATAGTTGAACAAAAATTTACAATTTGTTGCTTGTAAAATATCATATTTTTATTTAAAATAAAATTAATGTGCAACCTAAATGGACCTAATACCTATTGGTAATCATAAATATTTGATATCCCTATCTTTTATATTCAACACATATGGACCAATAGTTGAACACAAAAAAAACTCTTTGATGTTATAAAAAACAACACATAATTATTTAAAATACAACTTATATCAAACAAAAATGGACCAATAGTTGAACACTAATTTTTTTAAAAAATCTTTCATATTTAGTGGAAAAATACATGGTATTTACTCTGCTCACCTTTTATATTTGTGATACGACAAACTATTAATATAAAATACTCCAATGCTTGTACATTGCTACCCCAATAGTTGTACACATAAGAACAATATTTTTTCACTATGATAACAATACTTGTTTAAATGAGTGTCTTATTTTATTAAATGAGTATTTTATTTTTTAAATGACACACTTATAGCCGATAGTTATGATATTTTATTTGAGACAAAAAAATACTTATTTCACTTCTTCATGAATGTATTTATGTTTTTTTTATATAACATTCAAAGGTTCTCATGTGTTCAAGTATGGGTCCTCTTTTGATCAACATTTTGTTTTTTTTTATTTACATTTGGACTATTTATTTACAATATATAGTATAAATGTGTGGCAAGATTAAGTATTATAATCACAATTGACTTCACGACTATTAGACTCGCACAACTACCCTAACATGCGGATTTTTTGCTTCGATTATATTCCAGACTTCCCCACCTTCACTCAACCTCTCTCTAAATTTATCGGTACCTGACAAATAGTAGCACAACTCCCTCAGTCTTCTCAACCGTTCCAATCCCTCTGGAACTCTCTTTACTCTTGGAAACCCGAGTATACCGAATATCTCCAGGACGGCCATCGCTCCATCCTCCAAATCCGGCAACCCTCCAAAAGAGGGAAGTCCGATATTTCCAGTAAGCGTAGCTTTGGAAACCCGAGTGACCTTCCAAACGCCTTTGGTACTTGTCTACAATTCTCATTACCATATAATCTCAACTCTATCAAGTTAGGCATTGCTTCTAGTGCCGGATAATCGCTACAAACACAATTACATAATATGAGCTGCCTCAGATTTGGTGGCATACAGACCCAACTCGGGAACGCAAAATTGTGGAAACACAGTGTTTGGAGATCTTGCAGGGCAGTGATATTCTGCGGTAGATACGATTCTGTAGAGAAACCAGATGCTATTGACAGATGGCGCATCTTGAGTAGATGACCAAGGATTCCATCTTGGATATTCTTCAACTCCTTTTCATGCTTAAAAATTAAGCTGAATTCTTGGAGGCGGGTTAATTTGGCAACATCGTCCAACTTTAACAATCCATCTTCTTCAACAGAGAGCCTTAAATGATCTGATCCCATTACCCGCAAATACGCTAACTCTGATATTCCCTTCGGAATATGAATTGGTAGCTCATCATGGCAATCATGTATATTGAGATGTTGGAGACATTTCAATTCACTTATCCACAGAGGCAGCCTTCGCAGCTGTTTGCAGAAAGACATATCGAGCAAGACAAGACTCCTAAGACTTCTCACACAGATTGGTACCTCCTCAATATTTGTCCGTGATAAATTTAAAAGCTTGAGAAGTTTCTGCTTACCAACACAATTGGGCAATGTTGAGATCTTAGTTTGGCTTAAGTCGAGAACCCTTAATAATCTCATAGGGCTCAAGAAATTTGCCTCAATTTTTTCAAGGGGATTTTTATAAAATGACAGAGTATGAAGAGACCTGGGACAAGAAGCCCTGCTCTGGGCGATGACCATATCATTTATCTTTTTTTTGGCCAGTAAAATTCTTTTCACAGATGTGAAGTCACCTTCAACCGCAAATACACATCTGTTTTCTTTAGATAGATCAATTGCCAAATCAAGCAGCAAGTCATGGATCTTGCAATATTTGATTAGGCCCGACCCTTTATCCCATACTTCAAGCAAGCACAGATTGGTCAACTGATGTAAATAACCCCAAGCAACATCCCACTGATCTTCTCCTTGGGGAATGAATCCTTCAGCTATCCAGAGATTTATGAGATACTCGCAATCTATTGTCTCATCTTCAGGAAAGGAGGACAAATAAGAAAAACAGGGCTTAAGACATGCGGGCAAAGATTCATAACTCAATCTGAGAATCTCTATGATGCGGTAGTCGGGATTAGTTACATCCTTTTGAGGATGCAATTCCGACTCTTTGAGCCGAGACAATTTGGAGTTCCACTCGCTTGATTCTGTGCAGCCGGAGAGTGACCCTCCTATTGTCTTCAGTGCCAATGGTAATCTCCCGCACTGCTTTTCAATTTCTTGAGCTAACACTTTAAGGTGATGTGGCGGAAGATTTCTGTCATAGTTAGAGAAGGCATACGCACAGAACAACTGCCAACTCTCTTCCTCGGATAAAAGCTCCATTTCGTATATACAAGCTTCAAAGTTCTGGCCAACTCCCCTGTTTCTGGTAGTAACCACAACTTTACATTGGCTGTCACGGCCGATTGGAAGACCAAGGCTCATAATGATATTATCTTCTCTGTCTGCTCTCCAAGCGTCATCCAGCACGATGAGAGACTTTTTTCCTTGTAAACCGGAATGAATCAGCTCTGCGGCTCGCTCGTCACTTACATCCTTCACCCTAACCTCTAAATCTCCCATGTGCGACGCTAAATCGCACTGTAATTTATGAACAGGATATGACTGAGATATGGAAAGCCAGATTGAATGATCATACCTTTCTTTGATTCTGTCAAAAAGGTTTTGGAGAAGAAATGTCTTCCCTGTTCCTCCCATCCCCACCACGGTAATGACTAGAACAGTTGATTGATCTATCAAGGAGATGAGGTGTTGAAGCTTGGGCTCAATCGCCACAGAGTGTGAATCGCTGGGCAGGAGACTATTTCCCTTCCACGCTCTCCCCGCTGCACTGCTTGATGGCTGTTCGGAGGCAGACGGCACCAAATCACGGAAAAGCTTCGGCTGCTTTCCACCTTCCGTGATGAATCTGATTCGTTCTTTCACTTCCTGAATTATTTTTCCCATTCTATAGCGGAGAATTAATTCATGAGGATTGCAAACACAAGACTCAGTTACAATGCTAGTGTAAAGAGGGCGAACAACACACTCTTCCCCAATGTCCTCTGCATCCCAGGCAACGTCCCTAACATTTTGCAGCCATTCTTTGACATCCTCATCTTGTGTAGAAAGTGAATCCACATATTTCAGACCACCGTTTACAGTTTTGAGTCTCTTCTTCAGCCAGTCAAAGTCCCGGGTGAAGTTGCAAACTAACGTTGCCTCTTCAGCTGCTTGTTGAACTATCATCTCAGTTATTTTGCGAAAAACACTTTGTGCAATTGCACCTGCCATCCTTAATCTGTTATTACTAATACTGATAAAAGAGCTCTTAAATTCTTATACACACCCAACTACAACAGATCGACGTTGCTTAAGGATGCGTTAAAACAACTTAAACTTTAGAATTCTGTGTTCTATGTGAGAATAGCCCCGAGACTTAAAAAAGCAAAAAAGTCTTTCAGTGTTTGTGTTGAACCAGAGAAGGAAAATTTTGGGTAGCAGTTATCAAGCTGTTGACTTTCTAGAGGCGGTATTTCAGGGACAGTTGAGAGATATTAATGGAGATGAGCAAAGTCAAATGGTTGATGTGTCACAGGAAGAAATTTTTTGTGGTAGGTATAGAATTTTTTTTATAGCTGTCGTTTCGTCGGTGCGACTTGGCAACGGGTAATGGGCATGAGATGTTCAAAGGGAGGTGAACTCACGAGGTTGGCCAAGTCCATTTAATTGATAAGATTATTTTAAAATAATATTACTTGGTATTTTATTAAATGGATTTAAATAATTAGACAATATAAGGCTAGATTCATTTTTAAAGAACTTGAATGGATTTAAATAGTCAAATAATATACGATGTAGATTCATTTCCAAAAGTTTGAAATATGTATTTTATCCTATATAATAATTATCTAAGTCTTAATAGGAAAATTTCATATTTATTTTTAGTTAAGTTTTCACTACTTTTCTAATCTGATCATTATTGTGTTGTTATATAAGCATGTATGTTCATATGAGCAACTTTTTGGAACAATGTGGATCAATGTAAAAAAAATCACGGAATAAAGAAAACTTGATAAATGTTGATTGATCTTCAAAGTTAGTACATCCATGAGTTGTTTTGCAAATAAGATATGCATGGAAATATTTATCTTAGTCTTAAGGTATAATACAATAGTTCTAATAGATTAGAGAATGCAACAATACTATAAAAAGCAAGCATTAAAGTGGCACCAAAGAAAACAACTACCTATAGATTATTACTCAATATGATCCTTACGATGAAACAATCCATTATGAAATCTTGTTCTCATATGTCAAAAATTATGTGGACAAAATAAAACTTCATAATAACATCTAATTTACCTCAGCTAGTTTCAACGGAATGACACATGAGACTAAATTTCAACACCATGAAGACAACAATAGAATGATATAGTCAAACCTAACAATGTCATCTTAGAATGCCTTCAAGGATGAAGAAACACTAGAATGGGTGGAGACTTATAAAATGATATACAAGAACTAAGACACTCAAACAAAGGGCAACCATCTAAAGAAGAAGCTATTTGAAGTACAATCTTGTATGGGAACAACATAAAATGATATCTAAGTTACTATGACATGGTGAAATTAAAAATTCTTAAGCTAAAAGAAGTAGGAAATAAGGTCAATGAAATGAAAATAAAGTAAAAGGATACCATGGAAAAATATGAAGCCTGTAAAAAGATACTCTCTATCAACATTATAAAAGATGTTTAGAAGTATTTTTGGGACAACATAGTCAATATCATAGTAGGTAGAATAAATATATTATTTTAAGCCTACATGGACTCGATAGACACTCCAATCTTGATGCCTAATGAACACCCATTAATTAAAATATAATAAAAATTTGTCATTAATTATGTTTTTATTGATAAAAAGGTGGTAGACCACTTATATATTAAACTATAAGAGGTTATACATGAAAGACATAGATAAAATTAACAAAAGTGAATAGAACAATGATACAAAAAATATATAATTAGAGGTCAAAATAGCAACATTTTCCTAATCATCATTGAATGGGGTTTTATTATGGTGTGATTTGCATAGAGTAGGAAACAAAATACTAGGGGGCACAAATGGATCATCTAGAGTATGTGATGGTGTGAGCTTGTAGAGAAACCTTTAAATCCTTACTCTTAGTGTGTAGTAGGCCTACAACCATAGCATGTTGTGAACATAGATGACTAATTAAAACCTTGGACATTGGTTATGCAAGAAAATTACCCCAATTTAGGTAGTGGCACCAAACTAAGCAATGTATCATATTCCTACCAACTAACTAGAATGAAGCCTTTGAAAGAAAGGTTGAAAAAGAGTTGAACCCAAATCAATGCAAAAATTCTAGGTCAAGGAGCAAGTCTATGACATTATATTAGAAAATAGAGAGCAACATAGAGTAGTTCAACTAGCAAAGGCAATTGAGTAGTAGGCCTTTACCTCTGGTATAACTCATAGCCACCTCCATTCAATTGTAGTTGAAGGAAAAGATGAAGCCAAGCTTTATGAACTTTATAAGACCCCAATTCCTTAGGCTCTCATTTATGGTGGCAATAAAGATCCAAATATTCTTTTTGATAGGGAGAATTTTAATATTTACGAAAAAAGGAGTGCTTGGAAATACACCTTTGAATGAATATATAACTTCTCAAACTATGCCTTAAGAGAGAAGTAACAAATGTTATTCCAAGTTGATTTCACTTGTCATGCATCTAGGTAGTATATTTGGGATTTGTTATCAAAAAATCTCCAATGAGGGATTAAATGATTAAGGTGGCATAATAGGAGAAGTGTGCCAAAATTAAAATTAGTCGCCTTAATAAGGAAAAGTACAAACTATGCTCCCATCCAAATCTTGCAATCCATCAACAAACATCATTGCCATAAATGATGCATAAATGACCATATGAGACTAAAATCAATTATTTACATAGTACATTAACCAATTGAGAGTGAAAATATAGCTTAAAAGTGTGAATGACTAAAGAAGGTGTGAGGTGGCATGATGATTGTCTTCCTAAGCTATTATCCTAAGAGACTAGATTTACTTAGCAACCTACTTGTTGAATTTGATGATGTCCCCCTTTCTGTCAATGTTCATGTTGGAAAATTCATCTACTAGCCTATTTGTGTCTTTGTAATCATAGTTGCATTTGAAATCAATAAAATTTTCCAACAAAGACTAGATCATTTGAAAGATGTTCATTTTCCAAGTGCCAATACTTTTTTTCTTTGAGAGCATTACTTGCTAATATTGAATCTCACTCTGTGTATTTTTTGATATCCTTCTCTTCTTCTTCTTGTAGTTATACTAGTTAAAAAAAATATAGACTTTAGCCTCATTGTCGGCGCCATCAAGGATCTTTCTGGAGATTGCTAGTAGAAGTTTTAGACCACTTAAATTCTAAAAACACATCTAATTCCTCATGGCCCTAGATTTCCTCTAGAGATCCCATACAAATTGAGTTGAAAGAATGGTGTAGAAGGGACTTCCCACTTGGCCAAAAGATGAGCAAACTTTGATTTTAGAAGATACATGGAACCATTCACTAGAGGGGGTGAATCAAGTTCAAATTCTCTAGAATTTCAAACTATCCCAATTTGTGAAAACCTTGGAGCTGACATTTTATTTGTGTGAGGATCTTATCAAGTGATAATCTGTAAGTAGTTGTTTCCTTTGGTGTCACTTTAGTGCTTGCTTTTGTAGTATTGTTGTAGGCTTTAATCTATTAAAACTATTGTATTACATGTTAAGACTAAGATAAGTATTTTCATCCATGTCTTATTTGTAGAACAACTCAAGTGTGCACAAACTTTGGAGATCAATTAACATTCATCAAGTCCTCTTCATTTTATGACCTTTCTATATTGATACACATTGTTCCAAAAGATGATTGATAAGAACATATACCTGTACTTATATAACAACACAATAATGATCAAAATAGAAAAATAAGAAAATTTAATTAAAAATACTTATTAAATTTCCCTAAAAAGACACAAATAACTCCAAAATCTTTAAAATGAATGTGCATCTTATATTGTCTAACTATTGAAATCCATTCAATAAAATACCATTAATACTACTTTTAAATAAATCTTATCAATTAAGTTGACTTAACGACCCACGTGAACTTGACCACCCTAGTGAGTTGACCACGCCCCTGGCCAAGTCAGAGCAATGAAATGACCCAATTTATAACCTTTGAACAAGGAAGACAACAAAATATACCTGCCACAAAATACCTATTCCTGCGACTCATATAAGACTTGACTTTAGTCATCTCCATTATTCATCTATTAACTCCCCATAAAAGACCGCGAGACCGCCTCTAGGAAGTCAACAGCTTGTTAACTGCTACCCATATTTTATCTTCTTTGATTCAACAAAAAACCTACTAAGATTTTTTGCTCTTTGAAGTTTCAAGGCTGTTCTCACATAGAACAAGGAGTTCTAAAGTTGTTGAACGCATGTTCGATCTGCTGTAGTTCGTGTATACGAATTAAAGAGGTCTTTAATCTCCACTCTCAGTATTAATAATAACACATTAAGGATGGCAGGGGCAATTGCACAAGGTGTTATTTGCAAACTAACTGAGATGATAGTCCAACAAGCAGCTGAAGACGCAGCGCTGGTTTGCGACTTCACCCGGGACTTTGACTGGCTGAAGAAGATACTTAGAACTATAAGTGGTGGTTTGAAATATGTGGATTCACTTTCTACACAAGATGAGGACGTCAAAGAATGGCTGCACAACGTGAGGGACGTCACCTGGGATGCAGAGGACATTGTGGAAGAGTGCTCTGTTCACCCTCTTTACACTAGATGTGTTAGGGTGATTCCATAATAGTGGTTTACAATTTTTGGTCAAACTGGACACTGAAATTATTATTTTTAACTAAATCTTCACACTCGGGCACCTATAGCGGCTAAACTGTGTGGAATTTGAAGATGGTGAAAACTAGAGTCTCATCAAATTTTGTCTGTAGATTCTAAAAATATTTTTTTCAAATTTTTTTGAATCAAATTGCACTTCTTTTTCCATCTCCCACGAAAATTGATTTTTTTCAGAAAACAACATTTTTAAAAAGTGACACACACTATATAACGCATAACTTTTTTCCATGAAGGATTAAATTCTAATTCTTTCAAATTTATATTTTAACTCGATATCTAGTGCTTCCACTTGGTTAGATAGTTTTTATTGAATATTTTTTCCTTAATCAAGTTTCAAAGTCAAACAAATTACAATTCAGACACAGCGTGATAACACGTAACTTTTTTTTAATATGTCAAAATTTAATTTTATTTTTTTGTTGGATCAAGGACTTCAATATCTGGTGCACTCATATTTTTCAAAAAAAAAATTTGATAATCTTCTATTTTTCCACATGTGATGAACAAAGAAATTCATTTTTGATGAAAAACCTATGTTTAATAAAACTTAAAAAACAGATACATAACAAAACCAAAACATATTAAAATTATATTCATTGGATAGCTTGTTCTGAGGAATACCATAATCATTTGAAATAAATTTTAAATGAATTCATTTGATCCCCCAAAAGCTAAATCAAAAGTAAATTTTTATCAGCATTTTGATAGGTGTAAAGGAGACGCATTTATAGGTATAGTTTAAAACTAGCGAGGTTCTATCCAAGGGGGTTTGATCTAAGGTGATTTGATCAAACCCTCTTCAATTGGAATCCTTAAAATGGAACTTTTTAAGGCTTAAATAATTATATTTTCTAAAAATATGTGATTTCAGCTAAAATCAGTTCCTCTCAAGAATTGTAAACCACTATTGTGACAGCACCTGTAACTCAGTCTTATGTTTGCAATCCGAATGAATTAATTTTCCGCTATAAAATGGGGAAAAGAATTGAAAAAGTGAAAGAAAGAATCAACTCCATTACGAAAGATGGAGAGCAGCTCAAGCTTTTCCATGATTTTGTGCACTCTAAACAGCCATCAAGCATTGCAGAGGGGAGATCAGTATGGAAGGGAAATAGTGTCCTGCCTAGCTATTCACACCCTGTGGCTATTGAGCCGAAAATTCAACATCTTATCTCCTTGATAGATGAGCCAACTAGTCCAGTCATTGCTGTGGTGGGGATGGGCGGATCAGGAAAGACATATCTTCTCCAAAATGTTTTTGACAGAATCAAACAAAGGTATGAGCATTCAATCTGGCTTTCCATATCACAGTCATATTCTGTTGGTAAATTGCAAGGTGTTTTGGCGTCGCATATTGGAGATCTAAGGGATGCTGTAAAGGATTTAATGGAAGAGCGAGCGGCGGAGATGATTAATGACCATTTAAAAGGAAGAAAGTCTCTAATTGTGCTGGATGACGTCTGGAGGGCAGCCAGAGAAGATAACATCATTACGAGGCTTGGTCTTCCAATTGGCAGTGATAGCCAATGTAAAGTTGTGGTTACAACCAGAAGCAGGGAAGTTGGCCAAAATCTTCATGCTCAAATATATGAGTTGGAGCTTTAATCCAAGCAAGAGAGTTGGCAGTTGCTCTGTGCTTATGCCTTCCCAGCTTATGACCAAGATCTCCCGCCATATTGCCTTGAAGAGATAGCTCTTCAAGTTGAAAAGCGATGTGCGAGATTACCATTGGCTCTAAAGACAATAGGAGCTTCTCTCTCCAGCTGCACAGATATAAGAAATTGGACCTCTAGATTGCATCAACTCAAAGAGTCGAAATTGAATCGACAGAAAAAGGCGGCTAATCTGGACTTCCGAGTTATAGAGATTCTCAGATTGAGTTATGATTCCTTGCCTCCAGCTCTTAAGTCCTGTTTTTCTTATTTGTAATACTTTCCTGAGGATGAGGTAATAAATTGCGAATATCTCATAAATCTCTGGATAGCGGAAGAATTGATTCCCCAAGGAGAGGACCAGTGGAATGTTGGGTGGGGTTATTTATATCAGTTAACCAATCTGTGCTTGCTTGAAGTATGGGAGAGTTCGCAGATCTAATTAAATATTGCAAGATCCACGATTTGCTGCTTGATTTGGCAATTGACATATCTAAAGGAAATGGATGTGCATTTGCTGTTGAAGATGCATGCACATCTGTGAAAAAAAATTCTACTTCCCAAAAAGGATACAGATGATATGGTCATCCAACAGATCAGGGTTTCTTGTATCAGGTCTCTTCGCACTCTGTCACTATATAAAAATCCCATTGAAAAGATTGAGACAAAATTCTTCAGCCCCTTGAAATTATTAAGGGTTCTCAACTCGAGCCAAACTAAGATCTCTACACTGCCCCACTCTGTTGGAAAGCTAAAACTTCTCAAGGTCTTAAATTTATCATGGACAAGAATTGAGGAGGTACCGAACTGTGTGAGGAGGCTTAAGAATCTTGTCTTGCTTGATATATCTTGGTGCCGACGTCTGCAAAGGCTGCCTGAGTGGATAAGTGAATTGAAATGTCTTCAACACCTCAATATACAGGATTGCCATTATAGGTTGCGCAGTCACATGCCGGTGGGAATATCAGAGCTGGAGTGTCTGCGGTTACTGAGATCAAATGAATTGAGCCTCTCTGTTGAAGAGGATGGATTGTTAAAGTTTGAGGATCTTACCAAATTAACCCGCCTCCAAGAATTAAATGTGGTTCTTAAGCATGAAAAGGAGTTGAACAGTTTCCAAGATGGAACGCTTGCGCAGCTACTACAGATGCGCCATCTGTCTATAACATCTGATTTCTCTGGAGAATTGCATTTACCGCAGAATATGACTGCCCTGCAGGATCTGCAAACCCTTAATGCAGGGAATTTCGCCATACCGAGTTGGGTATGTATGCTAGGAAATCTTTAGATACTTACGTTATGGCATTGTGAATGTAGCATTTATCCGGCATTAGAAACAATGCCTAACCTGGTAGAGTTGACATTAGTGACAAATGAGAGTTGCAAAGAAATACCAAGAGGGTTTGGAATGTCATGCGGGTTTCCCAATCTACGCTTTCTAATTATATCAGACTTTCCTCTTTTAGAGGAGTTGCCTGATTTTGAGTATGGAGCGATGGCCGTCCTGCAGATATTGTATTTAGAGTGGTGTCCGAGAGTGAAGAAATTTCCAAAGGGATTGGAAAGATTGAAAACACTGAGAGAGTTCTACTACAGTGGGTTAGGAACCGATAAATTTAGAGAGGCATTGAGAAAAGGCGAGGAATTTTGGAATAAAATCAAGGCAAACAATCCAGATGTCCGCATCATGGACTCTTTTGTTTAGTTATTCTGTAAAATATGAATTTGTTTTAGATATTACGAAGTTAATGGTTAGAGAACAATAGTTTATTCTTATGTTAGCGTCACTTAATAATCAATTTTAATTTACATAGAATGTTTTTTTTTTTAATTATGATTATAGAAGAATAAATAATAATATTTTTTAATGGATATTAATATATCTATTAGATGTCAATTATTTAAGAAATTTGAGTAATTATAATTAATTTTTTTTGTTTATGTTGAGAAAAGTCAATGCATAAATAAATACATTTTTTTATGTATTATTATAAAATTTCAAGTTTATCAATAATAAGTCTTATTCAAATATTAATTCTAGACTCAAATTTCAACGCTATTAATGTTTTGTTATTGATTGAATGACATTGAACACAATTATAACTATCACAATAATCTTTTTTGTATTTTTAGATTGTACACTAAATTATTATGAGAAATAATTATGTCTTTAGTGAAATTTCTTCTATAAAATTGTGTTTTTGATTTTTAAATCATTAGTATTTTGGAAAAAAAACTTATAAAAAATATACTTAGCTATATGTTTCAAAAAATTGATTGTTACGCATTGAAATACTTAGATATTATCAAACATCGTTTTATTATTTTGGCACAAAAAAAAACTTGCAAGAATTTAAATCTACAATTAATGACTCACAATTACTACAATAGTGCACTATTTATGCAATCTAATAACCACTAATCTTCATTTCAACTATCAAATCACCGATATGAACTAAACACAATATGGTCAACCACATTATTGATTCAAAAATATGCTACCATGATTTTCATTTGGATCTATTTGAGTTCACAACCAAATGTACTCTAACAACTCTATTGTCCTTCTTGACAAAAACATTTACGATCTCAAATATTTATCTCCATTAAATACACAAACTAATCAATAGCAAGAACTAAGCACAATGGTCTCTTTTTTTAATATGTAATTGTGTTATTATTTAAATTAATCAAATAATCAGAATCATTTAATTTATTTATTTAAATGGAATGATTAATGATTTAATTTTATGGATTAATTAATGATTAGATGAATTATTTTATTTAATGGATGTTTGTTAGGTGTGATGGCATTAGCAAGATTGCAATGTCTACATAATCCATTGACTTAAAATGTCATATTCATTCCACCTACCATAATATTGAATATTTTATCCCAAAAATACGTTTAAACATCTTTTATAAGGTTAATAAAGACTCCCTTTCATAGAGGCTTTCTATTTTTCCTTACCATCTTTTAACTTTATTTTATTTCATTTATCTTGTTTCCTACTTTTAGCTTAAAATTATTTCATTTCACCAATTATAATAGAAAACATCATTTTAGGTTTCTCTCATACAAGATTGTACCTCAACTAGCTTCTTCCTCATTTTGTTGGACTCTATTTCAATGCCTTAATTCTTACATATTCATTTTATAAGTTCTTCTCCCCCATTCTAGTGTATATTTATCCTTCAAGGCACTCTAGGAGGCATTTCATAGGTTTGAAAACATCATTCTATTGATGTGCTCATGGTGTTTAACTTTAGCCTCATGTGTTATTTCTTTTGAGATTGGTCAAGTTTCATTTTGTCCACAAGTTTTTAACTTGTTAAAAGAAGATTCCATAATAGATTGATTGAACTTGGAGATTCTATAATAGATTGAATGAACTTGGAAATCATATTATGTAATAATATAGAAATGATTGTTTGGTTTGATAAAAATTTAATGGGAGATTTTTGTTAATCGTGTCTTACTTTTATCTATTAGAATTATTACTAGTGCTTGCACTTAAAGGAGGTTCAAGGATTACGCCGATAGAAAACTATATGTATTTAATATGTTAGAGAGTACGTGTTTGTGCATGGGTGCATATAGATTCCATGTGCTACAAATTCTAGTTGTATGTGGTTGGATTAAACAATAATAATAAGTGTTAAATAATGGAATGACATAAAATTTGACAAATCTAGATTTTTCCCTTAAATAAATTAAGTATTATCTTATTTTGAAATATTTGCATATAGATTTAAAAAATAAAGCAATGCAAATGAAATAGATTTAGTTGTCATCAAATTGACAAAACAAATTGCAAATGGAAAAAGAATGTTCCCATCCAATTGAAAAATCAATATTTATCTAGCTTTTACATGATAAGTGAGATTTTGGAGGCTTTTACCATTGAATGGTAGTTAGTTTACCATTGAATGACAGTTAAAACTTGTTTTTCAATGACTCAAAAGTAATTTGCAGGTGCGAGACTTATTTCAGAATCAAATATCACACTATATGTAGCCTATTTACTAATAAATATATTATATGTATTACATGCCTATTTTCTTTACCCATTAATATTAAGAGATTATCAATTAAATGCATTTGACCACCGTTGTGAGTTGACCACCTTGCTGAACATCATACCCATTGAATTACTGGGTGCCCCGTGGCAGCCAAGTCGGGATTGACGAAAAAATAATTCTATAATCGTTTTTTCCTGTTACTCAGCTACCACTTGAATTTGCATGTTCAACGCAGAATTCAAATTTCATCTCCATTATTCATGCTTTTAACTAATAAAAAAAATATTCAACAAATAAATAAATAATCAGAAGCTCTCCCAGAAAAACACCGCATCTAGAAAGCCAATAGAGTCTTAATTGCCACCCACATCTGTAGACTCAACACACAAGAAACACATATGTTTTCCTTCCTTTGAAGAGCTTCTGTTCTTTCCGTCAACACATAACACAGTTTTTGCTCTCATTAGTTTCAAGGCTACTCCCACATAGAACACATACTTCTTAAGTTGAGCTTCTTATAAAATATATATGCCTACACATCTGTGAAAGTATTTTACTGCCCAAGAAAGAGATTGATAATATGTTCATCGCACACAGTAGGGTTTTTTGTATCGGGTCTCTTCGCACACTGTCATTATATAAAAACCCCATTGAAAAAGTTGAGGATAAATTCATCACCCCGTTGAGATTAATTGAGTTGAAGGTTTGTATGAATTATTAATGTAGAAGGAATAATTTTTTTAATCTATTTATATATAATTATTTAAATATTTAATTTTATTTAAGTAATTAATTTTAAATATTTACAATTTTCAAATGGTTTTTTTTATAGGTATTAATAAATATGAAGTTTGATATGTTATGATTTTAAAATATATAAAAAGGAGGTATAGACACTTGTTATAATATTTCAAAATTATTAATGATATAATAGGTGAGCTTTAATAATTGCATTATTAAATTTGATTTAATGCATGCTAACGTACAAGTATTGTCATCATTCATGACAATACTGCACACAACCACTTCTCCCACAAAATACATGACTAGGCACTTACAAGTAGAGAGGCATGACTATCTCAGTCCATGAAAGATAACATGCATACTAATGCATCATACACTCTTTCACACATGCAAGCACTAGAAAAAGAATTAAGTGAAGCAAATTATTATTAGGGTACATGAAGAAATAGTCATCTAGGTCTAACTAAACCCAATGATACAAGATAGGTGAGATAGTGTTTGACCCTACACTAAATGAATAGATAAGTACACCCACCACCACATATAAAACAAAAGAATCTAAAGAAATTATGGTCAAACAAGCCATTTATTAATTATTTATATAAAAAATGATAAGAAAACACATTTTAAGTACACTTAGGTCCTAGACATATTTAAGCTGTTTCGATAAGATTTTTTCTTTTTATCTTTTATTAAAATATTAGGTTCCTAGGTCATTTAGCAATGGTTCATGTCATTTAATAATGACTCCAATCATTTAATGTTTTGCATTTGGTACTTCATCATACCTTGTCTATATATGTAAGCTAATTGTGCACTTTTGTAGGATACCTCATCATCATATTTGATAAATTTTAATATCAAGAAAGCTCATTTATTTCATTCTCTCTTGTAGAAGGTTTTCATTTTTTTTGCAAGTACTCTTGGGATAGAGCTAATTTTCAGCTCCCACATGGTATTAGAGCATGAAATTGCAAATTCCTTCTTGGATTTGAGGATAGAGCTAATATTCAGCTCCTACATGGTATCAAAGCATGGCATTGTAAATTCCTTCTCAAATTTGAGGATAGAGCTAATTTTCAAGTCCTACATGGTATCAAAACACGACATTGCAAATTCCTTCTTATATTTAAGGTTAGAGATAATTTTTAGATCCTATATGGTGTCAAAGTCCTTGCACTATATGGTGATTTGGGGAATACTTTTTTTTTTGAAAAAAACATCAATTTTTGGAGGGTTCCTCATTGTGGGTTAATTTTGGCATGTGTTGTAGGTAATCTAAGCTTACCATTGAGACCAAGGCATCCAATAAAGTCAATATTGACTTTTGTTTCATAAAAATTAAAATATCTTTCTAGATCTTCAATGGTTTAAAGTTGGGAGGTGGTTACTAGATTAGGGAGGTGGCTGATTTTTTAGTTTTAGGCCAAAATTGACTTTTTCATTACATTTGGAAGGACCCAAAATTCCAAGATTGTTGGTGTGAATAAATGTCTTGTACCTAGTGAATTCATTGACTAGGTAATTAGGGGACATATTCACATGTTAAGTTTACTTAGGCTCTAAGATTCCTTCTAGAAAGATGAGTTATCTTTTCTAGAAATTATCCTAGGTTGTTAGGAATTAGTTGTCTCATGTGATAGGATTAAGACACTTGTCATGATCTTTTCTAATCCTATCTCTCTCCTTTCCTATAAATGCAATGCATCATATGTACTTTGGCATATATTCAATTTGGTATTATTGCATCCTTAATTGTAGCATGATATTTCTACCATTTCTCTCTTATGGAAGTTATTTTGTCTTGCAAGTGATTCTAGGGTGTTTGAGGAGTTCACCATAAACTCCTACATGGGATTAGAGCTTTAGTGTTACAGACTTCTTCCTAAATATGAGGGACCAATCTTGGTGTGAAAGTCTAGTTGGGTGCAAGTTGAGGTCTTGAGAGCCTTGCCATTGAATCCATAGCATCAAATAAAGTAAAGATCAACTTGCATTTTGTCAAAATCTAACATATTTTGTCAAATCTTCAAGAGTTTGAAGCTCAAATTTGGAGAATAGATTTCTACTTGAGTCATTTTCATTTTTTGCTTTAGAAACCCAGCTTCAAATAATTGATCTAAGGTATTTTTTATTCATGGAGGAAGATGTGAACATTCATTAGTTCATGCACTATTTTCTTTTTTACATGCATTAGGTTTGCACCTCATTTCAGTTCCAGATAATTTCCAATCAACTATTGCTTCATAGATTCCAGAGTTGTGCAAGTTTGTGAGTTTTCCAGTGTTCCTTGACATTGGGTCTGATGTTTCTTATCATGATTTTGACTTGAGTCCTTGAGTGAATCTAATATGGTTTATAACAAATAAAAGTATATTCCCTTGCTTACTAAATTGAGGATTCCAATGTTACTCCACAAGTGTGCTTCTAGTGCTTCTTTGCAGCAGGTTATCTCATTATGGGGGGTTGTATGATATCTCTTATTATCCTTCATGTGGATGGAGATTAATTGGATTTGTGATGGATATATCATTATTATATTTATCTCTCATTTGGGGAGGATTTTTTTCCCACTGGGTTTTCTCCTTCTCTATTTGTGAGAGATTGCATTTGCATCAAGTACATGGATACCTAACATTGCTTAGTATCCAAGAACCATCCTTGCATCTTTGCATAATAATATTCTCCCCTAAGTTGTAGTTAAGGAGAGGTGTTGGTGTGAATAAATATCTTGTACTTAGTTAATTCATTCACTAGGTAATTAAGGGACATATTCACATGTTAAGTAGACAATAACAAAAATAGATTCTTATCCAGGGGGTATTGTTAGAAATATGAAAGAGATCAAATAAACCAAGGAACTTTTAAAGAGAAAATAAAAGTTACATAAACTAAAAAAACATAAGAATGCAAACCAAGACTTTGATAGATTATGTAATGTCGATGTGACAATATTGCATTAAGAGCTTCCAAGTTGAAAAGATACAAAGCAGGATGCATAAAAGATGAAAGAGTATTGTGTAACGCCCCGCCAGGTAACCCCAAAGGAAACTAAGATGTCTCACAATTATGACAATTTCTTTTTTTAAATAACTAACATGTAAAATAATATAACATACATCATTTGAAATGAAACTATACATGTACTATATATAACAAATCCATTGAGGTTACGTGACTGCATTACTTTTTGTATCATCATCATTACATCACATGAAAATGGACAATACATTAAAACTTGAAATTACATTTCACAAGGATTACAATATTACAATGTTGCTTCTCATCATAAAAGGGAAGAGTACAAAAACATGGAATATTACATCTGAAATATATGAATACAAAGTTGCAAGGCCGAATCTAAATCTAGTACAACTCAAGAGTCTCTACAAGGTACAATTCTGCACTTCTTGATTGACGGCTGGGGACCCAATGGGGTGCATAGCATGTTCCACCCAACCACATGGACCCGAAGACCCACCCCCCGTGCTAGGAGATGATAAGAAGGACCCCCAATGAAAACCACCAAATGAAACAAGGATACAAGACTTCACAACATAAACCACAATAACATAAGGTAACCTCCAACTGGTACAAAATATAACCACACAAGACGTAACCAACATAAGAAATAACCAATAAAGCATCAACATGTACAAATTCTGACATCTGCTTCCAGAGGCCCAAGAATAACTTAGAGGGAAAAAAAGAATATATGGTTGTTAAAGGGTGGAGTGTCATCACAATGTTGCATGGGTTACCTTGGCGAATCTTCCTAGGCCCCAACCCCTAACTTGGGTTACCCTGGTGACCTCTTATGAAACCTGGCCCCACATGCAATCCAATGCAGAATCGATTATCTTTCATAAAGACAAGATAACGATCTTTCCATTCCAGGCCTTCTCGACTCATCACCAAGTCTGAACTAGCCCTTGAGTCCATGAGCAAGGCATAATTTATCTAGTAAAATGTTTTAGACTACCTAATGTATTGATTTAGTTTTTACTGATTAAACTAACTCCACATGAGTTACCCAGGCACCACTTTGTGTGCCAGCCCCCATGAAGAGCCACTCCCCTACTAACAACATATCTCAGAAAACACAAAAAGGAAAGCCAATTTGCGCAAGAAACCTAATCCAATAAATTAACTGCATCAGGTGAGGCGTGCACCATCTCACGCTAGAATGAAATTTAGAGTAATGAAAACCACATCAAGTGTAAGGCTCAAGCCACATAAACACAAACCAAGTGCAACATCAACCATTATCAAAGTGACAGGATCATAAAACCACCCGCATTCAGATGAGACATCATAAAACTAAAAAATTACAATAGGCCAGATATGGGTTACCCAAGGCGATCCTCTTAGGTCACCAGACCCCCATACCAACTCTTACAAGTAAGAACCATATCCCCTCTAACCTCTGGAAGACAAACAGATTACAACACAATGGTTCCCAAAATGTGGCTATAGGACATGAGCTCAAAATCAAAACCAACCATAACCATCTCAAAACTAAACATCTGTGACAATAATCGAAAGAACAACCAACTCTAAACTCAACACTGAAATCAAATCAAAAGAAGAAAACTCAATTCCAATAAGATCAATGATAAGATCAATAAGAATCATCAAACAATACATCCATGTAAGGCCTTATTTTCTCAACATCATGTTACTTATCCACTCATTTAAATGCATAGTTCAGAACAACCAAACAATCAATTAATTTTGGTTGTTACGACAATAGTAATCCATGAAGTGATGCATATCCATTAACAATTAAGAATGCCAAGTAGAATCACTAAATAAGTCATTAATACTTGACGCAAATCTAAAGCTAGAACATATATTCTAACACATAAACACTATCTTTTAAAAAGAAGATACAAATATACACTCAAATTCCTAAATCTCTTTTACTTAATTTACTATCAATCCAACTATACAATCATTAAGGAAGTTACAGTATACTTCATGGTTCACCTTTATCTTTAGCAACCTAACTCCTCCTCAAACTTACATATATATATATCATCGTTTCCACCCTTTTAATGTTCACCAACTTAGGCACTAAATTCTCTTATCTGGGTCTTATACCACAATACTCCATGATTAACCATAGCAACAATTATTCTAAAAAAACTAATTGCATAACGACGTTACAATAAACTAAGAACCTGAATCAACTTTCAATAATCGATACATAAGATAATCTAGTCCATCTATTATAAGGTAGTTCAACCTATACCATGAGAACATTCCTTCTTCCAATCTAAGTTTTGAGTATATTACAAATGACTTCCAGTTTTCCACTAAGATTTTTAATCTTAAATAATACAGTTACTTAATTGTCTCAACAGTTAGGAATCTACTTTATTTCCATATATTAAATTGAATTAGAATAAATATTCTCATTCACTATTGTATATATAGGCATCTGTTGGAATTGTTGCCTCAATCTCACAAGCTGAAACCTCTAAGAAAGCATGGTCATTGTGACATTCCTATTGTCTGGCCAACTGGGAGTTTGGTAACCTTGTGAAAAACTCATGTTGCTGAGACCTTGCCTCTGTCTTGCCGACTGGTGTTGTCGCTGTGACTTGTGGCATTCGTTGTAACCTTCTACCAAGTGGAGATCTCTGGCCGATGGGTTGGTGTCTAGCGGATGTCGGGGAGACCTGTGGAAAAAGAAGTCTTCAGTATGACTTAAGGGTTCAACAGGAACTCTTGGTGGCAGGGAGATGTCTTGCCGATAGCTATACACTTGTGGTCATCAGGGTAACTCGTTTGCTTTGGTGTGAAGTCTTGGCGATAGGGAGAAGTCTCACCGATAAGCTTTTGCTTGGTGTCGTCGGGGTGACTTGAACACTTGGGAGGAACTCTTAGCGATGAAGGATTGTCTTGGCGACAATGTAACACTCGAAGACATCGGGGAGACCTTTAGCCAAAAGACTTGCTTCATGTGATGTCTCATCGATAGCGGAAAGTCTTGCCGATTATCGGATGTCTTCGGTGTGACTCTTGGTGAACGGTAGTTTCGGGGTAACGTGAAAGCCTTGGTAAGAGGTCTTGGCGAAAGAAAAAAGTCTTGCCGACTATTATTTGGCAGTTGGTATGACTTGAGACCTCGGTGTGATGTCTTGGCGAAAGCGATAAGTCTCGCCGACTGTTGAATGCTTCGGTATAACACATGAATGCTCGATGGGATGTCTTGGTGAAAGATGATTGTCTCATCGAATAGAATTCTCACATCGGCATGACTTGAAGACCTCGGTAAGAGGTCTTGGCGATCTGTGATAGTCTTGCCGATGGCAATATTGAGATCGATGTGACTTGAAGACATTGGTGTGATGTCTTGGCGAACTCGATTGTCTTGCCAATGGGAATCTTGATGTCGGTATGACTCTTGGAGACTGTTCGGTACTCGGTATAACCTAAAGACTTCAGAGTAATGTCTCAGCAAAAGTGATATGTCTTGTTGACTGGTGTTTCAGTATAGCATGATGAGATCATTATGAAGTCTTGGCGAAGAGCGATAGTCTTACCGATGTGATTGCTGAGGTTGATGTAACTTTGGAGCCTCGGTATGATGTCTCATCGAACAACGATAGTCTTGGTGATAGCGATACAAGTGGTGATCATCGGTATGAGGTCTTAGCGATACAACAAAGTCTTAGCGATAACTTTCTAGACTTGGTGTAACCTCTTGCCGATAGGGATGACTCTTGGCAATATCGATTGTCAAGTCTTGTGGCATTGGGGAGACATGGTTAGTGTCTCACCGATATGTGACACAAGTTGATCGGTGTTGACCATTTGGATGACTGTCCTACGTTGTTTGACCTGGACATATTACCTTCTATGCAAGGAAGTGGAAACATCTATGATGCTGAGCTGGTTGATTCGACCGTTGTGATCTGATAGTTGGAATCAAACTATTTCATTGAGCCTGTTGAGAATGAATGCATATATGTATGCATTGGATATTTTGTGTAGTGTGAGTCTGAGAGAAGAAGAGTCCAAGAGCCAAAGAGAAGAAGAGAGAGAGTCGAGTGGCTGGTTGAAAGGCTGAGGCCATGAGGCCGAAGCAGAGGCAGGGTTATGCTGTCGAACTCTCTCCTGTATACTGAGTGATCAGTTGCTACTAGTTATATCTAGAATGAACAAGATGTAATCTTTGAAAAGGATATGAGCCTGAAATTGTATTGTAACCATTTGTTGTTGAATAATACAATGGCTCGATCTTTGGAGTGTGGGGTTTTTTATCTGAAAGGATTTTCCCCATGTAAATCTGTTTGTTCTAGTTTATGTCTTATCTTTCATGTCTATTGGTTCTTGTTGTAGAATCTATTAATGCATGCTATTGAATTTACATGTGCTTCTCTCAGAAGGATCAATGTGGGAAATAAACTGTGTCTGTTTCTGCTTTAGGACATAGTTGTACGTGTCTTTGAGGTAGTCTAATCGAAATGAAAGTTACCAAAGGCACTACTATTTGAGGTTTCTATGAGATGCACCCTCCCCTTTCCCTTACAACATCATTATATAAATATATATATAAACATCACATTACATATTTATAAGAGCATATTTGTAACTTATAACTCGATATCCAATACTCCTTATCGAGCAACATACCATAGTAGCTATTATGGGAGAGATCAAGAGCTTACAAAATGCTACATAATAATAAATCCTCTACATAAGCATCGTTAGTTGACCAATCACTGTATAAGGTTATGAGATCGAAAAGAATATTCCATAGATCTTCTAGGTATATAGAATTAGAAGGTGACTTCATTAAGCCTAAATAATACACAGCGTAAAGTCTATTCAACATTGGAGAGAAGTTGAGTGTTAATGAAATTGAATTCTCATACAGAAGATTCGGCTTATTGCTGACAGGCCAAAGTAAAAGTTTAATACTTCTTTAAAGTGTTTGATCCTAATTTTTAACTATGCGTAGCATGTTATAGAAGAGCATCTAAAATGAAAGAAGGGTAAGTGATTTCCATGAGAAGGCCTAAGACTGAATTTTAACATAAAAGAGCTCCCTACTCAGGCTATAAATACTAAGAGTAAATTACCCTTTTCTCCACTGAGTACATCGCATTAGAGATTCCAAGTTTCCACAAATTAAATCAGTAGAGCTCACCTAGAACTCAGTTTAAAAGGATACCTCTAGAGTTCAAAACTACGAGGAATCCCTACATGAAACAATTTGATAGATATGAGGACAATAAAATTAAGGCCACATTTTATTCCCAAGTTGAATAGTCGGTTGAGGAGACTTCTTTGTCATGCATTATTCATAGGTTGTCCTAGACTAGGCAATCTGGGTACCCACTGCAAGCATATCTATCGTACCCGAATAACAAAAGAGACATAACAACTTAAATGTTTAAAACTCTTATCCATAGCCAACTGAACATCGTATAATTGATAGAGCACACACCCACATATATAAGGCGACGTGAGGAGAAAGAATCAAAACAAGAAAGAAACAAGATGGTACAAACTTTGAAGAATAGTCAAATTCGCTTTGTAACTCATAAAAGACATACCTTATTCTCTTCGTTGTTCAACACTTGATCTTTTTCCTTTGTTTTGGGCTAAAAAAATAGTAATTAAATTGTAGATCTCTTGCTACCATCGTGAGCAACCATGCTATAGCATATGGAGAATAGACTTTTCATTCTCTCCTAGTGATCAAAGCATGTTTTCAAGAATTTCCCTTGCATTAATTTATTTCCATCACCTCTCAATCGGCTCCAGGTACGAATTTCTGGATCTCTATTGGTTTTGAAGCGAATGCTAGCCATCATGTTCCCAGATACCACCCAAGTGAAAGGTAGAAAACACTTCAAATGAATGTTTGGCATAAGAGATTTTAGGATTCTCCTATTGATTTTCTCCCTAATGGTGTTTGTCCCTGTCTGAAACAAAATCGTGTAGAGATGCGACCTCGACTTCAATGTAATGATCTGACAAAAGGCTCAAACTTAATCCAAGCTCACCAAGGTGAATATGGGATTTGTTTCCCAATAGATCAAAATTCCTCCTTTGGTCTGAGAAGATAGGGTTAAAGACAAAGAAAAATAAGTAAAGGCTCCTGCATCTCGTTTTGAGTAAGGCTAACCACTAATCTAAACAAGAAGGGTTCTGATTTCCCCCCCTTAAGCACCGATGCCCAAAGAGGTTTTAACAATCGCTAAGAACTTTTCAGAACCCTATATGAAGAGCTTCTGAGAAAATCCCCAAAAAAAATTTCACGGAGAGCCCTCTCCCCCAAGATTAGCTTTTTGTTATAATTAAAATCCCCCATGCAGAACCACCATGCAACTATTCATGCAGAAATATCTCTTTAGCTCACACCTGGAATTGGCTAGAAAAACTCCACTAATAAGACTTATTGAATAGCCGATAAAGCATGAGATTACTTGAAGAAGACAACCAAAAGGCCAAAGACGTTGGGTGTGTTACCGAAAATCTTCAAATATGGACTTCATTTGAGTGGTTACAACACATTTGATCTCGATGGACATATTAATTTATTTATTATATTATTATTATTACTTCCACATTCAATTTTATTTTATTTTACTATTAAATTTTATTATATATACATGTTCCCAAGTCAAGTGAGGATTACGTAAAGGTGATGATTAGAAATAATGCTAGCATACGAATAGAATATGGCTTAAATCTCAACTCAACTCAAAGACCCTTGTTTAACAAACGATTTTAATTTAAACAACCAAACACATAAAATCAAATAATCTAAATCATGAAATCGTGAATCGGGGAGGGGCACTACATAGTGCAAAGGTATGGAAATACAAGCTAGATAGTGAGTTTATATTGAGTTTAGGAGAGAAGGTAGGTGGAAAATCCAACCAATAGGAATCAACCACAAAAGTGGAAATGGACAACCAAAAGTGGAAAGTGGTTCCACCCTTTAAGGAAGGGGACAACACACACTTATCTTCTAATAATAAACTCACTTTATTATCTTAATCAAGCTTAATTAAGTGTAGAGAAAAGCTTAGGACTAAGGGAAAATAACTTAACAAACTAGGAAAATAAGAAACTACACCAACATCCCCCCTTAAGCATAGCTTAGGAGGATATAAAAGATGACGGGTCTCAACAAATGAGGCCATGTTAGGTACCCATGTACATACCAAATTCTCCTCAAAGAAGAAGATGTCCCCCACAAATAGAGAGAGAACAAGCCCCAAAATAGAGAGAAAGAAGAAGAGGACTAAATAGCCTCCCTCAAAGAGATCTAATGGTAGATGCTTGAAATTGGATGGAGAAGATGCTCCACAATCATCAAACATCATTCCTCCCCTTAGGAAGAAACACAACCAAAGGTGTATGGAAGCCATCTACCAAGTCCTAAAAGGAATATGTGGGAAGAAAGTATAAAATGTACGAAGTCTCTAAATTCAGCTCAAGTATCTCCATGTCGATGCTGAAAGTTGCAACAATCAAATTTGATGTTCTAGGCCAAACTATTGAAGATGAAAAATTAGAATCTTCTAGAGACTAATGTAGAGCATATGCAAAAGACTCAATTATCTCCTTTGAAGATGTATTCTCAAAATTATGATCCAAAGTATCCACACTCATATCAAACTATAAGGAATGATCATGTAGAGAATGAACAAGAGGTTCAAAGTGCATCCTCACAACAACTAAAGAAGAATCATCAAAGAAAAGAGAAGACAAATACACTGAATAGTGTCTCCCAAATATGCAATATGTGTCTTAATAAAAAGTTTTAAATAACTGTCAAGAGATCATCTCAAGCTGAATCAGGAAGATAATGAATTCCCTATTGCAAGAATTCATTGGAAGCTTTCAAAGAAGAAACATTGAAATCTGAAGTAGCGATAGATGTAAGGACAAAATCTAGTGGTCCTCAATAAGATGAGGGAATCTACAAACATGCAATAAATGTCTGGAAGAAATTGATCCCAATGGATTGAATCCAAAAGAGATAATTGATCTTGCTGCAATGAATCATTGGAAGCTCTTGAAGAAGCATCTTTGGAATTTGAATTTGCAACAGATGATGTCAATGTTATCTCAACTCGAGGATGAGAAGCAAGAGAAGTTTCCATGCCATTTAAACATTTAATATGTGCATAATACTCAAGCTCCTCTAAAGTACCACCATCATAGCCCATATATTATATACATCATCAAGTGGGATGAGGTATTGTTATGCCCTGCATAACCACCCCACTTTGATCTGGATCAAAATGGGTCCCCCTTTTCTGTATTGTTTCTTTGACCTTTGGTTTTTTGCCTTAGGCGTTTTCCTTTCAAAGTTCTGACGAAGGCGGAACTGGGACCAATACTGAACTTGGAATTCTCTTCTAAGTTCAGGTCTTGTTCCAACCCTGGTTCTAGTTTCGATAGACCTTGCTTTTCATTTTCTTTTGTTCTTTGTCAGAGTCGGGTTCGAGACCAAGATCAAAATGTTGAACTTTCTTAAGTTCCTCTTTCGGGTCCCGTCCCGGGTCTGACCCCGCCTCTTCTTTCCTCTTCGTTGGTCTTTGTCGGTAAGTTTCCTTTACCTTAACTTTCTTTTCAGCCTTGGACATTTTCTTTTTCGTTTTGGCGAACCTAGAACCAGAACTGGGTCCAAACCTGGGAACTTCCTCAAAGTTCCTAGTTCAGATTTAGTGCCGATCCCGGTTCCACGTTTTTGGTTCTTTCGCTTCTGGTTTCCTCTATTTTTGGTCGTGGGGTTTCCTTACCCTTCCTCTTTCCTCCTTTTCCTTTCTGCCTCCTCTTTTGGTTGGTGTTGGAGGCAGGTTCGAAACGAAATCTAAACCTGAAACTTGGAGAAGTTTCTAGTTCAGCTTTTGGTTCCAACCCCGGTTCCACCTTGTTCGTCGCTCTGCTTCGACTCCGCCGGTGTTTTGTTCCCGTCCTTTCTGTTTTGGGTTTTCTTTGTGGGTGCAGAGTCGGGACAGGGTATGAACTTGAAAGCAATGATTATTTCCTTGGCTCGTCCCCAACCCGACTCCGGTCCCGATCCTATTTTGGTGCCGCCTCCACTGGTGTTGTGTTTCTTTTGATGAAATTAAGGACATAATAGACAATGATATATTTCATTTTGGAACTAATGGGGACATTTGTTTTGCAAGATCTAGGTTCGGCGTGATGTCTAGCTAAGAGAATGAAGTCTTGCCGACTCAAAAATCTCGGTGAAGGAAGAAGACCTCGATATAAGGTCTCGGCGAAGAAGAAAGGTCTCGCCGATATGAAGGAATATCAACATAGTCTCTTGCTGATTCAACAGGGTCTGGCCGAAATGAAACAAAGTCACCAAAGGATGGTTGGCTCTACATGATGTCCCACTGACTCATCAAGGTCACGCTAAAACTATAGAACTAGGGGAGACTCCAGAAAAGTAAAGGGAATTCGGCGAAACGTCTTGCCGACCCAGCGGGCCTCACTGAAAAGAAGATGAGCTCGAGAGGCATTCACCATGAGTTCTCGCCGAAGGTCATGTTTTCGCCATAGGGTCTTGGCGAAGGAAGGGAGTCTTGCCGATAATAAGGGAAGGCTCGGTAAGAGAGAAACATTGGGGTAAGGTCTCCCCGACACAAAAGACGAGCTCAGCCAAGGATCTTTCCTTCGCCAAAAGATCTTGGTGAAGGAAGAAAGTCACGCCAAAACAAAAACAGGAACTAGCACGAGAGGGTCAACAAAGGATGTCGGGGAGACTCCAAATAAAGCAAGGGTTTCGCCATGTGGTCTTAGCGACTATCTCGTGTCTTTCCGATATCGAAAAATCTACCAATGAAGGAACATATTGTTGTAGCTCTTGGCACCCGCCATGACATCTTTCCAAAGGCGGATGTCCTATCAACCAAAAGAAATGAGAGCTCGTCAAGAGGACGCGATTTTGCCATGACGTCTTGCCGAAGGTCTATGCGAGATCGGTCTGATCTCTGTGGCTCGCCAAAACCTCTCGCTGACTGGCCCGTGCTATACTGACGAACTTGCAAGAGAGTGGATCAGGGGGCAGAAAGAACACCGAAGGAAGATGAAGCCATGAGTCAAATGGACAGCTGTAAGGTCCACTGGCAGAGGTAGATCAACATTAATGATGATATTTTGAGCATTCTAGACTGATTTTAGAAGGAGTTCGAGTATGGACATGCATACAGGAAAGTTAATGCTGCAGCTACAAAAGGATCTAAAGGTTTCTCCTAAGGACAAGCCATCACCGACTCGGATAGCGAGGATTCACATTGAATGCACAACCGACTTTCTACAAAAGATCTGGACACTGAAAATCCTACAACCATAGCAGATATTTTGTAAACCCTAATACAAGGGACAACACATCCTTTCTTGTACATTCTGAATATAAGGCATTCTTGCCTCTTTGTAAAAAAAAAAGGGAACAGGTAGGATTAAAATCAGTAGAAGTAGAAGGGATAGAAGTGGGATCCTGATTCTCTGTAATAGGAGCTTCTTTTGTCTTCTTATTTAGGAGTTAGAATGAGGATGGACTAATGTATCTTTTAGTTCCCTTAGTGTAAATGGAAACAATTTGAAATCACAAATTTTTTGTACACTGGTGATTGTGCCGGCTTTGTAAATGTTGTTTATCTGTTTCATCAATAGTAGAAACAACCAGATTAAAATCTATTTCATGTTGTGTTTCATAATGGTGTTCGTCTTGATTTGAGAAGCTTTCAAGGAATGGAGTTTGGTTTTTATGTTTTGTCTAAATGTTAACTTGCAATCTACTATTGGAATCAACACTGTGAATGAATGTAGCTGTGTGTTAGTCACAAGTTAAGTTTGTTTTACAGTTTTAGTTAGGAATTCTTTGGGAGGCAACAGGTTTGATTAATTTGGATGAAGTGTCATTCTTTTCTATCCCAAAGCCCTGATCCATCTTTTTCTGTTTCTTTAAAACCCTGGTTAGAGTAGATTTAAATTCATGTTCAACCCACAACAATCCAAAAGCTCAACACCAGCAAGCCCCTTGAATATTACTGATGCATTGGCCATTGAGCAATGTCAGCACAGTTGAGACCCAACTACCAAGACCTTGGGAGCTAACGCATCCATTTGTTGCCTTTCTCTTTCAAGAGAAGGAGAGTAGCAATACTTTGTTTAGCATTGTTGTGGTGCCAAAATCGCCATCAACAGGAATTGGTGCTAGAAGGAGGGTCTATGAGTAATTGTGGATTGTTGTGAGTTGGAGTGGTCTAGGTCTTGGAGAGCCTAGCTCTAATGGGTAGCCCTTTGTACATACCAGGATTCGTCCATGAAATCCTTGGTCATCTTTATGATAGGCTTCCTTTATTTTTTCCTCACAGTGGGAAAAATGCTTTTGAACATGTCAAAACTTGCAGGCATGTGCTTACTTTTCTCCAAGTTCAGCATGAGGATGTCGTCTGTCAGTTGTTCATCAGAACACTTTAGGGTACAGCCAGGAAATGGTATGATAATCTACCACTGGAATCTATTTATTCATGGATGGAACTAGAAATCTCATTCTTAGATCAGTTTAATCCTCATGCTCTAAACCCATTACATGAATTTGTAGCTACAAAAAGGATACCATTAGAACCCATTCATTAATTTAATCACAAAATTTTATTCATGTATCAAAGGGTTCAATCTTTGGATTTGGTTATTGATAATCTTATACTGATAGAACATTACTATTGGGGTTTAAATTTTTCATTGACAACCAAACTCAGAGGTTGTGGTGAGGCTACATCTTTGCATGATGCAATTAAAAAGACTCTTATTGGCACACTTTAGAGGTGACACTAGAAATTCAGATAGCCAAACTCAAGATTATAACCTTCTGGTGTTTACCAACTGCCATCATCTACAGCCTTATGCCACTCCACCCACCATCCCTGCCTAGGTGCAATAATTCTCACCAAGCAGCTACCACCTTCTTAATGGTTCAAGCACCACATTTTCCCATATTCCATATCAGGTCAATCACACACAAGACCACTAGGAGAACTTATCACTGCAAAATCCAATCACAAAGTCAAGTACCCTACTGGTCAATGAAGTTGTGACTATATCATCTCTTTTCAATCATCTTCCAAAGCATAGTTCATTACATCCCAATGAAGAGGATGAAACAACTAGCACATACGAGAATGATCATCAGTCTGTTCTTCATGATGAGTGTAACTGTGTGAAGAGTGGAGACTTGATAGAAGGGGAGAATGGATTCACTGATGCATTCATAGATTCTTCCATGATGGTGAATGAGGAAGGGACACACCTTGATGGGTTAATACAAGAAGATGAATCTGCTAATTTAAGCAGTAAACAGGTTGAAACAGATAACACACTTCAAGGTGAGATTTCCAAGGAATCTTGTGGTTAGAAATAAGGACTCAAATTCCCAAATGAAAATTTAAGGGAAGAAATTCAAGAAGACGTACAGATCAGTCAAGTGTTCCCTGAGGAAGTTCATGACATAGTACATTTGGATAAAGCAGAGGAATGCCAAGAAAGAAATCAAGAGGCTATCTCAAAAGTTGAATCTCTTTAGCATAATGAAGAGAATGAGACAAGCGAGTATCTTCTTGATTTTCATTCTGATTGCTCAAATGTGTTGTTGGAAGAAGGTCCTTGCTTAGTATCCATTAATCAATTTGTTTTTAATACTGACGAATTTGATGCTAAGCAGCATATTCTTATTAATGATATGGATGAATATGAATTAAAAAGCTTTCCTGGCTCTGACTCCATCCATTCAAATAAGTGTGAAGAAGATCCTTGTTCAGCATGTGCCTATGGCCCTGACATTAATGATGATAAGCTGGAGGCAGATTCTCAAACCCTTGGGGATGACCTGTTGCAAGAAAATGTTCAAAGTAAGGATTCATCTCAAGAAATTCAGAATATTTTTGACTTTGTGCCCAAGATGAATACACAGATGCTGGTGAATGAGGATCCTAACTGCACGACGAACCTTGATTCAGTGGGGATCCATGAGATGAGACATCATGAAGAGGAAATCATACGACACAAGCCTACATTGGTAACAATCAATCTTCAAAATCAGGTGGTGTCCTTTCATTATCCTCTATGTTTTAGTAATTTTCAATTTGATTATGGCTTAGAGGATAGTAAAACATGTTTGTGGGTAAATCATGACAAAACTGAGAACCCACAACTGATAATATTTCAATCTTTATGCCCTCAGAATGAACTGATTGCACACAAGCTTCATATTTATGAGTATAAAGATAAATTTGCTAGGTTTAGAACTGTGCCTAGTAAGTTGAGATTGTTGCACATAATGAAAAATCAGTCAAATCAATGTACAATTTTTTACAGTCTTGTGTTTGCAAAGTTCAACTTTGGAGTTAGTTTAGGGATAGGATTAGTTAGTTTTAGTTTTTTTTAATTTTTAGTTAGTTTTCTCTTATTCTGTTGTTTTCCTTTTTCCTGTTCCTTTGGTTTTGTTTTTGCGTGTAGATAGTTTGTTTCTCTATTTGTAAATATTCGGATTCTTTTTGTAAATAGCTCAGTTTTTGTTTGCTTTTTCTTTCCTTTCTTTCCTTCCATTTTCTTTGTTCTTTGTTTTTGTTTGTTCTGTTCTTTGGGGTTCATCTATTTCCTTCCATCTTTGGAATGGTGATTGTTATCTGAAGCATACTATGGTCATTAGGAGAGAAGTGGTTTAGACATTTTTAGTTTTCTGATTCAATGATTTTTTCCTCAGATAGTTGTTTCATGCTTGTTGTCAATAAGAGTTGTGGAAATTTTTGAAACAAGGTGCTAAGTAACCTTCATCAACTCCCTTGAATCAGTCACAAATAATTAAAGATCATCTCCTCTTGTAATGGTGCATTTGTCCTAGGACTATGGTGTTGTAAGATTTGAGTGAAAAATCCAATCTCCCAGGTGTTGTTATGAGGTTCATGGTAGTTTTCAACCTAGATCAGATGTTAAACATCTAACATATTGAAAAGAAAAAAAAGAGAATTAAATGAAATATCTGAAACTCCAAAAGAAAAGAAAAGAATTATCAAAAGAGGAGTCAATATGAATGATTGATTCCAGTATCTCTACCGGGGCTATGGACGCCTGTCTGGCAGTAGAGCAATGCTGTGAGAGAACTAGAAGTATCTCTGTCAGGGCTATGGACACCTGACTGGCAGTGGAGCAATGCCCGCGATATCATTGCACAAAGGAAATCAACTCATGTAGCTCAAATCTTGCACATTGTTCTCCGAAACATGAGGAAAACTTTATAAAAGAGTAATGCACAATCAAGCACACACATATATTTAGGGGTGGCCATTGATGTACTTACATTTGAGATTCTAGCTCGACCTTGCTTGTTATAACTAGCCCAATTGGAGTTGTGATATTCATGAACCAAGAGTTCTAGGTAGCTGAATCCTTCAGATTCATGAAAATGGTTAAACCATTTTCCCAACCGAGTTGCCATTTGTTATGCCCTGCATAACCACCCCACTTTGATCTGGATCAAAATGGGTCCCCCTTTTCTATCTTGTTTCTTTGACCTTTGATTTTATGCCTTAGGCGTTTTCCTTTTGAAGTTCTGTCGGAGGTAGAACCGGGATTAATACCGAACTTAGAATTCCCTTCTAAGTTTCGGTCTTGTTCCAACCCCAGTTCCGGTTCCAACAAACCTTGCTTTTCATTTTCTTTTGTTCTTTTTTGGAGTCGGGTTTGAGACCAAGATCAGAATGTTGAACTTTCTTAAGTTCCTCTTTCGGGTCCTATCCCGGGTCCGACCCCGCCTCTTCTTTCCTCTTCGTTGGTCTTTGTCAGTAAGTGTCCTTTGCCTTAACTTTCTTTTCAGCCTTGGACATTTTCTTTTTCATTTTGGCGGACCCAAAACTGGAACTGGGTCCAAACCCAGGAACTTCCTCAAAGTTCCTGGTTCAGATTTAGTGTTGATCTCGGTTCCACGTTTTTGGTTCTTTCGCTTCTGGTTTCCTCTATTTTTGGTCATGGGGTTTTCCTTCCCCTTCCTCTTTCCTCCTTTTCCTTTTTGCCTCCTCTTTTGGTTGGTGTTGGAGGCGGGTTCGGAACGAAATCTAAACCCAAAACTTAGAGAAGTTTCTGGTTCAGATTTTGGTTCCAACCCTGGTTCCACCTTGTTCGTCGCTCTGCTCCGGCTCCGCCGGTGTTTTGTTCCCATCCTTTCCATTTTGGGTTTTCTTCGCAGGCGCGGAGTCGGGACGAGGTATGAACTTGAAAGCAATGATTATTTCCCTGGCTCGTCCCCACCCCGACTCTAATCCCGATCCTGTTTTGGTGCCGCCTCTGCTGGTGTTGTGTTTCCTTTGATGAAATTAAGGACATAATAGACAATGATATATTTCCTTTTAGAACTAATGGGGACATTTGTTTTACAGGATCTAGGTTGGGCATGACGTCTGGCTAAAAGAATGAAGTCTTGCCAACTCAAAAATCTTGGTGGAGGAAGAAGACCTCAATATAAGGTCTCGGAAAAGAAGAAAGGTCTCAACAATATGAAGGAATATCAACATAATCTCTTTCCAATTCAGCAGGGTCTGGCCAAAATGAAACAAAGTTGCCAGAGAATGGTTGGCTCGGCGTGATGTCCCACCGACTCATCAAGGTCACATCGAAACTATAGAACTCGGGGAGTCTCCAGAAAGGTAAAGCGAATTCAGCGAAACATCTTGCCGACCCAGCGGGCCTCACTGAAAAGAAGATGAGCTCAAGAGGCATTCGCCATGAGTTCTAGCCAAAGGTCATGTTTTCGCCATAGGGTCTTGGCGAAGGAAGGGAGTCTTGCCGATAATAAGGGAAGGCTCGGTAAGAGAGAAACATTGGGGTAAGGTCTCCCCAAAACCATGAGGTCTCCCCGACACAAAAGATGAGCTCGGCCAAGGATCTTTCCTTTGCCAAAAGATCTTGGAGAAGGAAGAAAGTCACGCCAAAACAAAAACAGGAACTGGCGTGAGAGGGTCAACAAATGATGTTGGGGAGACTTCAAAGAAATCAAGGGTTTCACCATGTGGTCTTAGCGAATATCTCGTGTCTTGCCGATATCGGTGAATCTGCCAATGAAGGAACATATCATTGTAGCTCTTGGCACCCGCCATGACGTCTTGTCGAAGGTGGATGTCCTGCCGACCAAAAGAAATGAGAGCTCGTCAAGAGGATGTGATTTCTCCATGATGTCTTGCCGAAGGTCTGTGCAAGATCGGTTTGATCTCTGTGGCTCGCCAAAACCTCTCGCTGACTGGCCTGTGCTATACCAATGAGCTTGCAAGAGAGAAGATCAAGGGGCGGAAAGAACGCCGAAGGAAGATGAAGCCGTGAGTCAAATGGATAGTTGTAAGGTCCACTAGCAGAGGCAGTTCAACATTAATGATGATATTCTGAGCATTCAAGATTGATTTCAAAAGGAGTTCAAGTATGGACACGCAGATATGAAAGTTAATGTTGCAGCTGCAAAAGGATCTAAAGATTTCTCTTGAGGACAAACCATCATCGACTCGGACAGGGAGGATTCACATTGAATGCACAACCGACTTTCTGCAAAAGATTTGAACGCGGACAGTCCTGTGACCATAGCTGATATTTTGTAAACCCTAATACAAGGGACAACACATCCTTTCTTGTATGTTCTGAATATAAGGCATTTTTTCCTCTTTGTAAAAAAAAAAAAAAAGGGAATGGGTAGGATTAAAATTAGTAGAAGTAGAGGGGATAGAAGCGGGATCCTAATTCTCTGTAATAGGAGCTTCTTTTGTCTTCTTAGTTAGGAGTTAGAATGAGGATGGACTAATGTATCTTTCAGTTCCCTTAGTGTAAATGGAAACAATTTGAAATCATAGATTTTCTATATATTAGTGATTGTGCCAACTTTGTAAATGTTGTTTATCTGTTTCATCAATAGTAGAAACAACTAGATTAAAATCTATTTCATGTTGTGTTTCAGAATGGTGTTCATCTTGAGTTAATCATCTAATTTGAGAAGCTTTCAATGAATGGACTTTGGTTTTTATGTTTTGTCTAAATGGTAACTTGCAATCTGCTGTTGGAACCAACACTGTGAATGAATGCAGCTGTGTGTTAGTCACAAGTTAAGTTTGTTCTACAGTTTTAGTTAGGAATTCCTTGGGAGGCAACAGGTCTGGTTAATTCAGATGAAGTGTCATTCTTTTCTATCCCAAAGCCTTGATCCATCTTTTTCTGTTTCTTTAAAACCCTGGTTAGAGTAGATTTAAATTCATGTTCAACCCACAACAATCCAAAAGCTCAACACCAACAAGACCCTTGAATATTACTATTGCATTGGCCACTGAGTAACATTAGCATAGTTGAGACCCAACTAGCAAGACCTTGGGAGCTAAGGCATCCATTTGCTACCTTTCTCTTTTAGGAGAAGCAAAGTAGCAATACTCTATTTAGCATTGTTGTGGTGCCAAAATCGCCATCAACATGTATTCTATAGTAGGATCATTTGGGAATGGAGAAACATGAGGGTCTCCAAACATCTCCAAAATTTTGGTCCAAAGTGTACATGTAGGGACATTTGATGTCTGCTATAACAATAGAGTGTCATTATCAACATGAGAATCAATTATTCCTATTACATGATCAATTCTATTACACCATACTGATTTCTTTCTAGGTGTGTCTGGTTCAAGAATGAGCCCATAAAGGTAAGGAAAAAATTCTAACCATCTGAGATGGGTTACAATACCTTTTTTTCCAAGACTCATAATTAGCCTTATCTAGGATTATCATAGAAAAATGAGTAGAAAAACCCATGATACAATCCTCAAATGATTACAAACGAACACCAATAGACTCCCACCCTTTTCAATAGTATCAAAGATCACCCCCCTCGCTCAAATATTACAAGGTTGAAACTTTATAATTTAGTGTGTTTACAAAGCCTTTTCAAAGATACAATGCTCAATAGGTTCAAAATAGACAAAATTACAAATTCTAATACAAAATGAACCTGAGAAAAAGTCTAGAAAAAATAGCTTTATGGCTATGTAGTTCTCTCCAAGACCTTTCCAATGCCTATTCGTATCCAAAAATTGGAGCACCGAGGTGAAAGTATTATTTACCAGACGCAACACAAGTCTAATATTGTGAGATCTTACATCATTCACCACCAAATCTAAAGCCTCAAATACTTGAATCTCATCATATATGATAGGAGAATTTCATAAGGCTTTGTATCCTCCATCATTGAAAGCAAAAGTTTGAGCCATAGTGATACCATACTTTACAACTTGATAAAACACTTGTGAAACCTTGTGCCTTTCATATGGCTCAACTACTACATATACATGCTAGTAAGTATTGAATCCACTAAAGTATATTACCCTTCAATTTTAAAATATTTGATGCAATCTTTATTCCATATAAATTGTGGAACAAAACATTTCATTCACGGGTTCCTTTGATTTGTAATCTCATATGTAGATGAATTTGTAGATATCTTTAAAGTATGGACCAATTTTTAAGGGTTGGAAGACTATGTTGGTTTGTATGTAGATTCATCTTTGCAATTGAAGAGAGAGTTACATTGGGGCTCAAAATTTGGCACTCCACAAAAAACTTATGCAAATGCATGAACATAAGGTCATGCTTGAGAAAATCCTAAAGAAAATGATTCTATTGGAAGTTTGTAAGGTTGTTGAAAGAATGAAAAGACTAATTGATATAGTCACAAAATTATAAAAGTATATTGAAAAATATTTTAAGTCATTATGAAAGGAAAAATGCAATGACAGATGCTTAATTTGAAGCAGGAGAAGCTATTATACATGGTGTGTTGTAGATGTAGTTATCTTACCAAAATACAGCTTTCTTAGATTTTAGCATAGGTTCACACCCAATCTTTACACCTCCATTCTTGCTTCTTATCACACTCCTCCTTCCATCACAAATCATAGGAACAAATCATGCATAGGTAAAAAACTATTGGGTTCCTTTATCCATCACGCATAGGGATAGATCAAGTATAGGATAAAACTATTGTTGTTTTAATACCATATGAAGACCATAATGTTTTATGATTATTATTTGATGATTACAACTATGATTTATAGAAAGGAAGGAGTGAGTAGTTGAATAGAGGAAGTGGTTGAATAAATCCATACTCATTCGTATACTTCCATTGTATCACCAGTTATACAATGTAATATGCTAATAGATGTTGAAGGCCCAACATCCACCTATTCATCATTAAATATTAATTTTAATATTATTATTGATATATGGAAAAATAATTTATATGTAGTATATTGACTATTTTTTATAAATTGAATACCTATTGAATCAACATGGTTGTATAATTAGTAGCTAAAAGGTCATCAAATATAGGATGAATGCTCTAACCCTAGAATTTCATTACATATATTTTTTTACATTAACTTTCGCTCATAATACATTAATATACTTAATATTAGGTTTCATAAAATTACATAACTTTATTGGAAATTACATGTTGACCAATGTCGAAGGCTTTATCAAGAAACTCATATATCAACACAAAAATGTCTAATACTAATGTATCATCCTTGTGGCCCTATCTTTGATACTCTTGAAACTCTATAGGATAATTTGTAGTGTATGTGTCCTCAACATCATCTTATCCATGGTCATAAATAGATCCATGCATCAATACCTAGAAGTATCACCCTCAACACCCTATGATAATGTGTCAAGGAAGTAATTGACTATAAATTCTACATTACAATAGTCTCCTTCATAGTGAAAGAGATTGTCACATGTTAAATTTTTGGTCTACCTAGGGTTCTTGGTACATGGTTCTAGACATGATATGCCCCCTCCTTGTCCTATGTAGAGCCTTTAATTTTTCCTTAGAATTCTTGCATCTCAAAATAATTTGAAATCTTATTGAAGAAAAGCTCATAATAGAGTTTATTTTGGAAATATTATGGGACATGACTGTTTTGCATAGGGAGTGGTCATAAACCTTCCACCCTTATCCCAATTTTTTTCTCTTATTCCTTGGTGTTGAAACCTATGAATAGATAATAAATTGCAACTTCCATGCAAGGATGCAATGGTTCTTGGATCAATAAACAATGCACACAATTAGATTTCAAAACAAAATCTCTTTTACTTATTTAAATGATAGTTATGTAAAGTAGAATTTTCATACATTCTTCTTATGATTGAACCATGTGTTTATTTTCCCACTAACAGAATATATATTAGAAATGATATATTCTAATGATGATGCAAGGGCTCTCCAATGTGAAGTAGTTGCATTAAAATTTTCAATTTATAGATCAATATTTGGAATTCATTTTTTGTTATTTTCATTTTGAAATAATAAACTTTTATGTGTATCAAAATGAGGTCTAGGGATATATGAAAGAGTTTCATGATGGTTATTCTCTACATTATTTTTAGTAGGAATTCCCTCCATGTGATTTGGAGAACTAGTGTTTGGGGGTGTTAAGTGATTTTCAATTCCTAGAATTTAAAAAAGTGAATAAAAAAAAATATAAAAATAATATCCTATATTAAACCATTAAACACCTCAAAATATTGCTTCTACAACCTCGTACACATCATGGTGAAATTGTGTTATCTTATGTCCACTTAGATATCTTGAAAAACTTCTTTCAGTTTACTTAATTCATGTTAGCTCTTTCAACTAATAGGGGTCAGGCTCAGATGAGCTTGACCTCCTTTTTCTATTTTTATCAATAAAAATTTGAGTGCATTATGAAATTCTCACACTATTGTTCCCATCGACCAAAAAGTGGTTGTGACCAAATTTTGGTCCCTCATCTTTGTGCACTACAGCCTTATATAATTCTATTGATGTGTTTATGGTGTTGAAATTTAGTCTCACATGTCATTCCCTTGAAACCAATTGAGGTAAACTAGACATTATTATGATGTTTTACTAATTCCACATACTCTTTAACATATGAGAACAAGATTCCATAGTGAAAAAAGTTATCCTAAGGATCATATTTAGTGATAATTTATAGGTAGAAATGTTTTCTTTAGTGTCACTTTAGTGCTTTCTTTTATAGTATTATTGTAGGATTTAATATTTAATAATTTTTGTATTTAATCTTGAAATTAAGATAAAAATTTTCAAGCATGTATTATATGGAAAACAAATCATGGGTGTACTAACTTTGAATATCGATGTCACAATCACATTTTTATTGACCATTAACATAAGAATAATGAGTCCCTTTTAAAAAAAATTATATAATGGTTAAGATGATGTTATAGTAGATTTTATATAGAACACAATCTCACAAAAGAAAAAAACTAAATAACTTATCTAGGACAGGAAATATATCATATGTTCTAATTAATAGTTACATATCCTACACATCGATGCATACCAAAACAAATTATATGCCTTAATTCCTCTATTTTAACTATATATATAGTATTAAGTAATACAATATTTATTTATTTATTTATGATCCACAACCTAATATGTTTATATTGCAACAAGGTTGAAGGCATAAGAATAAATGAATTTTGTCATAATTTTTTATTAAATAATAAGAAATAGTGTAGAGTGATGGCTTATAATGATTGTGGAATTAAATTTAATATAATAGATATATTAGTTTCAAACATGATATATTGCAATCATTTGGTTATATAATCATAATTTTCTACAATCAACTTCACTTGTAATTAGTATGATAAAGTTGTCATGGAAAGGATGATATAATTTTGAATTAAAAGTTATCATCTTCAATAATTAATTAATTAATTATTTCTAATTATAACACTTATTTGATTGGTGCTACTATATTTAATGTTTAATAGCCCATAACATTGTATGTGATATTATCATTTAAAACTACGTTTCTATATATAACCACAATACTATTTCAATATTTTTGTCTTTCTTCCTTTTTCCTCTAAACCACCATTAACTTTGGTGCATGATTTAATTTATTTCCAAATTTGAATAATATAGTAGAATTGTGCAAAAGCTAACTAGTATAGTTATTAAAGGAATTAATAGTAAAGAAGGTTGACTAGACTATTATATTATTAAAAACTAAAATGAGTTGCAAAAATATTTCTTCTTCTTTAAACACATAACAAGATTGCAACCATAGGGCAATAGAAAAAATAGGTATTTTATTACTTTACAAATTTATTACATTATATATATAAATGATGTCAATAGTTGCAGTCCCAAATTATTTTATTTACTTAAGAATTATAATATTTTACTTTAGAACTATTTATTCTATTAGTAATATATGTGTTCTACTAATACAAATAACCTTAAATTTTACTTTTGAGAATTCTAATTTTCTTTATTTTGATAATTTTTTAATTTTATTTGCCTTAAAATTATAATAAATATTCTCTTGTTAGCATCATATTTTACCAAATTTCTAGATCAAATAATTTTTTTAATAATAATTTATTTTCTTATATAAAATAAAATATTTTAAACTTTATTTTACAAATAAAGATTAAAATAAATCTTTATATAAAATACTATATTTACATCTTTCTTTATAAATTGTAATACATTAAAAAGAAATAAAAATAAATGAATCTAATCATGTAAATTAAAAATAGATATTCCTATATAGAATATACACCATGCCTCACCGTTATCTTATAAAAAATTTACATTATTTATTTTAAAACTTTCTTGTGGCATGAAAAATAATTGCCTTTTTTTTTATACTATTTTGTTGTTGAGTTGAGTTTGATGATAGGAAGGAAGGAAAATTGCAGTCATGAGGAGTGATGACAACTGTGAGAAGGTGTTCATGCAGAAAAATAAGGATAATCGTTTCATTTTGTTGTTGAGTTGAGTTTGATGACAAGAAGGAAAGAAAATTGCATCCATGAGGAGCGATGACAACTGTGAGTATGTGTTCATAACAAAAAATAAGTCGGCTAAATGATTCAAATGATTTTTTAATGAATGAAATAGTTTTTTTTTTTAAAGATTCAATGACAAATAAAAAGAATGGAGGAGACCATAGTCAGGGAAATGACGACTCTCTCCCCTCTCTACTATTGTTTATATATCATTTCTTCCTTATTTCTTTTATTTATATTTTTACTTTATAAATGGTATTGTTTTTTATTTCTATTTGTTATATATATGATTTTTTCCTCAATAATGTATAGTTATCAATATTTTTGCTAGTTACTTTTCTTTTTAAAATAGAAAGGCTATGGGCTTCCATCCATCCATAGATTGATATTTTGGGGAATATGTTTTAACTATTTTTTTATTGCTGGGCATGTATGTAAAAATAAGAAAAGTGGACACAACCAACAAATTATTTTAAAAAATGCTTCAAAGAAATCTATTTTCCTTAGAATAACTTATTATTATTATATCTTTGATTTACAATCATAGTGCAAATGCAAGAAAGCTAGCTTTAAATCACTCCAAATTAGAACTCCAAAAGAGTATTCAAAGCTTCCAAAATTGTCCAATGGGAGAATGCTAACCTCCCAACCATTTGGTAATATAGATCATCATCCCCTAGCTTGAAGGAATCACCAAGAACTAGGCTCATTAAATTAAAGTAAATCATACTTACACACACATGGATAACATAGAAGATATGATTGCAACATGGATTAATACACATAAAACACAAAAATAATTAATGAAAAGGATAAATATACCCTCATTTAAAAACTAGTAGTAAGAGTAAAATTGTTATGCTTTCTTTCAATTCCATAGTATCAATTTTTTGAAAAAAGCAGCAGACTGTGGAGACCTACCTCCACTCTTGACTAAAATCCTTGAGGAAAACCTATACCACCAAAGCTCTTCTTCCCAACTTGAATACATTTAGGAAAACCCTTCAAACCCAACTTGGATCCTTCCCTAAACAAAAATAATAATAAAAATTTTAAACAAGTGTAGAGTAGAAAAAAGTATTCATTTTTCACACTTAATTTGGAGATAATTACTAATAAAATGAGCTTAATTAATTCTTCATTTAGTGTTGTAATATTTTAATCATATTCACATTAAGTTTAGCACCTTTTAAATTAAATGGAATTAATTGTGCCTTGTTTTTAATGTTGTAAAGTATTTTATTATATACCTTAAGTTACACTTTCACATTAATCTAGGGATTCATTAATTAATTAAGGTTAATTTTCCTTAATTGACCCCTTTAATTCAAATCCAAGCCTAATTAAATGCAACTTCTGAGGGATAAAACCCAACATTCATAAATGCCATTTCACAACACTTAACTTTGGAAGATGTGTGTCCAAGGTAATTGACCTAGGACCTATTCTCCATAGGGCGAATGGGTCCCTATGGAGAATGGATCCTTACTTAGACCTATGACCCTAATTTAACATAATGTTTAACATTGAGAAATGTGTGTTCTAGGTAAGTGGTCTAGGATCCATTCACCCTATGGAAAATGCGTCCTCACTTAGACCTAGACCCCCTTTAGAATATTTGTTTTGGAGATATTTTAATGATTTCTAATTTATAATTCAATGTCAACTTGTGATATTTGAATTTTGGGAATTAATGTTAAGATTCATATAAATATAAGGTTATTTATCTTAGTTTCACCTAAATAATTTATGAGCAAGTCCTAATAGCAAGTTTATGAGATCAAAGAGTAGTTCAAGAGCAATTTCAAGTCATTCAAGGGTAGAATTTAGAAGATAAATTGCAACAATCAAGATTTGTTCATCATGATGTCAAAGATTTATTGCATCATGCATGTTGTTTGAGCTAACATGTTGATGTAGTGTTCAAGATCAATACAATCATATCAAAGGAATTATCTCTAATCAAGTTTCATGATCAAGATCTACACTCATTGAGGCCACTTCATGCTAGTTTATAGATTTATACTTCAAGGTTTCAAATAAGGTTTGGTGAGTTGTTACATATTGTTGTTCATTCATCATTCCTTCATGATTTTATATTTTATTTCATGGTTTAATTACCACAAAGGGGTTTGACCAAGGTAAACCCCCATTCCCTAACAAAAAAAATTCTCTCTTTGATTTGTGATTGTAGATTTTAGATTGAAGATCATTTGTAGAAAAAATTGAAGACAATTTCAAAGTTGTCAAAGTTGCAAGAAAAGTTGTCAAATCACAAAAAATCCTCTATAAATTTTTATTTTTGAATAGTTAGCATTTGGAATCTAGGAGTGCACAAATGGCATGAGAGAACCCATAAAGCATTTTTCAGGAATCCTAGTTAGGACCTATTTTCCATAGGGTGAATGAGTCCTTAGTGAGCTTCAATAGGTGACTTTTGGTGAAAGGTACAAATCCTTTTCCCCTTTCCAGATCTTCCTTTTGATTATTGTTTCTATCATATTTAATTGATGTTATGCATTTACACTTTATAACAAACATTTTGAATGAAATTAGGAAAATAGGTCCACTGTTCATCACTCCATTGTGGAAACCCCCCCCCCTAAATTTTCCTATGTTTCATTTTTTGGAAATAGGATGCCATTTAATTGCAATCCTAAACATTAATAGTTTCATGTGTCTCCTAAGTCGTTGGAAAGTGTTCTCAAACACTAGGATTAGAGAGAGATTAATTTTGGATGAAATAATCATGTTAATTGACATTTGTAATTAATTCTAAATAATAGGAGCATGTGAGGGCATCCAAGATGAGTTCCTAAATAATAGGAGCACATGGGGCACCCACATGGAAGGTGGAACTCACCTTGACTTAAGTTAACTATTTGGAGTAAAAGATAACACTTCTAAATGCATGTAAAGATCCTAGGAGTTAGGGTTTGATGTTTACATGCATGAAGTTCAGTTTAGTTTAGTTTAGTTTAGTTTAGTCTAGTTTAGTTTAGTTCAGTTTAGTTATGGTTCAGTAATCTTCAGTTAGTTTTAGTTGAATTCTAGTTGACTTCAGTTAACTTGGAATGCATGACTAATGACTTGAGTTGCAATGAAAGATAGCAGGTGACTTCCTTCAATTAACAGGGGATAACCATTCTTGCATGAATGGTGGAGAGAGATGTTTCAGTTAACAAAAAATGACTTGGACACACTTTGGGTGCCCAAGTTAGCTTCTTGGAATTAACTCCTTTGCATGTTAAGATATTTTAGAAGGCTGAGTTAAGTGGGCCCACTTTGGGTGCCTACTTTGAGGATAAACCCTTGAAGATATTTACAAAGTATTAAGCTACATGAACACCTCAATTTTCAACATCATTTTGGTGAACCTAATTTTTATCGTTGCATTTTCTGATTTTGGAGTCCTCTTTCATCCTAGATCTAGATCTTGCATTTATTTGCATCTATTTGCATTGAATTAGGTCTCATTTATGCTGTCTAGTTTGCATTCAACTTTGCATTTCATTTAAGTGTTTCAAGATTGCATATTTTTCATTCTTGAAATCTAAACAAATACAAAAGAAATTAGTAATCTTGCATATCATTTACATGCCACTCATTTGAATTTGAAAATTGAAAAAAAAAATTGCATATCAAACTAGGTTTTCTAGGTTGTCATTTATCATATTTTTCACTTGCATTCAACATTAGTTTCATACAAAATTAAAACTGACACTTGCTGTATCAAACCAAAATTCAGAAACTACTAAAAATCACTCAAAAATCTGTAAAAAATTGTTTCAAAACCCTTACCTAGGACCTATTCACCCTAGGGAAAATAAGTCCTTGATTTGGGTCACATTTTCATTTTGTGGGCATTAAAACATTTATTTTTGCATTCTTGTTTGTTGTTATTAGATTTTTATTTCTGTTCGTAGAATTTCAGTTTCTTCAATTTGGTCATATTTAGCTTTATTTGATAAATTTAGTGCCTTGTGTGATTTCAAAATTACATTTACAAGACATAATTTTTTGGTTTTTGCATAGTGTTTAATAAAAAAAATTACCTTGTTTAGAATTTGAACATTGCATTTACATATTTCATTCTAGGTCATCGCATTGAATTTTATCCTCTTTCCATTTTTGGTTGGCATTGAGTTTGTGAAAATTGTATGAGCTTTACAACTTGGTGTCCTATTAGCAATCCTGTTGTGAGATGTAGTTCAAGACTCATGTCATCCTGTGATACACCATTCATCGTGGATCTTGGGTTTTCTAACTTTCTTTCTAATAGTGTTGATAATCAACCCCCTATGGATCAGAACATGCATACATAATTTCTAATGACTTCCATACGTACAACCAATGTGCATGATGTTGTTCATGTCCTAGAAGAAAGCATAAAAAGAATGGATGAATCCATAGAAAAGTTACAAGACTTTGTGCATAATGAAAACATAGATAATAGTGTCATTTCTACTTTAGATAACCTAAGGAGAATGATTGAAACTAATAAGGGAATGGAGGTTATGCGAGGTCTAGGTCATCTTATTAATGATAACATGCCTACCATGACTAGTTGTGCTCAAGCTTTAGGGTATAATCAAAGCCAAGGTGGAACTTCAATTCCTCTTTCCATGATCCCCATCTCCATTCCTACATGCACTAGTACTCAATTTACCATAACCATTCATCCTTCTAGCAATGTCAACACTTCCTTAGGTATTTTTGTTGGGAATCCTTCTAGCTTTATGAATTGAAATATCATATCTCCTCAACCATCTCCCCTTACAAACCTACAATTCACTTTCCCTCCGCAAACATACACCACTCCACCTTATTCCCCTCCATTTCATAATACCAATAGTGATCCCATCATTAACACACTTTTGCAAAACATGGTATCCCTTCAACAACAAAGCGCCACCCTAAATCACAACAACAATGGCCAACCTTCACAATACATCAAAACCAATATGTTATCCTTGGCGATATTGAGAACACAAATGCCACAAGGTATAGAGGTTCCTAGATTTGAGAAATATGATGGGAAAGGATATCCTATTAGCCATGTTTCCACTTTCACAACCCTATGTAGTGATTTTATTTTTGAAGATAAGATCTTGGCTAAACTCTTCCCTAGATCCCTGAAAGATACTACTTTAGAGTGGTTTTGCTCCTTACCAAGTAAGTCAATTCATTCATTCAATGAACTTATTGATATCTTTTACAACCACTTCCAAATTCATATGGGTCCCAAGATGACTTTAGCTAACCTGACGAGATGTAAACAAAAGGATGATGAGAAAGTCATTGATTTTATAGTGTGATATCAAATACTTTATTCACAAGTAAACATTAAGATTCATGATGCCAACCTTCAAAGAATTCTTATTTCCAACTTGCAAGAAAAAATTCAAACTAAGCTCAAGATGATGATATTTCCCTCCACACAGTTATGGACAACCCTTCATGATTATCAGAATTCGGTTAGTAGTCATGATGTGAAAAATCTACCTAGCCGTCCTAAAAATTCTGAATCCACACCTCAAAATAATTATCAACCTTTTAAGAAATAGAATATGTACTTTTTACAACTTAATTCCCCTCAACCAAGTCAACAAGTTGATAACCAAGTGGCTGTTATAAAGACAACAAATCCTTTTTCCTTTGGGGATAGGAATAGAAAATTTACCCCTCTACTTGATACCCTTCATAATATCATGTTTCAACTCATGGAAAATAATATGATTTACTTACCTCCTGTTAGAGCTCCTAATCCTAATAAACTATTACCCTCAAACTATAGATAAAATGCTTATTTCCATTTCCACCAACAAAATGGACATGATACAAAATATTGTACGAATATTAAACAACGTGTGCAAGACCTCATTGATTCTAATCAACTTCAAATTGGAGGTGCGAATGATCAAGGTAATAAAATTATGTAGCTCCTCCTAACCAAAACTTACAAATATTTACCATTCTGATGTCGAAACATACTATTTAGGTGAAGCCACAATAGTGGCTTACAATTGAAGTGAGGAAGGAAAACTCACAAAAAATGAAGGCATGGCAAAAAATTTGATTTTAGGGGTTCGTACGAACCTATTGGTTCGACCAAACCCATTAGGGGTTCGCTAGAACCTAGGTTTGGGCGAACCCTTTTAATGCTTTCCAGCCATGAAAAATCCAACAAAACCCCTTATAAAAGGGGGGTTCGAATGAACTAGGGTTCGAATGAACCCTGGTTAAAGCGAACCCCTATGGGTTCGCTTGAACCCCCCTTATTCCTCATCCCCCCCGAGACACAAAAAAAACCCTAAATTTTGGCACTTCAAAGCTCGGGTTGAGGATGAAAATGGATGAATCTTCACAAACCCAACTGGAATCAAGTAGTCCTCAGAACGAGCTATCCAATGAACATAATTTTAATATGTTTTGGTTCTATTATGTATTTTTTTTTTAGTTTTATTAAACATAGGTTTTTCATCAAAAATGAAGGTCTTTGTTCAACACATGTGGAAAAATAGCAAATTATAAAAAAAAAATTGAAAAATATGAGTGCACCAGATATTGAAGTCCTTGATCCAACAAAAATAAAAATAAAAATTCGATATATACAAAAAAAGTTATGCATTATGCGATCGCGCTATGTCTGAATTGTAATTGGTTTGACTTTGAAACTTGATTAAAGAAAAAATATTCAATAAAAAACTATCTAACCAAGTGGAAGCACTAGATATCAGAGTTACGAATCTAAATTCAAAAGAATTAGAATTTTATCTTTCATGGAAAAAAATTTATGCGTTATATGGTGTGCGTCACTTTTTAAAAATGTTGCTTTTTAAAAAAAATTAGTTTTCATGGGAGATGGAAAAAGAAGTGCAATCTGATTCCAAAAATTTTGAAACAAACATTTTTAGAATCTATAGACAAAATGTGACGAGACTCTATTTTGGATCATCTTCAAATTATTCACGATTTAGCCGCTATAGGTGCTTGAATGTAAATATTTAGTTAAAAATAATAATTTCAGTGTCTAGTTTGGCCAAAAATTGTAAACCACTATTGTGGGATCACCCATTTCATTTGTCAAAGCTAGTGAAACAAAGAATGATGTGATGAATGTTGACATAGATGATGAAAACACAAAAGATGAAAATATGGACGAAACAGTTGGAGTAGTCACCTTTATTGAAGCTAAACCTCATACGGGCCAAACCAAAGTGCCCCTTGATAATTGATTTCTTACAAAAAGACATAATCAAACATGCATTTGATGGTCCTCTTTACATAGCTAGAAGAATCAATGATAATCTTACAAATGGGATATTAATTGATATCGTATGTGCAGAGAATGCGATTACTGAAGAATTCCTATTTGTGCATGAACTCTATCAAGATACATATGATAAACTAAAATCATGGATCAAAAACCATAATGGTTTTTCTTTCCCTACAATTGGCTCGATAAATATCCCTCTAAAAGTCATATTGAAAACATTAAATGTATAATTCATCATCATCCTGTCATCGGACCAATTTCATGTGAAGTTAGGATATCCATGGCTTTGCTCCATGAATTTCGTCCCATCGGTTGTGCATAAATTTTTAAAGTTTCCCTTTGGCAATCAGATCTTTACTGTTCACAATAGTGTCTTTAATCCCGTGTCTTCCCAAGGGAACTTCTCATTGGAATTCTTTTCACCCAAGCCTATTGAACCTATTAGGTCCCCCATGAAGAATTTGTTTTCAAATCATATCAAAAGTTTAAGGCAAAGCGCATAGTAGAACTATCCCTTAGGAATATGCCTCAACCTATGATTGATCCACCTATCCTAAACAAAACCATGATTGAACTGAAAGCCCTTCCAAATATCCAAGATTAGCCTACATAAAATACTCCTACCATTTCCTATAAGAGACCATGAGACAATCAAAACAATCTCATTGTACCTCTTAAAATCAAACAAGTTTACAAAGCCAAAGAGAAAGTGGTTGAGAAACCTCCTATGGTTCCTTCTGTTCCTCCCCTAAGGGAAGAACATAAACCTATGGTTGAAAAACGTACTCCTACACAATTGCAAATCGACAACAGAGTGAGAATAAACTAAAATTCTAGAGAGCTCAAGCATATACATTGTGCTATTTCTCATTTGCTACAAACTAAAGAAGAAAAGAGCAACATAGAAAATCAAAATACAAACATTCTTGAAGTAATGTATGATGATTAGATATACTTTCGTCGCAATGTAAACAAGAACCTTATAGAGACATTATCATTTGACCTCCTATTGTGATTAATTTAGATGATGAAATTAACATTGCAAAGATTGATGAACAAGTGCACAATGAGTTCAATTCATTGTTCTACTCTTCTATGAGATTAATTGATAATTATCCTAAAAAGAGTGTTGAACTTGGCACGTGTCCTAGTTCGACACTTGATGTTGTCCCTTTGGCTAGTTGCACACCTTTCGTATATACTGATCAAGAATGGGATGCGAACAACCTATTGTAGGTTGACTCACATGTGCCTTACTAGTATTTTGCCTTATTTTCTTTTTTTCATGTTCCTTTATGTGATTTCATGTGCATAATGTGATCCCTCATACTGTTTTTTTTGATGTATCTCTCTCTTTTGTGCATTTCTCTATATGTACCTACATTTATCTCTATATCATAAAACATTTTATTTTTTTCGCTTATCTTATGTTTTCCTTTTAGGGATGACGCAAGGCACCGAGACATTTAGGTCTCTTCCATGTTTAACTAAAATATTTTTTCTTTGTTTTTGATCTCTTTGTGTCATTCTTCTAGTTCTATAAGTATTTTGGGAATGATGATGTTTCTAAGCTCAATAACAACATTGTGGCAAAGATATACTGACCTTGAATCCATAGATCCCTTATGTATTTTTTGGGGCAACCCCTCCTTTTTTCATGGTGTAGCTCTATTTTGGAAACATATGACTTGGCATAGGGCTTTCCAAGGAATCTCTCATGTATTAGGATTGAAGATTAGTTACTTTAAAGCAATTTCTCACAAAAATGGTGTTACCAACCACTTTAAAGTGGAGGCATACATTAACGATCTTTTGACATAAATCATGTTTCATTTAATTTTTTCTTGTGATGCGTCCTTTTCTTGGAGGTTTCATTGGGTTTGATGTCCTCCAAGAGTGTGATATTTCTTAGCATATAACTTTCCTCTTAGTGGTGGTGCGACACACTACATTCCCCAAGTTGTGAATATTTTACTCTTGACTTGTCATTTCTTGGAGGCATTAGGCATAATGTTCCCTAAGAAGAAGACCTTGCATGAACTAAGAAAAATCCCTTTGAACAAAAACCTTTTACTAGCATTATTGTTCATCAGTTAACATAACGCATCTTGTTAGCCTTATGAAGCTCAAAACCCTAAATTCAAGGCCACCAAGCATAACACACTTTTCTTTTCTATTGAGCCTTTCCTTGTTCATAGATGTTTAGCATAACACAACTTGTTAAGCCCTATGAAGCTTGAACTCTAAATTCAAGGCCACCAAGTATAACACACCTTGCTTGCTTGTGGTGCCTTGCCTTGTCTTGTGGTGCCTTATTGAAGTTTTCAAGAGGATAGATTTTATATGGTATGGGAGGCTAATATGGTTCTCACATTTTCCACCCTTTTAGGATACTCACCTAGTGGATAGCCTGAGGTTCCACTACCCTGAAGTGAGCGTGCCAAGACAAAATCGATGACTTAGATGTGTTCCAGGCCGATCAAACCATCTAGGCTTGATATTCCTGGTCTTTGATGTTGTATGATTGTGTATCTTTTTCATTTCTACATACATAAGTGTCTTGAATGTCTGCTTTAGTGTGAGTTTGACATGGGATCATCCTCTCACTAAAGTGGTGGAAAAATGTAGTGTAGGAAAAAGTATCCCTTTTTCACACTTAATTTGGAGATAAATAATAATAATATGAGCTTAATTATGCCTTGGTTTAGTGTTGTAATATATTTTTCATATTCACATTAAGTTTAGGGCGCTTTTAAATTAAATGGACTTAATTGTGCCTTGTTTTTGGTGTTCTAAGGTTTACCTTGACACTTTCACATTAATCTAGGGATTTATTAATTAATTGATGTTAATTTTCCTTAATTGACCCCTTTAATTCAAATCCAAGCCTAATTAAATGCAATTTAAAAGCGATAAAACATGACATTCATAAATGCCATTTCAGAACACTTAACTTTGGAAGATGTGTGTCCTAGCTAAGTGACCTAGGACCCATTTTTCATAGGGTGAATGGGTCCTCACTTAGACCTATGTCCCTAATTTAACATAATGTTTAACATTGAGCAATGTGTGTCTAGGTAAGTGGCGTAGGACCCATTCATCCTATGGAAAATGGGTCCTCACTTAGACCTAGGACCCCCATTTAGAATAGGTTTTCGGTAGTATTTTAATGATTTCAAATTTATAATTCAATATCGGCTTGTGATATTTGAATTTTAGGAATTAATGTTAAGATTCATATAAATATATGGGTATTTCACTTAGTTTCACCTAGCAACTTTATGAGAAAGTCCTTATAGAAAGTTTATCAGATTAAGAGCAATTCAAGAGCAATTTCAAGGCATTCAAGGGAAGAATCATAGAAGATTATTGCAACAATCAAGATTCGTTCATCATGTCAAAGATTTATTGCATCACGCATGTTGTTTGAGCTAATATGGTGATGTAGTGTTCATGATCAACTCAAGCATATCAAAGGCATTAGATCTCTAATAAAGTTTCATGATCAAGATCTACATTCATTGAGGCCACTTCATGCTAGTTTGCAAAGTTGTACTCCAAGGTTTCAAATAAGGTTTGGTGAGTTATTACATATTGTTGTTCATTCATCATTCCTTCATGATCTTTTTCTATTTCATTTTAAGGTTTAATTATCAAAATAGGGTTTGACCAAGGAAAACCCCAATCCCCTAATAAAACAACATTTTTCTCTCTTTGATGTGTGATTGAAGATTTTAGGTTGAAGATCATTTGAAGAGGAAACTTGAAGAAAGTTGCAAAGTTGACAAAGTTGCAAGAAAATTTTTTAAATCATGAAAAATCCTCTATAGATTTTATTTCAGTTGTCTGATAGCGAGCATCTAGAATCTAGGAGTGCAAACCTCGTAGAAGAGAACCAAAAAAGCATTTTTCAAGAACCCTAACCAAGACCCATTCGCCATTGGATGAATGAGTCCTCAGTGAGCTTCAAAAGGTGACTTTTGGTGAAAGGTACACATCCTTTTCCCCTTTCCAAATTTTATTTTTGATTACTGCTTCTGTCAGATTTAATTGTTGTTATTCATTTGCACTTTATAACACATATGTTGAATGAAATTAGGAAAATAGGTCCATTGTTCATCACTCCATTGTGGAAAACACACCACCTTATTTTTTTATGTTTTAACAAGAAACCTTCCTAAATAAATTCACTACTTCCTCATCATAAATGTCCCTTACCAACCCATGTGAAATCCCCATGGGTTTTCCTTGTAATGTAACAAATAGCCATTAAATATAACAAAGTAACAACCAAATTTATGAGACTGTTTGACCCAAAAATACACACTCAAATCGCCCCAAAAGATATCTCAAGTGATTTAATTTCACCCTAAAATACTTCAAATAACTATTTTACATCACATTGAAATTCCTCCCAAACATAAACCCTAAATTCATAAATTAGTTCAAGAAATTTAAATCACTCAATATTAAATACACATATTACACACATGTAGATAATATATAAAAATAAAAAGGCAATTACTAGAAAACAACACAAGGCAATAATGAGTCTTGATAATGCTAGACCAAGACTAGTTGGTAAAAATACAAATCACAAGGTTATAGTCCCATTACTTCATCATATTAAGTGGAACAATAGGGGATTCTAGGTGATTCCTCCTAGCCACCCATTTGATAATATCTTGTAATACCCTACATACTTAATGAAAATATCAAATTCATCTGGAATAGATATATAGTTGAAGTAGCATGATTAAGGCTAAAATATTTACTTGTAACCTAGATCAATAATATTTACAAAAATCATGACTTATCATCAAAACTTGAAAAGGAACTATCTAGATGATTAGATCTAACATATACACCCATGCCCATCATAAAAATAGTCCATGATCTGTTATTAAAGGGCTACAAATAATTTGAACTTTACTCTCAACTACAGATTTTATCCCAATCCAACATAATTATGTGGTTATGAATCTTAACCATTGAATTACGACAAATAAAGTTCACTTATACTTTATCTAGATTCAAGAGACATAAACTAACTATTTAATTATTATAAATAGGAAACTCAAAGAATCAAAATACTAAAAGAATTATGAGATAAAGAGGAAATAGAGAGATCATGCTTGATAATGGAGTTCACTCAATTTGAGCTACGCCTCTGGGTCCGCTTCTCAATGTTGGACCACTTTATTGATATCGCCAAGCAAAAGCCTTCTTACAATATCAAGCTCCAAAAAAACTTGCATAAAACTCTTCACAATCTCTCTCTCAATTTTACAATTTTTGGTGTACAAAAACACCTTGTAAATTCTCCTCCAAACACTCTCCAAAGTTTTCTTACAAAGGCATAAAAATTCCCTCCAACACTTAGTTCTCTCAAAAGCACATGGTTTAAAATAAAACACCTACACCCCCTTTTATACCTAAAAAATTGCCTTAATAAGGCTCAACCATCAAAACAAATAAATAACCTTCATCTCCCGTTTATAAGCCCTTATGGGTTTTTATGGTTTTTTTGCAATATTCATAAATGTTGGGTTGTTATTAACCATATAATTATTTTCGGGCTTAACCAGTGTTTAAAAGAATCACCACCCCTTATAATAACATTAAAATCCTTTTAAATAATTCCTAACCCCCTTAAAAATATTATAATTCTTTGAAATATGAAAAAGGCAGTTAAAGGGGTTAATTTGTTGAAATATAGGTTTACGAGTATTTTTTTCTCTCCTTGTTTTATGGGCAAGGCAAGAGGATTTTAAGGGATACAATCCCACCAAATCCTCTCTTTTTAAATTTTTTTTTTTTTAAAACCATACGTATTTTTTTTCTTTAATAATTATGGTTTAATATATATTTATGCCAACTCACCACTCATGCCACATCATCTACCACGTCCTTCCAAGTGTCAATTTCTGGTGATGCCACATCACCACTTTGACCAAGTTTGACCATAACTTTGACTAGTCATAACTTCCACATACAGACTCGGATTTGGTCCATTTAAAATGCATTAGAAAGCTCTCGTCGAGCTCTATGTGATAGAACTAGTAGAGAAATGTTCCATGATCATCAATTTTTTTGTTTGACCAGCTTTGACCACATGTTGACCAAATTTTGACTGAGCATATCTCTCGCATACAGTCCCCTTTTGACGTGATTCAAATTGTGTCGAGACCATGTCAGTGAGCTCTTCAATTTGAGACCAATTATGTCTGATTTTGAGATTGTGAAATGTCTGAGGTTTTTGGATCCTCCTAGATCATTCCTCCCAATTGAGAAGCTTTTGGACCACCAAAAGTCTAATTTTATACAACATTTAAGTGAGGGCATTGTTGCCTCACTTGCCTAATATCACCTGTCCACCTTGCTGGAATTTTTGAACATTTGTCCCATCACAACCAAGATGAAAAATGAGATAGCATTGTTGATACAATCAATCATTCCTTCAACTTTATATTCATCAATATTCATTGTCGCATCCACTATCCACATAGAACTAGCTAATAGAATAATAAGCAACAATACTGAATACAATGATGTGAAAGAGAAAGTATCAATGTGTCTGATCTCTTGAACAAGAACATCATTAGAAAATGAATCATTCAAACTCTCTTTTACCACCTTTAGCTGAAGGCTTATATGTGCTTGCAACTGATCCTCACATTGTGCTATCTGTGACACCTTATCATGATTATAAATTATTCCATCTTCATGCTTAATATCACTAGTTGTTATAGACATGAGGGTTAATGCATTGCTTGCATTCACAATCATCTTCAAATGCCCTGTGTTTACAACAGATCTATCATTCTTCATGTGATGAGCTTTCACAATGAATTAAATTCCATCCTTAAACAAATGATACCTGTTATGTTCCTTGTAGAAAATGGCCTTTCTATCATACAAATAAGGACTTCCCAAAACCATCCCATAGATGTCAAGTGGAATTACATCTAACTCTACCTCATCTATAAATTTGGATGTGATTGCAAATCAAAGTTTACATTATTTTGACACATGTGCAATCCAGCATTATCATGCACCCAACCCAATGGATATGGTTTAGGATGAGGTGTTGTTTTTAATCCCAATTGCCTAACAACTTGTTCAAAGATTAGATTCACCTGTGATCCACTATCTATGACTGTATCAATCTTATTTTATTTTTCTATAGCTCTTATATGAAACAATTCATTTATTTTACTTTCAACAGGTGCTTCATTACACTTTATAGAAGAAGCATGGGAACTAGTATTGACAACAGGAATGCTACCTTTTATACCCACTACTGTGATCTTGGTTTCATCATCTGAATCTAACATTAAGGGAATTTACATAAAAAATGGGCCTCCTAAGGAACTCTAAAATAGCAAAAATTATCTCCTAGAATACAAATTATTTAAATATAAAAAATATAAATTACTTAACTACATGAGTTAAGTGGGGACACACGTTTCTATTATAATTCCTTAAGAAACTGAAGTCTATGATTTTTTGAAAGTGGTAACATATATTTCTATTATAATTTATTAAAAAACTCAAGTTCACTTTATTCATTATTTATTTTTTATTTAAAAACTCTTAAACTCAAGTTTGGTAACTTATATTTCTATTATAATTTATTAAAAAAGTCAAGTTCACTTTCTTTTATTGTATATTTGTTTTTTGTAATTATTTAAAAAGTGGCAAAGTAAAAGATAATGAAAATTAGAAAAAAAGAAAGTAATCTTTTAAACGGTCTTTCTTTCAAAAGAAATTTAAAAATATATTTAAAAATTTAAAATATATTTTAAAAAAAAATTAGAATAATAAGGGGGCCCACTAAATGTGAGCACTTCCCCTTAAAAGGAGGAGTGCATCACATAAAGTGAGTGTACCCATATAAAAAGCCACCAAAAAATTTAAAATAATAAAATTTTGATATTAGAATATTTATATGCTAAACATTTAAATATTAGAATATTTAAAATTATTAAAAATAATTAATGAAATTTAAAATAATTAAATTTTGATATTCGAATATTTAGATTCTAAACATTTAAATATTAGAATATTTGAAATTATTAAAAATAATTAAAGAAATTTTTTATTTTTACAGCACTTCATAAATGATTTTTATGATTTTTAAATTTTTTTAAATGCTTTTTATTTATTTTTATTAAAGAATACAATTTTTTTTTGAAAATATCAAAATTTATATAATAGAACTTAATAGAACTTAAGAATATAAATCTAAAAAACAAACAAAATATTTTATATTTAGAAAGATGAATGAGATAGAATAGGATATGTAGAGTTAAATTAACCATCATAAGTTAATTCATAAGATTTTAGAAAGTTATATTTTATAAAATAAATAATTTTTATTTTTATTTTGGATGATGTCACCATATAGGTTGATGTCATCTTTTAGTTGATTTTTTATAACTTAAAAAGCTAATGATGTCATCCTTAGGAGGCCCATTTTTTATGTAAATTTCCCCTAATGTTTGAGATCATGCATGATAGCTATGGTCTTTTGCTTACCCTTTCGATCCTTGAACCACTTCAGGTTCTGATTAGGATGCAATTTCCAACATCTTGCATCTTCATGCCCTTCCTTCTTGCAATGTGAGCAATAAGGCTTCTCGTCCTCTTTCTTTATAGTAGATGTTTGCTGTGATTTCTCTTTCCCTTTCTTGCTTCCTTTCTGCTTACTGGATTCCATCAATAGATTGTCATGGCTATTCCTTGAGCTTGTTTCCAAATGGATAGCTTGCACACTAACTTCATCAATGTTAGTTGGATTAAACATAAGTATGGTATGTTTAAAACTCTCATGTAATCCACCTATATACTTTAACAAAGTTTCTTGCGTGTATAGAGGAATACCCAAAATTAAAGCCCTCTTCCTAAACTCCTTTGTATATTCTTGCACACTTTGTCCTTTCTCTTGCCTTAATGATTGCCAATTCATCATTGCCTTTTGCATGTGCACTAATGGATAAAATTGTTTTTTAAGTGCAGCTGTAAACTCAAACCAAGAAGAAATGATTTTACCGTATCGGCTAATATCTTCCTTAGTCTTACTTTCCCACTAGATTAGTGCTATGCCTCCCAAGCGAAGAGTGGCTAACTGGATCTTTGAAGCATCATCAATGAAATTTTGTACCCTGCAATAAACTTCAACTTGTTTGATCCAATTTTTGAGTTTCTTTGCATCCAATTCTCCATTATAGATTGGAAAATCAAATTTAACATCAAGTTTCAACAAAGGCCTATTAGATCCAGACTGTACAAGTTGTTTCTTCTTAGAAGAGTTAGACGAAGAGGAAGAAGAGGATGAAGAAGATGAAGAGGATGGAAATGGAGGTTTAGGAGGGTCACTACCACCTCCTACTCCTTTACCTTTGTCATCTTTCAATGAGGATTCAACTTCCTCCTTCTTTCTGTTCTTGAGTTCCTTTTTCCTTTGTTGCTCTTGCCTCTCTTGGAAAATAACTTCCACCATAGCCTTCATTTTGAGAAATTCTTTCTAAAAATATTTCTCATCAAGCTCTGTAGAACTTTGTTTAGCTGCCATCTCCACTTGTGGAAAATTCCTTCGTTTTTCGATCTCGGGATTGAATTCGGTAAGTGCACCTTCTCCTTGCTTCAATTTCAACTTGGTTAACATTCACCACTTGCAATTTTTCTATTAAACTACTCAGATACCAACTTGATCTATAATTAAAGGGCTACAAATAATTTTCACTTTACTCTCAACTACAAATTTTATCCTGATCCAACATAATTATGTGGTTATGAGTCTTAACTATTGAATTACGACAAATACAGTTCACTTATACTTTATCTAGATTCAAGAGACATAAACTAACTATTTAATTATCATAAATAGGAAACTCAAAGAATCAAAATACTAAAAGAATTATGAGACAAAGAAGAAATAGAGAGATCACGCTTGATAACGGAGTTCACTCAATTTGAGCTATGTCTCCGGGTCTGCTTCTCAATGTTGGACTGCTTTATTGATATCGCCAAGCAAAAGCCTTCTTACAATATCAAGCTCCAAAAAAAATCACATAAAACTCCTCACAATCTCTCACTCTCAATTTTACAATTTTTGGTGTACAAAAACACCTTGTAAATTCTCCTCCAAACACTCTCCAAAGTTTTCTTACAAAGGCATAAAAATTCCCTCCAACACTTAGTTCTCTCAAAAGCACATGGTTTAAAATCAAACACATACACCCCCTTTTATACATAAAAAAATTCCTTAATAAGGCTCAACCATCAAAACAAATAAATAACCTTCATCTCTCGTTTATAAGCCCTTATGGGTTTTTATGGTTTTTTTGCAATATTCATTTGTTGGGTTTTTATTAACCATATAATTATTTTTTGGGCTTAACAAGTGTTTAAAAGAATCACCACCCCTTATAATAACATTAAAATCCTTTTAATTAATTCCCAACCCCCTTAAAAATATTATAATTCGTTGAAATATAAAAAAGGTGGTTAAAGGGGTTAATTTGTTGAAATATAGGTTTACGGATTTTTTTTCTCTCCTTGTTTTATGGGCAAGGCAAGAGGATTTTAAGGGATACAATCCCACCAAATCCTCTCTCTTTTTAATTTTGTTTTTTAAAAACCATGTACGTTTTTTTTTTCTTTAATAATTATGGTTTAATATATATTTATGCCAACTCACCACTCCTGCCACATCATCTGCCACGTCCTGCCAAGTGTCAATTTCTGGTGATGCCACGTCACCACTTTGACCAAGTTTGACTGCAACTTTGACTAGTCATAACTTCCACATACGAACTTAGATTTGGTCTGTTTAAAATGCGTTGGAAAGCTCTCATCAAGCTCTATGTGATGGAACTAGTAGAGAAATATTCCATGATCATCAATTTTTCTGTTTGACCAGATTTGACCACATGTTGACCAAATTTTGAATAAGCATATCTCTCACATACGGTCTCCTTTTAATGTGATTCAAATTGCATTGGGACCATGTCAGCGAGCTCTTCAATCTGAGACCAATTCTATCTAATTCTGAGACTGTGAAAGTTTTGAGGTTTTTGGGTCCTCCTGGATCAATCCATTAAAAATTTTCCATAAACCTTTATTCTATTTGATTTGTATTTTTTCTAAAAAAATAATTTGAACCATGTCAAGCTTAGTCTCAAAATTAATTAAAATTGTATTCCTATAACATTGATCACCCTTTCAAAGCATACTTCAATCAGAACAATTTCTCTTGATTCTAATAAATACTTATTGTAGAAATTAGGGTTTGAAATCATACCTACCCATAGACACCAAGTTGTGACATAATAATGTGTGATCTCCCCACTATATACAACCAAATTAAGAGAGCTTCCTCATAATTTATTTGCAAGATCATTCATGACATAATATGTACTTATTTGATTTCTTATTCTAGGAAAATTTCCTTTCACACTTAAATTGATTCCAATATATAATGTCCTTAATCCAGTTCATACACTTGAACCAAATAGTAAGCAATAATTATCATTCACTCTATCACTAAATAATCTAATTATATTTTTAGAATGATATGAAAATTAAGGTTTCTTGCCCATGAAAGGCACACAATCTACTGAGAGGGGGGTGAATCAGTAGATCAAATCAATTTAAAACTCTTTACTTTAACATATATATCCAAACATGAAACTTAAATCAAAATACCTATTGATAATCAAGCTAGCACATAAGCACACATTCACACATGAGAACACCAGATATACGTGGAAACCCAAGATGGGAAAAACCATTGTGAGAATAGCTACTTGGATCTACTGTCCAATCCAACCTCACAAAGCAAGAATATAATAAGCGAATTTACAATATGATGTAGGAACCAACCTACCAGAGACACCAATCCCCAATTATATTTTTAGGCACCAACCTACTAGAGACACCAATCCCCAATACAAAGATCTGAGCATCAACCCAATAAGTAGAACACCAGTCCTACCATATTACATAGATAAAGCCTATGGATCTTCAATGTTGGTTATACAACTTACACTTGCTTTAGACACTCTTCTATGCTCCTTATGATCTTTTGATGATGACAAAAAATGATTGAGATGCAACTCCCATTGAATAATACTTTCTCACATAATTTCTCTCACACTCACATACACTTGTATATTGAATTTCCACCTACTCTGTACCATTATCATTGTTACCTAATTTTCACCCTCAGGCTCAATTAGGCAAGGCATCTTCCTTGCAGATTTCCATAAGGGCCAGATGGGATGTCTCCATTGAGGGTTACTCCATACATATGATGGAATTTCATAGGGGATTCAGTTGGGAGGCCTGCTCTGTTGGAGACATGCCTCAAATTCTACGCTCAGCCTCCATTAGAGCCAGGTTGGCATGAAATCTTCACTGTCTAGCTGACTAGCTGCTTGATACATTTCATTTTGAATAGGTCACTATGACCTAGTTTATGTCCTGTCGAACGAAGTTGTAGAGACTATTGCTATAACATTGAGGGTTCGGTATGACCTCTTATCGTGAGGATTTCTCTGGCCGATAGGCCATTCAATCATGAGCTCAGGGAGACTCATGGTGACCAAGGGCTTTAGGGTAACTTATGGCGCTCAGTGAAGGGTCCCAGTGAATAGTCAGAGTCTCACCGAAAGGAAAGGGAGCTTGCTAGAAAACAAGTCTTTCAGCGTAACAAAGCATTCAGAGAGATGTTCCAGCGATAAGAGAAAGGTCTCCCCGAATTAAGAGCCTTCAACATAACAAAGCAGTCGGGGTAAGGTCTCCCTGACTCTGATGTCTCCCTGACATATTAAGGAATCACACACTCGGGTGGAGATGATGGCTTTCAACGTAGGAGCTGAGTTCACCGAGATGTTTCAGCGATAAGATGAAGTATTCCTGACAATAGAGAGCCTTCAGTGTAACTTTCAAGTCAAGGTAAGGTCTCCCCGACTCGGTGATGTCTCGTCGACAGTAAAGTGAACAGCTCGGCCAACTAGGAAGAGTTGAGGCAAGCCATGGTAGTCTAACCAAAATGAAGAATGTTAGCTCGAGATGAATGCAGCACATATCTATTGCGAGCTTAGGGCATTCAAAGCGTTCAGTCGAAGTGGTTTGAATGGGACACAACTCCAGGATAAGAGTAAATGCATCTGGTAGCTTCAAAAGATCTAAGGGGTTTCTCCAGTTAGTAACCCTTTATCGACGCACATAGTAGGGACATGCAGGGCGCAACATTAAATTCATCCAAAAGATCTAAGGATAGATCTTTTTGAGCCCGATATTTTTGTAAGCCCTAAGGGGCTGACACACTGGTGTATATAAGGTGTTTTTTCCTTTTTCTAAATAGTTGGAGTAATGCATTCAGAAGAGTTAGTGATTTTTAGGTATCCTTCCTCAACTAATGTATACTTTGTAACCCAACTGAAATCTAGAATAAAAAACAAAGTTCACCAAGAAAGCTAGTGTTAATTCTTACACTACTCTCATTTATGTATGTTAGCTTATGCAAGTTTTCTTTGACAGTGTTTCTTTTAATCTGTATTCATACCATAAAGTTGTGAAATTTGTTTCTTCCTTCTTAAGATATGTATGTAGATCAAACCTGTCAAGAATGATGCATAAGGCTAAAGGGGTTATGTGAGTAAGTAAAGCAATTGCAGTTAGGTTTTCTCAGTATGTTTAAATATATTTTTTTAATTTCATGATTTCTCATCAAACTCGGTGTATCACCATAGGAATAGTTCAATTTAGTTTCATCTATTATATGCACTTCTTCTCCCTTTCCCTTCAAATAATTATTAGACTAGGTGATACCCAAAGAAAGCCGACCTTCTCCAGAGGTTCATTTCAACTTCAGGCGACCCACAACCTTGAAATGATCCCATGTTTCACCAGAAAGCTTAGTTCTCATAACTTCGCATAGGGTGCATTTCTAGGTGACAACAGTTTTTGGCACACTTGGTGGGACAATAATTAGATTGAACTCTTGGTTTAGTATGCAACCAGTGAATTCTAGACTTTATAGAAGTCCTTTGGTATACTTGGCGACTCCACAAAGAGGAAGAACTCCATAAATCGATGCCTTCTATAGTTTATGAAAAGAGTTTGGACAAGAATTAGCTCTAGTATTTTCAAATATTTGCAGTTGTCACCACCAAGAAGACAAGGTAGAGAAACAAAGAGGAAAGAAACAACAATTATTTATTATAGAAGAACTTAGTCCACTCCTCCATCTGTAGGGTCTCATTTCGCTGCACCAGCAAATCCACGTCAGATACCTCCATGGCCACTCCAAGGAATCAACCCTTTGTTTCTTTCAATGGAGGGAGCCCTTTAAATTTGGCACAACACAACGACATCCCGGTGGCAGCCTTGAAGAGCTTTCCAACTTTCATAGGGAGGACCAAACTACTCCCATTGAACATATGAGAGATGTGTCTTCGTTATGTGGAGTCCATCACATAACCCAATAAGATGTTGCAGTAAGATTACTAGCTGCTTCACTGAGAGGAAGAGTTGTGCAATGGTATAGGAGCCTACTAGTTAGTTCAATTACAACATGGGATGAATTTGGAGACAAGTTGCATAAACAGTTTCAAGACGGGTTTGATAACTTGTCTCTATTGGAACAATTAACTACAATTAAGAGGGCTCCACAAGAGCAGATGAATGACTTCAACTTCAGATTTCAAAGAACCTGGGATAAAATCCCTGCAACGGTGAGGCCACCTCCAGAATATGCATTTTTATATTTTTTGAGGGCTCTGAACAACAATATAGCTATCATGATACAGTCAATGGGAGGAGTGTCTTTTCCAGATGCCTTCGAAATAGCAATCAGAGCTGAGAACAACTTAATACAAGCTGGTAAACTCACACCTTGGCCACCAATGCCTATATTTCTAAAAATTCATGTGAACATTTCTTTGCAAATACCTCCTTTCACACCTCTACCAGCTGTACCAACACTGCCAGCTACTGTTCCAACCATTGATAAACAAGAAAGTGTTGCTTCATGCTCATCATAGGAGTTACAAGAGTTCAAAAGTGTTTTACAGACTTTTGGTAACAAGTTGGTGAACTTGGAAAAACAACAGTCTTATTCTAGGCCTTATCAACAACAGAATCAGGCCTCAAGTCAACCTTTTCAAGGTCAACAATAGCAATTCCAGGGGAATAGATAGTAGTATCAGGGCAATTACCAGGGCTCAAGACAAAATTTTGCTACAAGACCTTTTCAGGCCTATAATCCAACTCCAATTAGTGTTGTCAAAGAGCTTGTTCCTGTTCAAAACAATCTGGTTATTGATTATGATTGGTGTTATCCATGTAATCAGCCACATAATCAAGCTACATGCTCTAATGACATCATTAATCAAGCTCTTATGGTGCAAAATGTTGTAGGTGCACAAGATTTTCCTAAGGAGGGGTATCCACAATAGCAGGATCAACCTGGAGATGATTCAACTCTCATGAATTGGCAGGGAGAAGAATTTTGTGGAGTAAACCAGGATGACACATCTGTTGTTGCTAATACTAGAGCTAAGAAGAGGGATTTCGAGATTGAACAAGCAATGAATAAGAATAAGGGAGTTGTTGGTCCATCAAATCAGCAAGTACCACATACTTTGCAGCAAAGTTATGACACTAGTAGGGAGTAGCCTTTACATGCTTCATCTGCAAGTCAAGTGCAACCTGACCATGTTGTTGTAAAGACGCAGTCAAAGGTAAACATATCTGCACCTTTCAACATTGTTGAAAGTATGAAAAAAATGAATGTTTCAATTTCAATGCGGGATTCTTTAGCAATCCCTGGTCAAATAAATTTGTTACAGTTAGCCTTATCAAATCCAGTTAGTTTGAATCTTTCAAATGAAGTCTCTCTAGGCCAAACAAAGTTAGTTTTAACCAATGCACCTTTGGCTAGTACCACACAGCAAGGTAATGGTGTCAAACCCCCTCCTTTCTATGTTTCCTTAATAGTGGGGGATAAATTGGTACACAATTGCATGGTTGATAGTGGGGCTAGCAGTTCGGTGATGCCAAAAAAGATTGCAGACTAGCTAGGTTTACAATACCAGCCATTAGAAAAGGGAGTACTTCATTTGGATGGGATAGCAGTAAACACTATAGGTGTTATCAAAAACCTGAATCTCACACTACATGCCTGTCGTAGCTTTTCAATCCCACAAGATGTGTTTGTTATATAATTGCCTCCATTTTTTGCTCTATGCCTGTCTAGAGACTTCACAACTAAAATTGGAGGGTATTTGTCTTCAGATTGGTCCCATATGCTTTTTAGAACCAGATATGGTACTAAGGTAACTATAACTTCTGAGTCCCTTTCCAAAGATCACATCAAACTTTATGTGCCATCTCCTATAAATGTTAACTCTATTGTTTTAGAGGATACTGAACTTGCTGCAACACAAGAGTTGCAAGCTGAGAGTGTACCTGAGATACTCCTGAATGAATGGGCAGCTAAGAACATGGTTGACAATCTAAATGATCTTATTCAAGATTTTGATCTGGGCAATTATGTGTTGCATGAAGCTGGGACAGAAATGCCAAATCTGGAGAGAAGACAGAAAGTCAGTTTGAGTAGCAGAAGGAATTATGGGAGACGTATTTTGATGGGTCTAGAAGCAAAAATGGAGTCAGAGGAGGTGCAATGCTTGTATCTCTGCAGGGTGATAGGTATTTTTTTGCTTTTTGTTTTTCTTTTGCGTGCTCCAACAACACTGATGAGTATGAAGGCCTTGTTCAAGGTCTTGAGTGGGCAAGGAAGAGAGGAATAGCCTGCCTAAAAGTATATGGGGACAATGAGCTAATTTTCAATCAAGTAAGAGGCCTGAATGTTGCTAAAAATGACACACTAAAGTCTTATAGAAATAGAGTGTGGAATATGATTGAGGACTTTGACGCCTTTAACTTAGTGTCTATTCCAAGAAATCAAAATAAGCATGCTGATAGGCTTGCAGCCATTGGGGCACAATTTGATATTCCAGGTGACATTAGAAAAGAGAAAGTGCAGCAATATGTGAAGGTTGTAGTCAGGCCATCAATTCCTGATAACAACATTCACTGGCAAGTTTTTGATAGTGATGAACAGATCCCTTTTTTCTTGCTCAAAGAAGATCAGTTCTCCATGATGAATCAAGCAAAACTCAAGCAACAGTATGGTGATCAAGTCATACAGCTAAGGACAAATAAGTTTCCCAAAGGCCTTGTTACCTTAGAGTCGATTTTCAGTACTGATGATCAGCTTAAAAAGGGTAAAGCTAGCTTGCAAATCAAACCAGAGCATTATGAAGAATTGGAGATTTTCAAAGGTAAGCTCCTTAAGATTGGAAAAAAAAATTCATTTGAAAATAAACAAGCTTTTGTTGCTTTATGTCAAGAATTTTATAATGTCTTTGCTTGGGAATATTCAAATTTGAAAGGGTTTAATCCCCATATTGCTTAGCACACAATTGAGTTAGAACCTAATGCTAAGCCAGTAAGGCAAAAACAAAGGCCCTTGAATCCTAAGCTTGAACCCCTAATGATTAAAGAGCTAACCAAACGAAGGGGGTATCATCTTTCCAATTAAACACACCTCATGGGTTTCTAATCTTGTGCCGGTTAGGAAGAAAAGTGGTGAAATAAGATTTTTTGTGGACTTTAGGGATCTTAATCAAGTGTCTTTGAAAGATCATTACCCGCTGCCCTCCATGGAACAAATCTTACAAGTAGTTGTTGGTTCTGAAAGGTTTTTCTTGTTAGATGGTTTTTCGGGCTATAATCAAGTGCTGGTTAAAGAAGAGGATCAGTTCAAAATTGCTTTCACAACTAAGTGGGGCACCATGGCATACAAAAGGATGCATTTTGGTTTATCCAATGCTGGTGCCACATTTCAGAGGGCCATGGACATGGCATTTCAAAGTTTGATCAACAAGATTATACTGATTTATTTAGATGACATTACAGTTTATTCCATGAATGTTGATGAACATTTGTTACATCTTAGGCAAGTTTTTGAGAAATGCAGAGAGTTTGGTATCTCTCTCAATCCAAAGAAGAGTAGCTTTGTTGTTCATGAAGGGAAATTATTAGGACATATAGTGTCAAAGCAAGGAATTACTATTGATCCTGAGAGAGTGAAATCCATACTTGAGTTGCCATTACCCAGACACAAGAAGGGTCTGCAGAGCTTTTTGGGGAAAATCAACTTTCTGAGAAGGTTCATCCCAGATGTTGTGAACCTATTACAACCCTTGATAGCTATGTTAAAGAAAAATGCAGTTTTCAGTTGGACAAAGGATGCCAAGAACATTTTTGAAGAAATCAAGAAGGCTTTAGCATCTGCCCCATCATTGGTAAATCCAGATTTCTCCAAAGATTCCTTTTTGTATGTTGTTAGCGGCACTAGTTCAATTTCTGCTATGTTGGTACAGAAAAATAGTGACAACTTAGAACAGCCAATAGCCTTCTTTAGTCAAATACTTGATGATTACGAAAAGAAAGAAACATTTGTTGAGAAGCATGTTCATCCGTGATCAGAAGCCTAAAGAAATTCAAGCCTTGATCTCAAACAATAAGATTCATATTCTGGTTGCACACTCAAGTGTGAAGGATTTTTTATTGAATAAAGATCTGAATGAAAAAAGAGCAGGATGGATCACCAAGGTCATGAAGTATGATGTAGATATTAAGATCACCAAACTGGTTAGAGGCAAAGGTCTGTGTGAGCAACTTGCTACAGAGTCAATCAATAAAAATGAATTGGAAAAGGATGCTATTTTTACTAATACAAATGAGTCTCAGGTTGTTCAAGATGATGTGCCTATAGGGGTAACTAATTAGGTTCAAGACATAACCCAATTCCTACAAACTAGTGAATGCCCATTGGGATTAAACAAAGCTAAAAGAAGATACTTTAGATTGTAGTCCATATCGTATGTGCTGGTAAATAATGTTCTTTTCAAAAAGGATCTAAATGGTGTCCTATTAAGGTGCATTCACAGCCATCAAATTGAGAAGGTACTCCATGAGTTTCATGATGGAGCTACAAGAGGTGACTTTGCCCCAAGAACTACTGCCTGGAAAATTATGAGAGTTGGTTACTACTGGCCCAACTTATTCAAAGATGCATATTCCTAGTCAAGAAAGTGTATCAAATGTGCTTTATTCGCAGGAAAGGAAAAGTTTCCTACTATGCCTCTACATCCAATTCAAGTGGAGCAGCCCTTCATGAGATGGGGTATTGATTTCATTAGGCTAATAAACCCACCATCCAGTGCTGGTCATAAGTGGGTGCTGACTGCTACAGACTATTTCACACGATGGACAAAAGCAATAGCTTTGAAAGAAGCAAAAGAGTCTTCAGTTTTGAGCTTCTATGAAGATATATTCACCAGATTTGGAGTCCCTGACTCTATCATATCTGATAACGCTTTGGCATTTGTGGGATTAAGACTAACTGATTGGGCTGTTAAACAGGGTATTCATTTGAATACATCCTCAAATTATTACCCTCAGGGTAACGGCTTAGCTAAAAGCACAAATAAGAACCTCATTAGGATTATCAAAAGAACAATGGAGGATAATCAAAGGACCTAGCACACTGAATTAAAGAATGCACTTTGGGCAGACAAGGTGACTCCTAAGAGGTCTATTGGTAATTCGCCATACATGTTGGTTTATGGCAAAGAGGCAAGATTGCCTCTATCTGTAGAGCTTCCGACCTTTGACATTATACATCAATTGGAGATGTTTGAGGAACAAGACCCCATGTCCATGAGATATGCAAAGCTCATGGAACTTGAAGAGTTAAGGGACAAAGCAATGAAGGATTTGGAGTATCATCAGCTCCAAACAAAGAAAACATTTGACATAAGGGCTACAAATTTTTTTTTTAGGATGGAAGACCTTGTGCTCAAAAGGATGTTCTGAAGAGCAAGCCAGGTCATCACACCAAGTTTGACAACATGTGGACATGCCCATTCCTTGTCAGAGACTGTAAGGAACATAATGATTATCAATTGGCTACAACAAATGGGGAATTACTTCCTATCCCAGTCAATGGGATACACCTTAAACCCTATTTTCAAGTCTGATGGATTTCCTCTATTGTACATATTAGTTTAGGTTTATGTTTTCAATAAGTGCTTTTGTGCTTTAGTTTAGTTATTTTCTATTACCTGCGTGTTGTGATGGCACATTTTTTCTCTTTCGTTTTCCCCTGTTTTTTTTTTGGCAACCTGTTGTGTTATGTGGATCTTAAGTGAGTGGCGGCCATGTCCAAAACTGATTTTTTTTTGTTTGTTTTCTGAGCCTTCTAATGACTCCATGCCCAATGGATAAGCATAGACTATTGGTCTTCATGTTTAGCAGGAAAACATCCAGCAAAGGTCGCTAGAAATGTTAACTAATTTTCACACTCAGGCTCAATCAAGCAAGGCATCTCTGTTGTAGATGTTCACAAGGGCCAGATGGGATGTCTCCATTGAGGGTTACTCCATACATATGATGACATATCAATGGGGATTCAGTTGGGAGGCCTGCTCTATTGGAGACATGCCTCAATATTCTATGCTCAGCCTCCATTAGAGCTAGGTCGGCATGACATCTTCACTATTTGGCCGACTGGCTGCTTGATACATTATGTTTTGAACAGGTCACTGTGACCTAGTTTCTGTGCTGGCGAACGAAGATGCAGAGCCTATCACTATAACATTGAGGGTTCGATATGACCTCTTATCGTGGGGATTTCTCTGGCTGATAGGCCATTCAATCGTGAGCTCGAGGAGACTCATGGTGACCAAGGGCTTCGAGGTAACTTCTGGTGTTCACTGAAGGGTCCCAGCGAATAGTCGAAGTCTCACCGATAGGAAAGGGAGCTTGCTGGAAAAAAAGTCTTTTGGTGTAACAAAGCATTCAGAGAGTTGTTCCAGTGATAAGAGAAAGGTCTCCCTAACTTAAGAGCCTTCGGCGTAACAAAGCAGTCGGGGTAAGGTCTCCCCTACATATTAAGGAATCACGTGCTCATATGGAGATGATGGCTTTCGGCGTAAGAGCTGAGTTCACTGAGATGTTTCAACAATAAGATGAATTCTTCCTGACAACAGAGAGCCTTCGGTGTAACTTTCAAGTTGGGGTAAGGTCTCCCTGACTCGGTGATGTCTCGCCGACAGTAAAGTGAACAGCTCGGCAGAAAGTGAGGACCTCAATATAAGGTCTGGGCGATAAAGGAAATTCATGCCGACTGAAAGACCCTTGCCAAAGCAAAGCACCTTTGGTATAATGTCTTCCTGACCGGAGGGAGTCTTAGCGACAGGAAGAGTTCGCCCAAGCAAAAGAGGTTCTATAAGATATCTCGGTGAATGCGGGTGGTCTCAGCGACCGAAGCAAGAATTGGTATGACCGGTGGGATTTGCCATGTTGTCTTCTTGACACTCAAACGTCTTGCCGAATGGAATCTTGGAGCCCGAGACAAAGGGATGGTTTCGCCAGAAGGTCTCGGCAATAATATGAGTCATGTCGATAAGTTGCATAATGATATAATTGCATCAACGAGACACTTGTAGTGTCTCACCGAGATGCGATTCTTTTCAAAAGAGTTTTGACTGCCCATGGAGTCTATGTGTAATACGCTCAACCAACTAGGAAGAGCTAAGGAAAACCATGGCAATCTAACCAAAATGAATAATGTCAACTCAGGATGAATGCAGCATGTATCTATTGTGAGCTCAGGGCATTCAAAGCATTTGGCCAAAGTAGTTCGAATGGGACACGATGCTAGGATCAAAGTAAATGCATTTGGTAGCTTCAAAAGATCTAAGGGGTTTCTCTAGTTAGTAACCCTTTACCGATGCACACAGTAGGGACACGCAGGGTGCAGCATTAAATTCATCCAAAAGATCTGAGGATAGATCTTTCTAAGCCCGATATTTTTGTAAGCCCTAAGGGGCCGACACATTGGTGTATATAAGGCATTTTTTGCCTTTTTGCAAATAAAGTGAGTAATGCATTCATAAGAGTTAGTGATTTTTAGCTATCCTTCCTCAACTAATGTATACTTTGTAACCCAACTTAAATCTGGAATAAAAAATAGAGTTCACCAGGAAAGCTAGTGTTAATTCTTACACTACTCTCATTTCTGTATGTTAGCTTATGCAAGTTTTCTTTAACAGTGTTTCTTTTAATCTGTATTCATACCATAAAGCTATGAAGTTTGTTTCTTCCTTCTTAAGATATGTATGTAGATCAAACCTGTCAAGAATGATGCATAAGGCTAAAGGGGTTATGTGAGTAAGTAAAGCAATTGCAATTAGGTTTTTTCAGTGTGTTTACATCTTGTTTTTTTTTTATTTCATGATTTCTCGTCAAACTCGGTGTATCACTATATGAATAGTTCAGTTTAGTTTCATCTATTGTATGCACTTCTTCTCCCTTTCCCTTCAAAGAATCATTAGTCTAGGTGATACCCAAAGGAAGTCGGCCTTCTCTGGAGGTTCATTGCAACTTCAGGTGACCCACAGCCTTGAAATGATCCCATGTTTCACCAGAAAGCTTAGTTCTTATAACTTCGCATAAGGTGCATTTCTAGGTGACAACAATCATATGAAGTGAGATGATGATTATATATAAAACACACTACAATAACCTCAATTCATGTTGGCTAGGGATCTGCAATTAACCAAGATGACTTAAGGTGGACCTAAATTCAATTTATATGGAACATGTAGCAAGTCGATCCTAATTCAATTTTTTTATCATCAAACAAATAGGATTCCATACAATTCTACAAGAACCTTAACATCGACTTATCTTATCATCCCATGTTATCTCTAGATGATGCACACTATAAGTCATTGCCGCATAGTTCTGGAACATCGACTAGTTGACTAACAAGTATAGTGAACCTTATGTCACTTCAAACTTTTTTCATGCAGAACATAACTTATAGAAACTTTAGAATATGATAGAACATGTGTAGGCATGCTCTCCTTTCAAACCATAGAGCAAAAATCGCATATAGAGGAGAATACTGAACATGATTGTATTTCCAATAAATTATCTCTACCTAGAGTAATTAATCTACAACATTCTGGATTAGACCTTTGGATCACTTCTAACAATATAAATTGATAAATGCATTTTATTGCAAGCATACATTAGTAAGTAGTGAGATACATTGCCCTCAAAATGAACTGATAATGATAATTCATGTACTACTGCATTCACAGTTCAACCGGTATTACACCTTCTTTAGCATCACACCTTTGACATTATTGAACTCCTTTGACATTAATGATAACCTATGTTCAACAATCTCCCCCTTTTGTTATTGATGGCAAATGGCAAAATGCTAGCCACAATTATAAAGATAAATCTAATGTTGTTTAGATTAGGAAACCACCTCATATTGATTCCCACTTTCTCCTCTTCAAAGGATTTAACATTTTGAGATCTATTTCTCCCCCTTTGACATCAATGGGAAAGGTCAATTGTTTTTCGCTACTCTGTACAATCTGAAACCCTGTTTCCCATATAGACTCCCCTTGAGTCCATATCACACTGCTTCTAAAAAAACTATGCAATACCACCAAGCCTTCTTGTTGTAGAGAGACAATGCTCCCCCTCAATTTATGCTTTCCTCTTGAATCAAGAGGAGGGAGCAACAACTCTTAGCGTTTGTTGAAGAAACTCAAAAGTCTCCTTATGAAGCGGTTTTGGGAAAATGTATGCTACTTGGTCTTTTGTTTCAACAACCCAATTTAAGGTTAGTATTTGAATACTCGAAGTAATGTAACTTAATTTATTTAAATAAGCATCACAATAGTTTCCTAAGGTTAGGAGCAATTATCCCATAATCTAGCAATTTTGTTCATCACAAGGAATCTCATAAATTTATCCATAACAAAACTCAAAACACTAATAATGAAGAACAACTAATAACATGAGATTTATAATCTAAAGAGTTATCCACAAGGTTCATTTGCAATGTTATTATCACCAAAAGTTCATTTATATAAAGTTAACAAGATTTGTTATAGGGATTGACTATGTAAAAATATAAGTGTCAACAAGCAAGAACAAAATATTACAAGAGTCATGGAGAAGTTGGGTCTTTCAATTAGTCAACATCATTAAATCTTCCTTATTCTATGACCTTTTTATATTGATCTACATTGTTCCAAAATATAATTCATAAAATCACATGCCTACACTTATATAACAACACAATAATGACTAAATTACACAAATCATAAAACTTAATTTAAAACAAATATTAAATTTTATAAAATAAATTGAATCTATCACTGCTACATTGAGGGGCTTTTTAAGACGACAATTTAAGACAAAATACTAATTCTGTCTTAAATATATTTAAGTTATATTTATTTATTTATTTTGTCTTAACTTAAGACAATAGAAATTAAATATATTTAAGTTTTTTTTTTTTACATTGTCTCAAATTAAGACAATAGAAATTAAATATATTTAAGTTTTATTTTTTATTTTACATTGTCTCAAATTAAGACAATAGAAATGGAATATATTTAAGTTTTATTTTTTATTTTACATTGTCTCTCACTATTTTTTTTATTTTGCCGTTCTTAGTCAAAAAATGGTAAGAAACACTCATTACAAAGCCTACAGCTGTTCGATTTTGCCTTCCAAGAAATAAATAAATTTATTTATTTGGTATTTAGTGATAAAGAGAATTAATAAATTTATTTATTTGGCATTTTGATTATCAATGCTCTGTGTTATTTCTTTTAGTTTAATTTATTCTTAATAATTTTTAAAGTTAAAAAAATATTTGAGTAGTTATTAGAGTTTTTTTATTGTAGGTTTTAGTAAGTTTATATTTATATTAAATATTTATATTTAAATTTTTTTAATATACATTTTAAATTAAATCACATAAAATTTATTAAAATTAAATCAAATCAAATCAAAATTATCTATATTTAAATTAGAAAATACTTTTTTACCTTTCATTTTATTTTTTAGTTTTTTAAGTTTAATCTTGTAATTTTTAATATAAAAGTTAAAATTTTAGTTTTAACAATTTTAATACAGTTTATTTTTAGTTTTACTATTTTATTTGAAGTACAATTTTACTTTCAAATTAATGTTACTATTGTTTGCAATATATTAATTATATTTTTTAACTACATTTTTTTTAATTTTAATTCTATTATTTAATTATTTATTCTCAATAAGTTTATTATTATTATTTTTTTTTAATTATTTGTTTAAATGGATATTTTAATTTTGCATTTCCTTTATAGTATGATTTAACTTTGAAATTTATTTTACATATTTACTTATATTTATGAAATTACAAACTACAATTAGAAGTTATTGCTAGTTAAGTTTTATTTTTTACTTTACATTGTCTCTATCTCTCTCTATATATAACTTCCTATGCCTATCTTTATATTTCTATTTATCCATCTCTCTCCATCTCCATCCCCATATCTATCTTCCTCTTTACCTCTCTCTCACTCTTCCCCCCTTTATATATCCCTACATATCCCTTTCTCTACCTCTATATATATAACTTCTTATATATTTATCTTTCTATCTCTCCATCCCCCTCTCATTGTCTCCCTCTTAATATCTCTATTTCTCCGTCTCCATCTCTCTCTCAACACCTCTATCTTTCCTAAGTTATATCTATCTCTATATCTCCTTCTTTCTATCCCTATCTCTCCCTCTTTCTATCCCTATCTCCCCCCCTCTCTCTCTATTACTCCTCTTCTATATCTCTTTACTTTTTTCTCCTCTACCTATCTCCCTCTCTTTCTCTCCCTCCCTCTCTTTATATTTCTATTTATCCCTCTCTCTCCTCTCCATACCCCTCTCCATCTCCATCCCCATATCTATCTTCCTCTTTACCTCTCTCTCACTCTTCCCCCCTTTATATCTCCCTCTTTCTATCCATATCTCTCCCTCTATCTCCCTCTCTCCCTATGAAAAACATAACATGAGCCTACTACTAATGAAGCCAGATTATCTTCTTGATTCAAAGGTTTTGTTTCTTTCATGTTTGGATACTTGTAAGTGGATTTATATTTCATTTGAAGCTATCACCTCTCCATTGAGACCTTTGTTGCACAAACAAAATCATTTCCAAAATGGCCTACCAATCGATCTCTTGCAGTGCATAGATGTATGCAAAATATAGACATAAAATTTTCGTAATGGATATTCTAGACCTCTTCGGCGTACCTATTGCACACCAAGGTGCAATTGCTAGTTAAGTTTTATTTTTTACTTTACATTGTCTCAAATTATAATAGAAAAAATACCTACCTTTTCCAATAAATATATTAATTATTTCCCACATATGGCTTTTCCCTCAAACAAAACTGTTGTTTTCATAGATTTTTGATGGCTCTGTGAGTTGGCTCTCCTGTTTGCTGCGACGGCATTGGACTCAGATGGAGTTTCTTCAAGTGGGAAGGCTTACAATGGGTGTGGCGGGAAGGAAGCTTATAAGAATACAGGGTGTGGCAGGAAGTGATGATTGCAGTATTGGGTTTTTGCTGGATTTGCAAAAAATATTATGTCCTAGCTGCCATTTTCTTCATCCCGTGGGCTGCCGTTTTCTTCAACATGTGGGTCGTCTTCAAGCAAACAGGTAAAATTTTAAAAAACCCCAGATCTTGTCAAAATTTCTTACTCCCCTACCTATGTTGCATGTTGTATTGTATTATGTACCCTGCGATAATAGCAAGCCAGGAAACGTTAAATATCATAGACTTGTCTCTTACATTTAGTAATCATTCAATATTCTTAAAAGTTAAAATAGCGCGATATGCTCTCTCATAAACTATCTTTCACCTCATTGAAATTAAAATTCAGTGAATCCTAGAACTTGTAGAGATTTTTGTTGATTGCACTTCCCAAATCTGTAAAGAGTACAACTTACGTTTGATACCTCATCCGTCTTTGTGCACCATTTATTTTGGCTTTGGCTCATTTTGTTCTGGAATTTGCTTGATCAAAGAATGACATCAGTATGATTAATATGACTTAGCTACAAATAGAATTAATCATAATGTCTTGAAACAAATTCACAGGGATCATAAGGAATCCCAGACCTCTAAGTTAATGAATATTTTGAAAAGCCTTTGGGATGGCAAGATATTTGATTTTGGAGTTAATATGTAGGTCATCAGTTATTTCAGCATTAGGAATTGGAATGAAGAAAGATCCTCCACTGAAGCTTCCCCATCATCCTTGTGTCTACCATCTTCACTTGATTTATTTAAATCATCTTCTTGGAGAATCTCTTTCTGTTCAGATTGCTTTTGTTCTGTGAAATGTTCTTCAAAAGCTACATAAAGTGGATTTACGTGTCTATCTTATAGGTTTTCCCCTGTTATAGTTGAATTTGTAACCAACTGTGATCCATAAAATTATTGAAAATCATCAGTCTTCAGCTAGGAAATCAATTTCCTCTTTGGATGAATCTTCTGAAATTGATTCCATTGACAACCTGTCATAGCTACAACACTTGAATATAATGGAGTGTGTAGGTTTAAATAACGTCCCTAATTCCATTGGTAACCTGTCACAACTGCAGCACTTGAACATAGAAGACTGTAGAGGTTTAAAAAAACCTTCCTGATTCCATTGGCAACCTGTCACATCTGCAGTACTTGAAAATAGAAAGTTGTAGAGGTTTAAATAACCTCCCCGATTCCATTGTCAACCTGTCACAGCTGTAGCACTTGAACATAATAGGAAGTTTCAAAGGTTTAAATAACCTCCTTGATTCTATTGACAATCTAGTGCAGCTACAACACTTGAAAATAAAATATTGTAATGGTTTAAATAACCTCCTTGATTCCATTGGCAACCTGTCACAGCTACAACGTTGAATATAGAAGGGTGTGTATGTTTAAATAACCTTCCTGATTAAAATCGATTTTTTGAAAAACAATATTTCCAACCTTAGCAAATCAAAATAGTTGTTCTAAGAATATTCCTTCTATAAAATTTTCAAGGCCTAAATTAAAACTTTGGAAATTAATAATTTACTTGGGCCAACTGTAGGAAGTGGCCAGCAGCAGCAGTACTGGCCTTCAAATTTTCAAATCATCTTGTCAATCTGTATCTGCGCTTTGTCCAGTATCCAGAAACAGGATGGAGATAACTTTGCAGCTAATGTCGTTAAAGTAATTCAGCCAGAGTAACCAAGTTTGGGAGGGACTTAAATGTCCTTCAAATCAAAACCCTTAAATCATTTAGAGACAAAGAGTCAATAGACACCAACATAAGAGATGGCTCTTAGCATTATAGCAAATAAATAACTTGAGACTAATTGCCTGATACTTATGTTTTTCCTTGAATAGGATATATTTATAAAAAAAAATTAGGCAGGCTTTAGTTAGTTTTCCTGTCACAAGTACCTGGATAGTGTTAGGCAAAGAAAGGTAAATTATAGGATTTTGGTTACAAGGAAACAGTGTAGCATGAAGGCATCTGTTCAAAATTCAAATTTCAGGGTAATAGAACTACATTCTTGGAGGAACGGGAAGTGCCACTGCTTATGGCACAAGGTTTTATTACAGAAAGAATTGATCCTAGGTGGAGGGGCAAGGGGGCTAACGAGAAAAGAGTACCCAGGAATGAGATTACTCTATTTCAGGTGAAGCTGCTGTAGTGCACAAGGGCAACTAAAATAAATTAGGGCACAAAACTGGAAAAAGGCTCCTATATCAGCCAATATAAACTCAAATGGAGCAAAATGATAAATCCAAAATAGAAATTTACAAAGTAATTATGAGAAATGAGAGCACTTTCAATACTCAATACAATTGATGATATCAGACATCAGAAGAGATGGAACTTTTAGACATATGCCCGCTTCTCTATGACTGCCACCTTTTGTAACCTAAGGAAATCTAATAAAGTAGTTTCAAAACTTCAAGTTTGACCCATGTGTCATGGTAACAATTTCACTAGCTGTCACATGTTATATAAATGAAGCTTACTATCATAAAGTATGACACTATAATATATGGTGGAGACATTTACAACACCAAATTGAGGTACTCAATAATAGTATATGAATCACTTGTCTGTTTTGCTGCCACTGTTAAAGTTTTGTCAATAATTATATTTAATAAAAAAGGAAACTTAACGAAGCTGAGGAATGGAATGAGAGAAAACACCCAAAATACCTTTTCAACAGTGTACAGATAGGTTGGCTTAGATGCTTTGCTTCTATGGTCAATCTAGTCTACTGCATTGACAACATAAAATATATTAATTACAATAATCTCTCTAGAAGTTACCCAGTTATCACAATAAGCTGGTGGATGTCCTATAGACAAAAGATAACTTACCCCAAACTAATAACAACTCCTTCCATAGCATCTGATGACACTATGAGTTACAGTGATCATATGGAGTAAGAATATGCAAACAAACTTAAGAGAATATCAAGCTATAGGTATCATAATAATTATTTTTCCAACAAATAGAAAATATAATGGCTATAGTGAAGTGCAACAGATTTTGATCACACTGATGGAACAAAGTCAGAACAGATATGGGAAGTATTGATTTAGCTTAATAGGAGAGTAGTAATATCATAAACAAGCAATCCACCATTTGCAACATGATTATCAGATTGTCATGCTATTGTCAATAAATCAGGATTTGACACAAAAATAAAGTGGAGAGAGAGAAAGAGAGATCTACCTATAACAGAATCGAGGCTCTTCCAAGAGAGTACACTTGAACTCCTAGGTGGATGCAGAAACTTCTCCCCACCTGCAAGCTTCTGTGCTTCAAAATTTCAGTTGCTACAAATTCCATTAACTTTTCTCTCAACTAATTTAATAATAAGCAAAATTATGTGCACCTACCTACTGTTTATAGTGATTTAATTTTCCACTCAATTACAACAGAACTAAATTCCCACACAATTTTGTAACCAGAAATGTATATAAGTTGCATAGGACATATCTTGGTGGAAGAGCATGTGGGACAAATATTCCTCTCTTTTGGTAGGCTCCCTTATTAGTCTCTAAAGAAAAAAAAAGATTCCTACAAAGCTATACAACTATATAGTTGAGATACACTTTTTTTGCATGACAGATATTTCTCAATAATTTAGCCAACAAAAAAGAAATTGCATGCTTTTTAAAGTACACATGAACTTTAATCCACGTGCAAAGGATCTAGATAAAGAATGATAACTAATATTTTACCATGCAAGCTTGTCAGATCAATACATATAATCTTGAGGGCATTCCATTGATTGCAATTAAAAGAGAGAACGGTAAGACAAAGAGATACGCTATAAAGCTGTCATTCAATATTATCTTTAATTTGAACACAAAATTTCTACATGCAATATAACTACCAAAAGTGCAGACAGCAAATAGTCTTCAGTCCAGTGGAGGGCAAATATATGCTATGAAAATGTTTCCAACAGTTACCTCACTCTCATTAGCAACAGCTTACATTTACAACGAACCTGTGCATAGCAAATGAAATTCAAATATGGACACTTAGCTGAGGTGGTGTGTCAGGTCCTATCTCTGTCACTTAGGTCACTAATAATAGGGTATTGTAATGTTGTATCCCTTTTCAAGCTATACATTCAGTAATTTTCCACAGCCTACTTTTTCTACTTCAACATATCCACATATCAAAAATGGGTTTCCAACCAGAATAAACAATTGGAATTTTATAGATCCCATTGGTCTGCTTCTGATGTTATGTTTCAGTTAGATAAATGAGCTACAAGACCACCATTAGCTCCCTCAAAACCACTTTATCAAAATCTGGTAACTTGTAAGCTTACCTTTGAGGAATTCATGGAGCTTTTATGTGAAGATTTTGATGTTATGGCAGAACATCTTATCATAAATGAGAGAATGTGCTTTCTGAGTGAATTATACTATACCATTGAGCAAGACAAAATATCCATTCAAAACTTCACTAAGGTTCTAATATGCATCCTCTGTTTTTTCAATTATATTGGAATAAACTATATTAATAGAATACTTCAATATAGTTTATACAGTCTTCTCCAAAAATATTGTCGTATCATACTGGCATACCCGAACCTGATACGGTAACTTACTAATATCTTCTACAAATTCAATATATATGTGGGTTTTTGAAGAATATTTTAAAAAGATATTTATTTTCAAATGTTCAATAAAGTTGTCAAGTTATTGCCGAGTTTTTCCCCGAGTTTTAATATTTTTTGGGCTTTCCAAGTTCGAGTTTTTCAACTATGGTCTTCAATGAAGATCACACAGCAAATACCGAGAGGGTAGGGGTGAATCAATATTTGAACACCATAGAGCAAGTTAAAACCTTAAAACTGAAAATTAGAGAAAAGGAAAGCATAAAGACAGAGACACCAAGAATTATCACGTGTAAAACCCTTTCGGGTAAAAAACCACGGTTCAACAGATTCTTTCAATAACAGATTGGACACCAACCCAGGTTACAGAGAGTGAGCACCAACTCACAGAACTATTACAAAGGAAGCAATTGCAAAGTTCAACTTAATAGGTTTTGAATCAAATAGCTCAAAATAGAGTAATAGAAAATGGTTTTGAAACAAAATCTTAAATCTCAAAAGATACTAAATGATATTGAAATGTTCTCATTGATAGCTATTTTAGCAGATTTGTAAAAGAGTAAAGGGAGTGTTAAATATTTTTCCATTAGATAATAAAGACTTGCTAGTACAAAAGAAGAGAGCAACTACTTAAGGCACAATTTTAGCTATTATTATTCAAGTAATTTTTCCTTGATTTTGCATATAAGTGGATGATGGATAAAAACATCAATGGACTTTGAGTTGAGAATTTGAGAGATCTTAAGTACAAGTTTCAATGGAAAATCAAAGCACAAGGAACATTCCCTTTCAATGGGATAGTTGTTGCTGAAATCTATCTGGATTGTTAAAGAGAAAATATATGAGGCCTGCTTTAGGAGGGATTAAGATAAGCCCACAAAACTAGGGCATGACTTCTCTGAAGGCATGTATTAGTTTTTTCTGATACGTATTTAACATGCATCGAATGTTACACTATATATGTCTAAAGCAATCGCATATTTGAGAAGCACACTAGAAATACTGTCAGGGGGGGTTGAATCAGTATTTCAAATCTTTTTCAATAACTATGAATGCATAAAACCATATAAAGCATAAAGAGAACAACCATTAAGACACGAACACCAAATTTCTCGTGGAAAACCCTTTCGGGTAAAAAACCATGGCATCAAATAGCTTTCATAAACAATTTCAACTCATCATATATGGTGGGGGCATTAAGCTCCTTTCCGATACTAGCAATTCACCTATGAGAGGGGACAAACCAATGAGGCATTGCTCATCCTTGCAATCCACATAGCTAAGGCTCCTCACCACCCTAACTCTTACTCTAATGATCATGGTTCAATCTTCTCAAAGTCAAGACTCTCTCACACACTTCCTCCATGGAACAAATCTCATGGGCAACCTCATATTACAAGTTTTTTCCTACTACCAATAGTGCTTTGGCTTTCAATGTTAGCAAAGGTTCTATGTAGAATCAACTCCCCTAGGATTGTCTAGGCCAACTCCCTTAGACAAAGCCTTTCCCTGACAAGAATTCTCAACCTGTACAGTGCTACACCTACAATGTTATGATAATATCATTGGTTCCTCCAACACATCTCTAAGCACTAACATCCATGACTTTTGGCTCCCTACCTAGGTGGTGTTTATTGGTTGTTGCTGCTTTGAAAGATCTTTGCTGCTCCCATCTATTTATAATTGTACTATTTGGGGTTACAATATTTAGGTTAAACCCCATTTTTTTTCCCCTTTCTTTCTTTTTTGTTTTGTTAAAAACCCCATGTTTTTTTCCCCTTTCTTATACGCTAATAGGGCAATAGGTGGATTGTGACTGTGATGAAAAAGTGAAATCTGTCCTGCAGCACCTTATTGACTGTCCATGCCAACATCAGCTCCAGTATACATTGCATGATAGGAATTCCACCTCCATTTATAAGTCACATTTTCCCCACTAACTGAAATAGAGCCATAAAGATGTGACTCTGCAATCAAAACACGATCTTTTTGCTTTATGGCTTCATGATCTAGGGGTTAAAAACTTCTGCCCAAAGGATGTACATTATTGATTTTTCACTGACAACTTAAAATAACAAACACACTTTTACATCATCTGACCTCTCTGGACAATGTGTACATCAATTAAAATAAAGCACACTACTGAAAGAAATCAATGAAGATCAGAACACATCCATGGCTAAGATCAAATCTAACGCTGAAATAATTTTCAGCTCAAAGCTTGACATTGATAGGGACGTGGAGATTCCTTGGCTTTTATATCATGTAGTTGTATTTAATTTTTCTTTGCCTTCTGCATGTATGATTGATATTGCTTGTCAGCTGACATTTGTATTCTATTTTGGCTGATTCTATGCTCTACTTATATTACATTTGTATTCTGTTTTGGCTGATTTTGCATGTATGGTTGATATTACTCTTTCTAATGAATTTGTGGTAGAAACTCTTCTGTTTCTTCTCTTTGCAGGCCATGAAACTATCTCCCTCTCCATGGCAATGAGTATCATGTTTCTTACAGAGTGTCATTGGGCAATGAAACAACTCCAAGTGAGTACTATTAGTAAGTATTTTTGGAACTTATTATATTTTGTTTACTTCCTTCCCTTGGGATTTAATGAATCATGTGCAGTAGGTATTGACGCAAAAAGGACTCCCCTCCCTCTACTCAAGAACTGTTCACAAATTCAAAACCAAACAGATAATTACTGTCTTAATTAACTAAGATAAAGATTGCAAACAAATTTGATTTTATTTGATTCAATTTCAATTACAATCACAAGGCTTTTCATGGCCTCATCATTCCACACTCTATTTTCTACTTTTATATTTGGCAATCATTCTACAACCTCTTCTCTTCCTTACAACTTTGTCTGTCACCACATATCCAATGGCTTTTTTTCTTTCAAATTTTAGGTTTTTATTGTTTCCATTGGTAGGCCTGGTGATTGCTAGCCTGAAGAGTCACTTGTAGATGAACTGCTAAGAGGTTTCTTGAAGCTAATCAATATTTTCATGATAATTCCTCGTAATACTACTTCATTGCAGAATTGATTTTTTCACTCCCATTCATCCTTGAGAACTAAAATATAAGCTAACACCTTGGTTGAAGAGATATATCTGTTTCTTCATTTGGTTGCTTTTACCAGTCCTTTAAAGTTAGGAACTCCAACTTTGCACCTCAACTCTTGGACATGGGCTTGTGAAGACCCAAGGCAAGAGCAAGGATGATGTCACTGGCCAGCCCCCCTCGTCTCAAGTTCATGCTTTGGGGGTGAATGACCTATGGTGAGGTTTGAGGTCTGACTTTGACTACCAACGAGAGGTCTCATATGTAAGTTTATCAATTAAGGGGTGTTTCTTATAATTCATGTTGAAATACTTCAAATATTGAATTGTTTTTCCACTTTTCTATTTTGTCTTTTCAGTCATTTATTTCTGCTATCTATATATATCTGTCATAGGATTTTTTTCCTTGAAGAGCATTAAATATATTTTTATGTCTAATATGACAAATACTTTTCTGTTTCATTGTTTTAAACAATTGAATGAATGGAACTCCTCTTGACTGGAAATAAATTTGTTACACTATAAAATTGAAATTTGATCATTTCATCCTATAGAAAGGCCTTTATGCTTTCAGGCATTGGGGACAAAAGGAGTTCTTAGTATTAAGTCTGAGATACCCTGCATTTTCTCATTGCATGTTTTACTTGTTGATTCCTGCAGGTAATTCATGGTCTGGTGGACAGAATTATGGAAGTTGTCGGTGTACTATTTGTTTCAGTTGGAGATAACTCAGGCTATTATATAAGGCCATCTCATGTAAGATTCAAATCATTTTGTTTAATTAGTATAGGGGAAAAAGGATAATGAACTTCTTTGAATATTCTAGTAGTCATATCTAGCATAAACACTTTACTGAAATTTATAAATAACATTGCTCTGATGTTTTCTGATTGCAGGAGCCAGAGTTTTTCTTTAGTAGACAAGCAAATATTATGTTTAAAGGGAAGAGCATTGGGGCATTTGGAATTGTGCATCCTGAGGTAGTACAATATGCTGGCATTTTTTAATGTTAGAATGTTAATCTATTGATTGTTAATAATTATAGTATAAATTATCTAAAGGTTGTCTTACATTTGCTTTCAAGTTGAAGAGCAAGAAGAATGTGTTATTATAACTAGGAGGAGGACAAGAATCTTCCCAAGTCTTCATGGATGATATAAATCAAGTACAATTTCCTTGTTTATTGTAACATTTGTTTCTTTTTAAGATTGTTTGTCTGCAGCTTTGTTGGACCTTCTTGACTGAGATTTCAACGCAATGTGGGCTGCTCTATTTTTTGATGAATAAAACAGTTGTGTTTGGAGATCTGTTGGAGATAATGATTGTTGCAACTTGCACTTATCATAATAGTGTCTGTTCCATTAAGAGTCTAAAATTTAGTTTTTTTGATAGTTTACTTTATAGTTTTAGTTGTACGTGGTCAGTGTCATGCATTGAAATATAAAAAGCTTAAGGTTTGCTACTATTTATATTTTTGTTGTTGTGTGCAGTATACTTTATACTTTGTCTACACTGGGATAGCTGTATGGATGGTGACGTTCTTGGGTATAACTACTACTTTCTTCATAATTTGATTTGGGTGGTATTGTAAGTGAATTAATGGGTTGAATCCTATTTATTTGTTTTAATGTTGATGTGATTTGTAGAAGGATTTTGTTGGACACGAACCGAAGAGAGACGGGCAGTTTGTATGCGCACAAGGTATCTGAAAGCTGTTTTGAGACAATACGTTGTATTCTTTGATAATGGGGGGACTAGCATGTCACAAGTTATCACCACCATTTCTAATGATACACATGTGATTCAAGATGCGCTCAGTGGAAAGGGACACTAATTCTCTCTAATCAATGCTGTATAGAAAGTTGATCATTTTTACAAGTTGAAAAGCTGGATTCAGTTACCAAGATAAATTTGAATATTATATTTTAAAATACTGTTATACATGACAGGCATGTTGGATTAATTATCACATTTTTGGGAATTGATTTTGTGGATTGATCGTTATTTTAGGTAGAGGTGAAGATATTAATTGAAAGTTCACTAATACATCTGGGTTTTGATGTAACAACAAATCTACATGTGATATAAGAGTCTTCCCCCGAGTTACATCGGAGGATGGGCATTGAATTAACCGCCACACTTCTGAGAATTGATCTCATGGACTAACCATCACTCTAAATATAGGTGAAGATGTTGATTTGGAAATTCACTAACATCTGTGAGTTTTGGTATAACAAGAATTTTACAAGACAGAAAAAAGAACATAATACATCAGTCCATTATAATAATAATAAAATGTTTAATTTCAGAAATTGATATCATGTAAATCTTTCTAATCAACTCACTTAACTAGAATTTTTAGAAAGATGCTAAAAAAATTAATATTTTCATTTTCATTCTTTGAAACTCTAACTGAACATTGATTTTACCCCACAAATGTAAGGAAACCATTGCAGCTCTTTTTTTTTAATAACTATTTCTCTAAATCTAGATTAGATCATTTGCTTCATATCTGCTAGTAATCCTAGCTATGCATTCAAAAATTATTTCTGATGATTCTAAAAGAATAGAAGATAGTGAGCAATCCTAAAATTCAGTTATATGTAAGTATATCGTATGTAGATGTTGTTGAGTTAACTGTGTCTCAACCTGCATGAGCGGTGATCGAACAATTGAGTTAACTGTGTTTCAACCTGCATGAGCGGTAATCAAACAACTGAGTTAACTGTTTGTCTTAACTTGTTGTTAGCGGTGGAGGACTGAACTCATATCAATCACGTATGAAGGAGATTTTATCACTTGTAGTTAGTGGTGGATGAGGTGACAACAGTGGAGAACTAACAATATCAGATTTGATGCATGGAAGATATTTTTGCATTGGTTTAAACTACCGCTAGTAGTTATCTTCTTGCTACTTCAGTGGTGATTGAAATATCTCCGTCAGTTGCTGAGATCAAGTTGTAACTCAAGTTTACACTTTCTATGTGCTACAAATATTGCATGAGAGATAATTATCTTGTTTATGTTGTAAAAGATAATATACTATGTCATTGTGTATTGAGTATAGAGAGGAAAAGAGTCTCTCTGAGGCACTGTTATGCTGTCAAAAATATCCCAGAATCTTGTTGAAGTTAGAAGACATTTGAGAAGCTAAGTGTTGTGATTGTATTGTAATGCATTGTTATAGATAATACAAAGTACTGTGCTTTTGGTGTGGGGTTTTTTTACCTGGAAAGGTTTTTCCCAAGGAAATTTGGTGTTAATCTTTTATGTATGTTCTTGAATGTGTTTCTTTTATTGTAACAATTTAAGATTTGTTTGAATCTACTTAATCTCTCTCGCATTGATTAGTGTTGGAAGCGCGTTCCGCACCTTTGCTTCCTTTCAGTTGGTATCAGAGCCTGGCCAGTTTGGGTCCCATTGTTTGGTAGTAGGTTTTTTGTACTGATCTTTGTTTGAGTGGGAGTCTTTGCAGAAGTATTTTTAAAATCTTGTTGTAGAAATAAAGATGGCAAGCACATCTAGTAGAATTGAGATGGATAAGTTTAATGGCAACAACTTCGAGTTATGGAAGTTAAAGATGGAGGATATGCTCGTGGATAGAGATCTGTGGGCTTCAATATCCATTACAAAACCAACCACTATGACTCAAGAAGAGTGGGATCTGAAGGATCGAAAAGCCAAGGGTTTGGTTAGACTTTGTTTGGCTGATTCAGTGCTCTTGAATGTCCATGAAGAGAAAACTACAAAATCTCTTTGGAAGAAGCTTGGAGATGTTTATTAGGCTAAATCTCTGGTAAACAAGTTATTCCTGTGAAATAAATTGTATTCTCTGAAGATGGAAGATGGAGGATCCATTGCAGATCACCTGAATGCATTTAACATGTTGATTGCTCAGTTGGGTTCTGTTGGTGACAAGATTGAAGATGAGGATCGTTGCATGCTTCTGTTATGTTCTTTTCCAGACTCATGGGATCACCTGGTTATGGCTATTGGAAGTACCACCACCAGTTTCAAAATGGATGTTGTGGTTCCATCACTCTTGTCTAAGGAGATGCGGAGAAAATCTTCTGAGATGGCCAAAGAAGCACTTGCTATTCGTGGTAGACCTAAAGACAAAGGCAATCAAAAAGACAAGAAGTTTAGATCAAAATCTTCAGGGAGATCTAAGTCTCCTAGAAAGTTCAAAGCGAAATGTTGGAATTGTGGCAAACCTGGTCATTTACGTAAAGATTGCAAGGAGGAGAAGAGAAAGAAAGGTAAAAAGATTTTTTTTGATTCTGACTTTGAAAAATCCTCTCAAGATGATGCAGATGCTTTTGTTGTAGCCTTAACAACACATGCATCAAAAGATGTGTGGTTAATAGACTCAGGTGCCTCTTTCCACATGACCTCGCATAGGGGTTGGTTCTCAAAGTATGAAGAGTATGATGGTGGGAAGGTGTATCTGGGTGATGACTCTCATCTGAAGATAGTTGGTCATGGAAGAATCAAGATTAGATTCCCTGATGGTAGAGTGAAGGGGATTGATGGTGTACTGCATATCCTAGGTTTGGCACGAAACCTACTTTCTGTAAGTAAGTTAAGTAATATGGATGTGCAGGTTGTTTTCTCAAATGGAGGATGCAAGATGATAAGAGGATCTATGGTGTTGGCTAAGGGTGTTCGGATCAGCACTATGTACAAGTTGGATGCATGCACTATTCAGTACAATAGTTCTGATATTTCAAAGAAAAGTCCTTTGGATTCTTCATCCTAACCATTAGATCTAGCAGTGAAGAAGTCTATTGTTTGTACATCTAATGGTCATGCTTTCTGGGTACCTAAGGGTGCAAATGCTTTGGAGATGAAGCTTCCAGCAGAAAAGACAATGTTATGGCACCAAAGACTCGGTCATATTGGTGAGAAGGGTCTTAGAACCCTAAAAAATAAAAGCCTTGTTGAAGGCCCTGATGATTGTAATCTCGAGTTTGAATTTTGGAACATTGTGTATATGGTAAACAAAACCGAGTTTCTTTCTATTCCAGTTCTCATAAGTCTTCTAGGGTGTTGGACTATATTCATGCAGATGTGTTCGGTCCTGTGAATGTTCCTTCATTAAGAAAATTTGTATATTTTTTGTCTTTCATAGATGATTACAGTAGGACATTTGTTTATTTTCTCAAGAGTAAATTTGAAGTCTTTAATCAGTTTAAGGAGTTTAAGGTTTTGGTTGAAAATCAGACTGATAGAAAGATTAAATGTTTGAGAACTGGCAATGGTGGTGAGTTTTGTTTGAAAATTTTTGATAAGTTTTGTAAGGAGCATGGGATTGAAAGAAATAAGACAACTCCATACACTCCACAACAAAATGGAGTTGTAGAGAGAATGAATAGGACACTGATGGAGAGGGCTAGGAGTATGTTGAGTGATGTTGGCCTTGAGCAGAAGTTTTGGGCTGAAGCTGTAGCCACTGCATGTTATCTAATCAACAGATCTCCTACATCAGCTCTTATTGAAAAGACACCCATGGAGGCGTGGTCTGGTAAGAAGCCTTCATTGAGACATCTCAGAGTTTTTGGTTGCGAAGCTTATGCTCATGTTCCGAGTGTAACGAGGTCTAAGTTGGAGAACAAGGCAATAAAGTGTATCCTTATTGGCTATGGTGTCGGTGTGAAGGGGTACAAGCTTTGGGATCTAGTGTCAGAGAAGGTTCTCCATAGCAAAAGTGTAATATTTTGAGAGTTGAAACCTTCTACAGTTGAGTTGCAGCCAAAGAAAGAGGAGAAGCAGAATAAGGAGGTAGTTCAAGTTCCACTTACTCCGATGAAAAGTGAACTACGTACTCCTATTGAACTTGGTGATGATAAGAGCCCTAGAAGCTCTGAAAGTTCTGAAGAAGAACCACAACCTCAACTATACAGGAGGTCTACATGTGATAGGAGGCCACTAGAGAGGTTTGATTATTCACCGAAAAGGTTTGGTTATTCACTTTTGGATTCCAGTTATGTTTTTGCTTTGATTGCTAACACTGATGAGCCTAGGACTATCAGAGAGGCTATGGGTATGAGTGATGCAGATTCCTAGATGAAAGCCATGGATGAAGAAATGGTTGCGTTGAAGAAAAATAGTACATGGGATTTGGAACCTTTTCCTAAAGGACGAAAAGTTGTTGGATGCAAATGTGTGTTCAAGAAGAAATATGGTCTTGATGGTAGTATTGAAAAGCACAAGGCATGGTTGGTTGCAAAGGGGTATTCTCAGGTGGAGGGAATTGACTATGGTGAGATATTCTCTCCTGTTGCGAAGCTGACATCTATTCGGTTCCTGTTATCACTTGCAGCAGCGTATGATTTAGAAGTGGAACAGATGGATGTGAAGACAACGTTCCTTCATGGTGATTTGGAGGAAGAGATTTATATGTCACAACTAGAGCATTTCATGGTAAAAGGTAAAAAAAATCTGGTTTGCAAGTTGAAGAAGTCTTTATATGGTCTTAAGCAGTCTCCTAGAATGTGGTACCAGAAATTTGACACCTTTGTGTTGTCTTTGGGATTTTTGAGATCTAAATCTGACCATTGTGTATATTACAAATCTGATAATGGTCACATTCTCATAATTACGTTGTATGTAGATGATATGTTATTTTTTGGGAATGGTATGAGTTTGATTTTAGATTTGAAGTCTCAGTTGTCATCACAGTTCGAGATGAAGGATCTAGGTGCAGCAAGGTATATTCTAGGGATGGAGATCAGAAGAGATAGAGCTAGCAGAAAGCTTTGGTTAAGCCAGAGCAACTATGTGAATTCAGTGTTGGAGAGATTCAACATGGCAGATTGCAGGCAATTAGTTGTTCCAGTGATGCAGGGGACGAAGCTTTCTGTGGAGGATTGTCTAAAATCTCCTACTGAGATGGAGGACATGACCAGAGTACCATATGCAAGAGTTGTTGGCAGCTTAATGTATGTGATGTTTTGTACAAGGCCAAACATTGCCCAAGCAGTGGGAGTCCTTAGTCGGTATATGGCTAATCCTGGACGAGTACATTGGGATGCGGTAAAGAGAGTGTTTAGATATTTGCGGGGTACTTCCGAGTATTCCCTATGTTATCATGGTTATCCTACAGGTTCTCAACATTCTGTAAGTATTCGTGGATATGTGGATTCAGATTGGGCAGGTGACATTGACAGTAGAAGATCCACCAATGGATATGTGTTCACGATGAATGGTGGTGTGATTAGTTGGATGAGTAAGCGGCAGGCTGTAGTCGCTTTGTCCACAACTGAAGTAGAGTACATGGCAGCTACTCATGCTTGCAAGGAAGCCATTTTGCTTAAGAGGTTGTGTTCATATATTGGTTTTGATGCAGGATAGATTACAATTTGTTGCGACAGTCGGAGTGCTATTTGCTTAGCAAAGACTCCCACTTTCCATGCGAGAACAAAGCACATTGATGTTCAATTTCATTTTGTTCGTGATATGGTAGAAGATGGAAAGGTAATATTGGAGAAGGTTGATACTTTGAGAAATGTTGCAGATGCACTCATGAAGCCAGTGAACACAGATAAGTTTAGATGGTGTGTTGTTTGCATGGGCCTTGGGGCCCTAAGCAATTGATGATAGATGACCTATGGCAGGTCTTCGACAAGTGGGAGATTTTTGAGTTAACTGTGTCTCAACCTGCATGAGCGGTGATCGAACAACTGAGTTAACTGTGTCTCAACCTACACGAGCGGTGATCGAACAACTGAGTTAACTGGTTGTCTTAACTTGCTGTTAGCGGTGGAGGACTGAACTCATATCAATCACGTATGAAGGAGATTTTATCACTTGCAATTAGTGGTGGATGAGGTGACAACAGTGGAGAACTAACAATATCAGATTTGACGCATGGAAGATATTTTTGCATTGGTTTAAACTACCGCCAGTAGTTATCTTCTTGCTACTTCAGTGGTGATTGAAATATCTCTGTCAATTGCTGAGATCAAGTTGTAACTCAAGTTTACACTTTCTATGTGCTACGAATATTGCATGAGAGATAATTATCTTGTTTATGTTGTAAAAGATAATATACTGTCATTGTGTATTGAGTATAGAGAGGAAGAGAGTTTCTCTGAGGCACTGTTATACTGTCAAAAATATTCCAGAATCTTGTTGAAGTTAGAAGACATCTGAGAAGCTGAGTGCTGTGATTGTATTGTAATGCGGGTTGATGCAAGAAGTTGGGTACACAAAAAACTCAAAAAGTGGAAATGTTTTTGCTGTTTTTCAGAATTTTTCACACTTGGACTAAAAATTTGAGGCACTTCCACAATGAATCTTAAATAAAGTCAGTAATATGAAATTTATAATTTTGAATCTAGTTTCCAAATATGTAAATTATTAAAATACCCAGTTTATAGAAATTAAATTTTGATAAAGATCTATAAAAACCACTTTTTAAAAGTCCCTATTTTTTAACCATACCAAGCAGGTGTACGGACAACACTTTTTGACCCAACTAAAATTATTTTTCTAATTCCTTTTAGGAAAAGAGAGCTAACAACATGAAGTTTTGGCTGGATTTTTGTTTGTAATTTTTGGTTGAATATTTTTTTTTAATTAATTTTTTATTGGCCTTAATTGATGTTTTTTCAAATCAACGTGTACGGACAACATAATTGGACCTAAACAAAACATTTTTTGACTCTTTTTTTTTTTCATTGTGTAGAGAATTGTCTGAAGTTTGGGACCATATAATTTTTTTTTACAAGAAACTCAACCAATACAAAGTTATTAAAAAACCAAAAAAACCTGATCTTTCAAGTTTAAGGCCTAGTTTGCTTAGAAATTAATTAAAAAATAGCAAACGTAATCCAATTTTAACAAAAATTATATATCTAGAAAGTAGACATTGTGTTCTCTAATGGGTTTTAATTTTATAGACTAATTTAGAAAAAAAGTCCATCATCTATATGTTGTCAAAGTTGGACATTCTTCTTCAACTTGCCTTATTTTTTTAGTTGCAGGTCAAAAGCTAAGGCTCGGATTGCCAAGCCTTTCCCAAGCCTAAAACGGGGGCTAGTTTTGGTGTGGGAGATCAACTTTTAAATAACGCGTATGCGTTATAGAAACGCGTACGCGTTATTTAAATGAAACGCGTATGCGTTTCATAACGCATACACATTACGTTTTGGTCGTTGCCAGACCGCAATGCGTACGCATTTTTAAAATATAATGCGTACGCGTTTCTATAATAGCCATTTTTCCTAATTTGAAAAATACTGGTAAAACACGATTTTCTTGCAACATTCTTTTTCTATAGTACGGACCGAAAGTGTCATTTTCTGCGTTTTTTATTGCAAATTTGTCTTGTGCAGGGCATATTCTATTCAAATTGTTGGAAAAGTAAAAGTACAAGTTAAATTTTCTAAAGTGGAATCAAGTGCAAGAACTTTTTACAAGAAGATTTGGAAAAAGTGAATTTTTGGATGTACTCATGATGATTTTGTACTTCAGAGTTTATAGAAAAAATAATCTTCATAGTACATAGTTTTATTTGAATATTTGAAGGAGGTGGCAATTTTAAAATAGGTTTCTTGAATTATTGTTTTTGTCATCAAAGAGGGTTTGGTAACCATGGGTGATAAGAAAAGACAAAGAAAAATATGTAGGAAGGTAATGACACCCGAAGAAATTCAAGCAAATAAAGATAAGGAGGCAAAAAGACAAAGGGAAAGGAGACAAAGGATTCATCAAATGAAAGATTTGGAAGCATCTAGTTCCAAGAATGTCGAAGAGGAAGCCATGAATGATAAAATCAATGTAGATGATGCAAATGTGGAGATGGTGAATATGGAAGAAAATGCAACTATGGAGACAAACCCAACTGTGCCTTCAACTTCAACTTTGAATGATATGCAAACAACTTCGGGTGTGTCTTCAAATCCACCTCCCAATGATATGGAAAATGTACCTATTCAAACAATCTATCCAGGTATGTCTTCAAACCCAAGTTTTTATAATATTGATATTGCTTGTTTAGAAGAAGCTGGATACACAATTGATGAAATTAATAATACTAGGGTTGAAACAATACAGAAACAAGAAAATGATGAAATTATATCTTATGAGAATGTAAATGAGAATGAAATCCCTAATATTGATGAAAATGAGAATGAAATCCCTTTTACATTTGAAAATGAAAATGAAACCCCTTGTGTGAATGAAAATGAAACTCCATCTATGGATGAAGGTGAAAATGTTTTTTTAACAATTGAAACAAATGTGCTAAATAACCTTCGTGGTAAAGTTTCTTCAAGACAAATTAGAAATTATGGAAATAAAATATATAAAATGTTTTTTTATAGAAAAAAATTAGGATTCCAATGTCAACTCATGGTGCAATTGATGAGAATGTTTAAAATGAGAAAATTGATGAAAAAATTAGGTGTTTTTGTAAAACCAAAAAAGAAAGATGATTTAGTAGAAAAAGTCATATCTAATGTTGCTAATGCTACTGATATTATTGGTAAGAAAAGTCGATCAAAAGATAAGAATGCGGGTCGCCGTGCAATAACAACTACTCTAGTCGATAAAACAGCTTCAAATAAAATAATGTTAAGTAAGATTAGTAAATGTATAAAATTAAATCCTAGAACTTTGATAAGAGCTGCTAAAAGAAGAGAAAGTATTAAAAAATATCCTATTAATCAATGTTGGAGTTTTAGTGGTAGACTCCCAAGATCAGACATGAAATTAACTAATGAAATTAAATCTTTAATCTTTTTTGGTATGATAATACAAGAGTATCACCTAACATTAGAGATGTCTTAAAATTAAGGGTGGGTTCCAAAATTCGTGAACCTCATCCAAAGCATCTCTTAGATATGACTCAAACTGAATTATATAAAAAAAAATTAGATGCTTCAATCTTACGATTGAATATTAGCATAAGTCAAAGATCATTTGAAAAGTGTAAACCTTGGTATGTTAGAATTAATAAGCAACGAATCTCTTGTTGTTGTAAGACTCATGTACAATTTCATTATTATTATGATATATTTTGATATATACGATGCACTTTTCATGCTAACCAAATTATGCAGGACATTTGTGGTATTACTATGCCACCTGAAAGAATCAAAGATTTTATAGCAAGTTTGTTTTGTAATCCCTCTTTAAATGGAAACTCATTTTTTTTCAAAGGATGCATTTCTGGAGAATGTGATAGATGTGGTAACTTTTCATTATTAGGAGAATGTATGCATGAAAGTAGTTTAGATGAATTTGGAAAACAATTAGTGGATGTAAAAAAATTTAAAAATATTGAGTATTCTTTAAAAGATGGTAAAATTGGAAGACGTGTTGAGCTAATTGTGGAAAAAGTTAGTGTGCATGCTTTTATTACTAAATTTAAAGATAAGTTTGTACCTAAATATGTTCAACACTCTCAGAATGCTCATTGGCTTGATAATCAATTTCGTTTATGTAAAAACACATTTCCAATTGGAACTATATTGTCAATTGTTGATTTTGCTGAAAATTATACTCTTGCTCCACAAGAAGAAATTCAATCACAATATTATAATTCAGTGCAAGTAGCTATATTTGTTCACATTGTTTATAGACATGCTGAAGATAGTACAGAAGATAATAGATTTTTTTTGAAAGAGTACCATTTTTATGTAAGTGATAATCGGTTACATTCATCTGAGTTTGTACAATATTATTTTGATATATTTAATAAAAATTTAAAAGAGAGAGGAATTCAAATGCTAGAACATCTCATATGGTCAGATAATTGCATGAGTCAATTCAAAAATGCTAGAATGTTTTATTGGCTATGTAGAGTTCATAAGGAAAATAATATCCAACACATATGGAGTTTTTTTGAAGCTGGTCATGGTAAGGGAGAACACGATGGAGCAGGTGCATGTGTAAAAAGAGCTCTTGCTAGAGAGCAACTAAAATTTGAGGATGCTGCAAAATTTAGAAATGCACGTGCAATTGTAGATTGGTGCAATACCAAATTATCTACAAGAACAAGTGAGAAATCAATAATTCGACGCTTCTTTTGGTTAGTTGAAGAAAATGATATTTTTTCTCGACAGGATTGTGAAACAATTAATGGAAGTGCAAAATGGCATTCATTTAAGAGTTCGAATGCAAACACATGGACAATATGGACAAGGGAGTTGGCATGCTATTGTCAATTTTGTATTGTAGGTGATTGGCAGGCATGTGAAAATATGGAATGGGTCGAACAATGGCAACAAAGAGCTTTAACGCCTACATTGACACATGTTCAACATGAAATGACAATTGAAGATAATCAAGTGTTCGCAGCAGATGATTATGATCGTGTTTCAGATCTTGTACAAGAAGGTACATTATTTATTGAGTTGAATTTTGTATGTATGCATGTTTATATGAGTTAAATATAAGTCACTTTTATTGAATTTTGTATTTATTTTTGTAGGACATGTGTATGTTGTTGTTGCACCTCAAGGGAATGAAGAGCGTTGATCCATAGGATCTAGACTAGATTGCAGATTTAAATGCTTAACTTTTACAATGATTATTCCAAGTTAATTAAATCAAAAATTAACCTAAGGAAATAACAAAATGAAATTAATAACAAGCAGGATTATGAAAGGAAGGAAATGAGAGAAAGAAAGAGAGAGAAGAAGAGAAGTGCAACAGCTTGATAATCTGAGTTCGCTTCACAAAATCGCGACTACGCCTTCTGTTCACCCAATAGAGAGACCGATCCGATTAACTCCAAAAATCAATTACAAAGCACCACAATCATTCTCCAAGCACTTCGGCAGCATAACAGTGCTCTGACGTGCAAGAATGACTCAAAGAATCTCCACAAGACCTCTCTTTCGTGTCACCACAGCTTCAAGACTTCGTCACCTGAAAAAAACTTGGATAGCAACTCTCACCTCACACCCCTTTAAATACATAAAATTTTCTCAAATTGGCCTTTAACCAATTGATTTGAAAATATTCCAAATCCCCCTAAATCTCCCAATTTTACAAAATAATCTTTGATAAATCCCAAAAAATAAATTTAAGCCCTTCCAATTATTCATTCTCGGGCTTTGTTGTTTTGGAGGTTTTTCATTTAATCTTTAAAAAGATTATTGTTTGTTTTTATTTCAAATTAGGGGGTTTGTTTTAATTTTTATAAGGCATTCAGTTTTGAAACCATAACAAAACAAACCCACGCTAACCATATTACAAAGTCGTCCCATGGCTCACCGGTGGCTATTCTTTTTGTTAGCCGGCCGGTTCGGGGTTCCAAACCCGCCGGCTGGCTTTTAAATAGCAATATGCCAATTTTTTGATAACAAAACAAACCGGCATCCCTTAGTAGTTGGGCGCGGGTATGTAGGAGAATTGGTTGCCGGCCGCTGCGAAGAGTGGAAGGTATGGGGTTCGAATCCCCCAACCGTCATATATTTTGTTAACAAACATTCCAACTTCAGACCAACGACGAGAAGAGGGGCCACATGTCGTGACATTATTCGCTAACATCACCACATCCACCGCTGACGAGACTGCCACCACAGCAACTTACTGCCAACTCATCATGCCAGGTGTCAAAATGTGATTCGCCAATTCCGATAACGTGGATGCCGACGTGTGCTGACGGATGTTGACTAGACGGCCAACTGTGCTGCTGACAGGGATGATGACTCATACGCTGACGTGGATGATGACTGTGTTGATGACGTGGCGTACGGTTGCCACGTGTCCACCTCCAACTGGTTCCGTACAATGCTGACATAGATGCCACGTGTTACAGTCCAACCGGTCCATTTCATTGTCTGTACAGTACGGAATGCTGACGTCAGCATCCGTACGATCAACCTCCAAGTCAACTGAAAAATTTGACCACCAATAACTTGTGCCTACAAGGTCAGATTTTGATGAAATGAACACCGTCAGAATTGTCTCGACGAGCTCTTCGCGATGATGCCAACTTCGAAAACTTTTGATGACATCATTTTTTCCGCTTCCTAGACGCCCCTTGATCTAGTTTGACCCAAGGTTTGACTAGCCATAACTTATGCAAACGGACTCCTTTTCACTCTGTTCGAGTTGCATTGGAATCAGGACGCTAAGATCTTCTTGATGGTGCAGATTCTGGAGAGAAATGAGACACTTCAATTTTCACTAAAAAATGTCCACCGGATCAGGCCTCCCTACTGAAGACCTTTTGGACCTCCAAAAGTGGCATTTAATCTGACATTAAGTGAGGACTTGGCCTCCCCACTTGTCCTGTATCCTCTGTACATCTGAATACCTGGCTCACAAGCACAATGAAGACTGCAACAATGTTGTTGAACATAAACATAACTTTATCACTTCCATAAGCATCTACATCAAATGTCGTAGCCACTAACCAACAAAAATTGACTAGCATCAAGCTGAACAACAATGTAGAAATGAAAGAGACTAAGTCAACAACATATCGATCCTTTACAACAGTAACATTTTTACCCAAGGATTCATCAATGCTTTCAAGCATCATTTTCTCATGCTGTACTGTTGGTGCATCCTGCAACATCTGACCCTGGTTAGCTACTCCAAGTTCAAGTGTAGAACCACTTGTACTGATAGACATAAGAGTTAACTCTTTACTTGCATTAATTACCCTTTTTAACTGCCCTGTGTTTGCAAAAGAATGATCAGTCTTAATCCTGTGAGAATGTACAATATACTGAATGCCATCTTTAAATAAGTGATAATGATTCTTTTCCCTGTAGAAAATAGCTTTTCTGTCATAAAGATAAGGGCTACCAAGCACTATCCCATAGATATCCAGTGGAACCACATCAAACTGTACTTCATCCACAAACTTACTAGTGATTGTGAACCTTAAGGTGCATTGTTTTGTTACTTGCAACTTATCATTTTCACAAATCCAGCCTAGTGGATAAGGTTTCTTATGCTGTGTAGTTTTTAATCCCAAGTTCTTTACAATACTTTCTGAAATTAAATTCACTTGAGAACCACTATCTATGAGTGCATCAATTTTACTATTCTTAGCAACAACCCTTAAATGAAAAAGCTCATTCCTTTTGTTATCTTCAGAGAAATCATTAACTGTAGATGAAGAAGTACAACTAGCAACAGTAACACCAGAAATAGAAGCTTTACCTTTTAACCCCATAGTTGTTATCTTAGTCTCATCATCTGAATCTGAACCAAGATCCATAACAACATTCGTGGCTTTCTCCTTACCCTTCTGTTTCTGATTACGTCTTTGAGCCCACTTAGGCCTCGGGGTCAGATGTAACTTCCAAGAAGGATCTCATCATGACCTTCTGTCACAATGAGTGCAAGAAAGTTTCTATCCTTCTGACGTAGTCAGCTTTCTTTCCTTTCCCTGCCTCTCTGATTCTTAGAAGATTTCTTTACATCATTATCAAACTTGTCAATAAAAGATCCTTTACCCCTTGACTCTAAGTGTGTAGCTTGAACAGACACTTCATCCAAATTACAAGGGTTCAAGACCAAAATGGAATGCCTAAGGTAGGAATGTAGACCTCCTATGTACTTCAACAAAGTGTCTTGAGTGTACAAAGGAACATTCAAAGCAATAGCCCTTTTCCTGAATTCATGGGTGTACTCTTGGATAGTTTGACTTTTCCCTTGCCTAAACATTTGCCAGTCCATCATTAACTGTTGCATATGTCCTAGGGGATAAAACTGCTTCTTAAGAGCATTAATAAATTCTGCCCAAGTCAAACTAACTCTACCATGTTGTGAAACTTCTGCCTTAGACTTACTCTCCCACCAGGTTAAGGTTGTACCTCCTAAACGAAGAGTAGCTAATTGGATCCTATCAACATCATCTAATAGGTTCTAGACTCTACAATAAACCTCAATTTGTTGAACCCAATCATCCAATTTTTCAGCATTAAGTTCACCACAATACTTTGGTAAATCAAATTTTACATCCAGTTTGATTTTAGGCTTATACCCACTCTTGAAAGGATTAGAGGAAATAGAATGAGGAGAAGAAGGAGAAGAAGGAGAAGAGGGAGGAGAAGAAGAAGAGGGTGGATCTGGTTTCTTGTCACCATCTCCATGTTGTTTCCCTTTCACGTCTTTGCTATCTTCTTGCTTCGACGAACCTTCTTCACGATCCTTCCACTCTTGTCTCTCTTGAAAAAGAATGTCCACCTTAGCCTTCATCTCGAGGAATGCTCTTCAAAATTCTTGCTCACTGATTTCTTCAGGAACCTCCATTCCAGAAACAAACATCTTTGGAAATGTTCTTCGCTTCCTGATCTCAGGATCAAAGTCTTTGAGCTTGCCTTCACCCTTCTGAATTCTGGATCTCGTTAGCATTCAAAAAATAAATAACTGCAATAATAGTCACCCAAAAGCTCTGATACCAACTTGATCTGTATAGGATCTAGACTAGATTGCAGTATTTAAATGCTTAACTTTTACAATGATTATTCCAAGTTAATTAAATCAAAATTAACTTAAGGAAATAACAAAATGAAATTAATAACAAGGTGATTATAACAGAAAGGAAGGAAATGAGAGAAAGAAAGAGAGAGAAGAAGAGAAGTGCAAACAGTTGATAACGGAGTTCGTCACAAAACGTGACTACGTCTTCGGGTTCACTCCAATAGAGAGACCGATCCGATTAACTCCAAAAATCAATTACAAAGCACCACAATCATTCTCCAAGCACTTCGGCAGCATAACAGTGCTCTGACGTGCAAGAATGACTCAAAGAATCTCCACAAGACCTCTCTTTCGTGTCACCACAGCTTCAAGACTTCGTCACCTGAAAAAAACTTGGATAGCAACTCTCACCTCACACCCCTTTAAATACATAAAATTTTCTCAAATTGGCCTTTAACCAATTGATTTGAAAATATTCCAAATCCCCCTAAATCTCCCAATTTTACATAATAATCTTTGATAAATCCCAAAAAATAAATTTAAGCCCTTCCAATTATTCATTCTCGGGCTTTGTTGTTTTGGAGGTTTTTCATTTAATCTTTAAAAAGATTATTGTTTGTTTTTATTTCAAATTAGGGGGTTTGTTTTAATTTTTATAAGGCATTCGGTTTTGAAACCATAATAAAACAAACCCATGCTAACCATATTATAAAGCCGTCCCATGGCTCACTGGTGGCTATTCTTTTTGTTATCCGGCCGGTTCAGGGTTCCAAACCCGCCGGCTGGCTTTTAAATAGCAATATGCCAATTTTTTGATAACAAAAGAAACCGGCATCCCTTAGTAGTTGGGCGCGGGTATGTAGGAGAATTGGTTGCCGGCCGCTGCGGAGAGTGGAAGGTATGGAGTTCGAATCCCCCAACCGTCATATATTTTGTTAACAAACATTCCAACTTCAGACCAACGACGAGAAGAGGGGCCACGTGTCGTGACATTATTCGCTAACATCGCCACATCCACCGCTGACGAGACTGCCACCACAGCAACTTACTGCCAACTCATCATGCCAGGTGTCAAAATGTGATTCGCCAATTTTGATAATGTGGATGCCGACGTGTGCTAACGGATGCTAACTAGATGGCCAACTGTGCTGCTGACGGGGATGATGACTCATACACTGACGTGGACAATGACTGTGTTGATGACGTGGCGTACGGTTGCCACGTGTCCACCTCCGACTGGTTCTGTACAATGCTGACATAGATGCCACGTGTTACAGTCCAACCGGTTCATTTCATTGTTCGTACAGTACGGAATGCTGACGTCAGCATCCGTACGGTCAACCTCCAAATCAACTGATAACTTTGACCGCTAATAACTTGTGCCTACGAGGTCGGATTTTGACGAAACGAACAGCGTCGGAATCGTCTCGGCGAGCTCTTCGCGATGATGCCAACTTCGACAACTTTTGATGACATCATTTTTTCCGCTTCCTAGACGCCCCTTGATCTAGTTTGACCCAAGGTTTGACTGGCCATAACTTATGCAAACGAACTCCTTTTCACTCCGTTTGAGTTGTGTTGGAATCAGGACTTTGAGATCTTCTTGATGGTGCAGATTCTGGAGAGAAATGAGACACTTCAATTTTCACTGAAAAATGTCCACCGGATCAAGCAGACAGAGTACTGGTTGGCTAGATGTGTTGAGAGAAAACATAAGTTGGTACATACTAGAGTGGATGATGACAACTTTGAGTATCCAACTGGTTCAGTGGTTGTTGTTGGCACCTGGCTTCGAAAATATTTGATGAGAAAGAATGGCTTGCCTGCATTTGAAGATTATGGAAGACACAAGAAGATTATGCATTATTCACATTTGATTTTGGCAACCAATATAAAACTAGTTAGATATCAAGGGAGGCCTGCTAATAAAGTTTTATGGACAATTTCAATGGATGATCACGAAACAATCATAGATGCATTAAAAAAAAAAGAGGATGCAGATGGTACAATAGAGTGAATAAATATTGGTAAGCATATCTAGTCGTATATATATTTAATTGATATAAATATATATTTGTCTTTAATCATTTCCTAATTAAAGTTTTATATCATTTTTTGTTTCAGGTCTCCCAAAATTAGATGCTTTACAAAAAAGAGAGGAGATGCACATATATTACAATGGAATTTCAATCTAGAGACAGGTAACTATATATAGTTCTAGATACATTTAATTGATACTTTATAATTGATTTCATATCCCCTTAAGCCATTCTCTTAAAACCCCTTAAGTCATCCTCTTATGTACCATTAATCCATCCTTTTGCAGCCCCTTAAGTCATTCTATCAACTACCATTAATCCATCCTCTTAGGACCTCGTAATCCATACCCTCATATATCTACCCTTAATTTGTCCACTTGCATCCACTTAAGTCACTCTCTCAACACCTCTTAATTCATCCTCTTAGGACCCCTCAATCAATATCCTCATATATCTACCCTTAATTTGTCCACTTGCATCCACTTAAGTCACTCTCTCAACACCTCTTAATTCATCCTCTTAGGACCCCTCAATCAATATCCCCATATATCTGCCTTAATCCATCCACTTGCATCCCCTTAAGTCACTCTCTCAACACCCTTGGGAGTTTAAATTCATTCTCTCAACTCCCTTAATCCACCCTCTTACATCCCTTCAACTCATTCTATCAACTCCTTAATCCACCCTCTTACATCCCTTCAGCTCATCTCTCAACTCCTTAATCCACCCTCTTTAAGTCCTTCAACTCATTCTCTCAGCTCCCGTAATCCACCCTCTTGCATCCTTTAACTCGTTCTCAACTCCCTTAATCCACCCTCTTGCATCCCTTAATCCACCCTCTTACATCACTTCAACTCATTCTATCAACTCCCCTTAATCCACCCTCTTACATCACTTTAACTCATTTTAGGGTTTATGGTTTATGGTTTAACTCATTCTATCAACTCCCCTTAATCCACCCTCTTGCATCACTTTAACTTATTCTCTCAACTCCCCTTAATCCACCCTCTTACATCACTTTAACTCATTTTAGGGTTTAGGGTTTTAGGGTTTAGGGTTTAACTCATTCTATCAACTCCTTAATCCACCCTCTTGCATCCCTTAATCCACCCTCTTACATCACTTTATCATTTTAGGGTTTTAGGGTTTAGGGTTTAGGGTTTATGGTTTAACTCATTCTATCAACTCCCCTTAATCCACCCTCTTGCATCACTTTAACTTATTCTCTCAACTCCCCTTAATCCACCCTCTTACATCACTTTAACTCATTTTAGGGTTTAGGGTTTTAGGGTTTAGGGTTTAACTCATTCTATCAACTCCCCTTAATCCACCCTCTTGCATCCCTTAATCCACCCTCTTACATCACTTTAACTCATTTTATCAACTCCTTAATCCACCCTCTTGCATCCCCTTAATCCACTCTCTTACATCGCTTTAGCTCATTTTATGAACTCCCCTTAATCCACCCTCTTGCATCCCTTCAACTCATTCTATCAGCTCCCCTTAATCTACCCTCTTGCATCCCCTTAATCCACTCTCTTACATCCTTTCAACTCATTCTCTCAACTCCCCCTTAATCCACCCTCTTACATCACTTTAACTCATTTTATCAACTCCCCTTAATCCACCCTCTTTCATCCCCCTAATCCAACCTCTTAGGTCCCCTTAATCCATCCTATGGCTAACATCATTTGAATTTGTATGGAATTTACTATATGCAATTCTTTTCTTGCATGAATTTTTTACTTAAATGACTCGTAAAAATTGTAGTTACTTACATTAATTATTTTTGCAAGTTCTCATCAAGTCGGTCTACAATGTGATTGTTGAACTGAAAAACTATTTTATCTGGAGACTATGTAAATATCAATTTTTGGTATTCACCTAAAAGTTGATAAGCTTTAATTGTATCTACATGCACATATATGTTTCATCATGTTATATAGTTGTACATTAAACTTCTTGATGTACATTATATATGTTTGTTTGATGTCACTTTTTAAATATCTTATTCAAATTCTATAGATTATACATATTTCATGTGTCTTCTATTTACCACATTTTATATAATTATTCAATTGTATAGATTATACATTAAATATACATACAAGGAGATGGTTTTTTGTTTATTGATTCAGATATTTGCTATGTAATTGGAAAATAGTTAGAATTACTTGCCCTTAATTTATTATGAATATGATTTAAGAAACTATTTAAGGAATGTTTTAATTTGTCAACTAACCATTTGATAAGTTATATATATATGAAATTTGATTCTAGATAAGAATTATTATATAGTGCATGTATTACTTGAAAATTTGATAAAATATAAATATATAGATATGTATATAAATGCTTATAATTATGAAAATGAACATAACATGATCTCATAATTGACTGCATATATAATCATCATATTAAAGTCAACTGATATAAATAAACACACATATATGATAATAACATGTTCAAAATAAAACTAGAGATCTACATAGTCCATAAAATTTATATGTCAAGTCAAACACATATATTGAAATGAAACTAGAGGTTTGTAGTCCATAAAATATAAAACTATCTAACTCTCAGGCTGATCGGTCAAATCAAGTCTCCTCTTTGTTCCACGTTGACTAGATGTACCTACATCATGCTGTAAAAGAGTTCAAGAAACTCAAAATTAGATTTAAATTTATTTAGAAATTTTGATATAATTAAACATATTTAAAATTGAAAATATAAACTTTTAGATAAAAAAAAACTAATTAAATATCGACTAAATATATTAAAAATGATTTCTAGTATGCATAAATTACCATATGGTCATGTGAATCAATTGGCACATTTTCTTCAACAGGTAACATAACTGTCTGTTGAGAAGATGGAAATGCCTGATCCACTATATCCTGCATATTCATATAAAGCAAACAATATGTGAAAACCTTGAATATATATATATATATAAATGTTCATAAAAATTGTATAGGAGATTTAAAGTAAAGTTTACAACCTCGAATGATATGACCTCATGATCACGCACCTGAGATTGCCCATGAATAGATGTCAATGATGTCTCAGGTGTGCGGCCCGCCATGGTTATCTCATCAAATCCCTACATATAGATGTACAACAGTTCATATAGATCATTCACACATGTGTATGTAAATGTAAAAATTAAATTAGATCTATGATGTGTATTTAATTTAAACTTAACAAACTTTTGAAAGCACGCACCTGAGCTGATGATGTCTCAGGAGCGCTCACCACTGTAACTTGTGGCTTGTCAATACTAGGAATAGTATGACTTCCCTGCATCTAGATATAATATATCAATTCACACATTTGTACAAATTCAAATTAAATTATATATATATATGGACACACAAATTATTTAATATATTTTGGTTCAAGTACCTGTCGAAAAGGTGAGCCCAAATCTACAGCACTCGACATATACACACGATGATGATATTGAGTTCTGAGCATCACGTCATCATGCATCTATACACCAAACACAAAATTATTGAATTAATATTATATTATATATATAGTTTGATGTTATTATTTACATGAATTTTTTACATTTCAAACTTGAATTAAATTTAAGTTCAAAAGATGAACATACCTGTGTGGGACGATCCTCAGAATATAGTAAATTTAGGTATGATCTCACCCCAGATGCATGTGCCTCACCTGAAGTGGATGTCTGAGTATCCCTATAGCTCGAGCCTCCATGCTCTGTATTGGCCACTTCAGTGGCCACGTGTGTAGTCTGCTGAGTGAGATGTCCTGAAAGTGAACTCAATGCTCCTAGTGTAGATAACATGGTTTTCTGCTGAAATGCAACGGGAATACTAGGAGAAGGAGGAGGAACAAGAGGCGCAACTGGAGCACATCGCTGAGGATCAACACGTGCTCCTAGTCTATGTTGGGGCATGCCACGCCCAGCTCCCTAAAATGACCTCATATCAAAATAGTTGGGTTTTTTACCCAACTCAAACTCAGCCCATAACTTTCTCAAAAAATATAAGGGCACCTCACTGTTGCCATGTGGTGGAGTATCAAACACCATCCACCATCTCTCCCAAAAATTTGCAGCTATCTGCGGGTGCCTACACCATAAAATTGAAATTCTTTTTTTTGTGGGTGGTATTGGTTCGTTTGTTTGGGGGTTCACAAAATATTGGCACATAGCTTGTTTAGTGATTTTTAGGTCATTGATTTCTTTATATGATAGCCCATCTTCATAGAATTGTCTCCTCTCTTCTCTCCATTGATGGAACCTATCTAGGTCCGCATCGATAGATCGAACAGAATCGACAATAGTTTGCATCGTAGATGCAAACCGTGCGAGATGTGGAGGGATTCTAGTCTCATTTTTTATGAGATCTATGTTCCCTTGAATGACAACTAAGTTGGCTCGAATATTCTCTCTTAGTTGATTTTGGTCAAATGGAGGAGGGGGTGGGGAGTCAGGTGGTGGAGAATGCGGAGGTGAGTGAGGCATATCCTCATGTGGTGGGGTGGGATGTGCACCAGGATCTATAGGAATTTCTGGATTAGGCATGAAATCCTCTAAAGTGAAAAGTGGATCCATGGACGAGAAATGATATGGCAACTGCATGTTAAACAATTAAAAAATATATATCAACAAACTAATTAAATAATGCACACAATTTCAAAGTTATTTAAAAATCACATTGAACATGCACAAATTCAAAATATATTTCATTTGAAGACCATTCAATTTATGACATTAAAAAATCATAGCATTAAAAATTCATATTATAAATGAGAGTTGAATAGAAACCGATAGTCACTTAAGAACTATAAATGAGAGTTGAATAAAAACAGAAGGTTAGTAGAACAAGTGATGAAAAATATTGAAAATCATTGAAGACCTCTCTTGCACCTTCTAAATGTAAAGAGGCTGATTTTATTGCATATTTTTTCTTTATGGGGTTGAGGGTGAAGTAAGTCTCTAATTTCTCCAACTGGGCCTGAGAAAAATCTTGTCACTACAATCAAACTTAGGTGCATAAAGTTTTTTAGCTTACATTTTATCTCCCTATTCTTCACTTTCTATATTCCTTGCTCATTTCTTGTAGATGGAACTTCTTACCATATTGAAAAAAAGGTTTGTACATGTAGGTTTATTTTGGAGCTTGTAAAAAGGAAAGAAATTAAAAGATAGCTATTTAATTAAATCCTAAGATTGAGAGTGGTATTCTTGTTTATCCATTAATTTTACTTGAATAGATTGGACACCATATTTTCCTATCACTAGAGATTAGAGGAGGGAACCCCATTTATTTCCATATATAGTTAATGGATGAAAATTCATAAATCAATCATGACAAATTCCATATAGGGATAGTAATTAAGATACATTGAATTATTATCCAAGTGACTCCTACAATACCTATTTTTTTATAAGTTTTAAGTGTCTCTCTTGGAACCTATGGTTTGTAATTCATGTACAAATTAGAGTTAGGGTTGGGGTTAGGGTTAGGGATAAGTTTAGGGTTAGGCTTAAGATTGGAGTTAGGGTTAGGGTTATAGATAATTAGGGTTAGGGTTAGGGTTAGGGATAAGGTGAGGGTTAGGCTTAATATTGGGGTTAAGGTTAGGGTTAGAGTTAGAATTAGGGTTAGGTTTGGGTTAAAATTAGAGTTATTTTTGGGCATAGGTTTAGGGTTATGGTTAGGAAAAGGGTAAAAATTAGAGTTACGATTGGGGTTAAGGTTAAAACATGAGTTAGGGTTGAGGATAGGGTTCAGGTTAGGGTAAGAGTAAGAACTAGAGTTAGTTTTGGGGTTAGGGTTATGTTAAGGTTAGAGCTAGGGTTAAAATTATGGTTAGGGTTAAGGTTAGAGATAAAATTATGGTTAAGGTTAGGGTTATGATTAGAGATTGAGTTAGGGTTAGGGTTAGTGTTTGGGTTAAAATTAGATTAAGGGTTATGGATAGGGTAACAATAAGAATTGGAGTTATGGTGGGGATTAGGGTTATGGTGAAGGTTAGTGTTAGGGTTAAGATTAGGGTTTGGGTTAAGCTTAGAGATAGAATTAGGGTTAGGGTTAGGGTTATGATTAGAGATAGAACTGAACTATGAATCTAACTCTAACCCTAATCAAACCTAACCTTAACCTAACCTTAAACCTAACCCTAAAAGAAATAAAATCTTAAATATAACCCTAATTGAACCTTAATCCTAATTCAATCCTAACTATAATTGAATTATAACCCTAATTAAACCCTAGCCCTAATTGAAACCTTAGCCTAACTCTAACCCTAACCAATAATCTAACCCCAACCCTAGCCATAAACATAACCTTAATTTAATCTTAACCCTTATCCTAATTCTAAACCTAACCCTAACTCTAACCCTAATTCTAATTTTAATCCTAATCATAATTCTAACTATATTTGTTATCCTAATTCCAATATTAACCCTAATTATAATGAAAAAACTAATTCTAAATGTAACCTATTAAATTATAATTGTAATTAAACCCTGACTCTAACCCATTCTTAAATGTGATCTAGTTGATTGAAAGAATTTAGAGGAAGATGTTATGGATTGTCTAGTTACTAATGATGTAATTGGATAGGCTAATAGAATATCAAAATGACACACAAGAACTATTAAAATTGTATTAGGGTTTCTAGTTTTAGCTCACCTAAGGGGAGAGAGGTCTTTAAGAGGTTTCTAGTTTTATGTTTTAGGGTTTAGATTTCTAAGTTATGTCCAATTTAGGTTTACATTTTATGGTTTCTATTTACAATTTAACGCTATTTATTTTTTAAATGCAATTTAAAACTATTAAAAATTGAAATAAAATGAATTAAAGAAAAAAAACTTAAATACTAATTAAAAAACAAAAAAACAAAGATACAAAGCAAAAAAGGGCAGAATTCAACCAACCTGGAGGTCTCAGAGGTCAGGTGTGTTGACGGGAGGAGGTGATAGTCGAAACACGCTTGAAGCAACAGCCTCCAAATGCGTACGTGCTCTTGATTGACTTCTCTCAATTCGCCAAAAAAAGTGGATAAAATGAAAAGCCAGCAGTTTATTTAAAAAAATAAATACTTTTCAAAAACGCGTACGCGTTATTAAACGCGTATGCGTTTGTAACGCGTACGCGTTTCATAACGCGTACGCATTTTAGGTTCGCGTACCCGTTGTTGAGTGCGTACGCGTTCAAATTTTGGTTCGAGTACCCGTTCCGTAACGCGTACGCGTTTTATGCAAAAAAAAAAATTGTTGCCCGAAATTTCCCCTCTTCGTGTACTCAACTTCTTGTTTTTACCCATGCATTGTTACAGATAATACAAAGTACTGTGCTTTTGGTGTGGGGTTTTTTTACCTGGAAAGGTTTTCCCCAAGGAAATTTGGTGTTAATCTTTTATGTATGTTCTTGAATGTGTTTCTTTTATTGTAACAATTTAAGATTTGTTTGAATCTGCTTAATCTCTCTCACATTGATTAGTGTTGGAAGCACGTTCCACACCTTTGCTTCCTTTCAGATGTTACATAAGTTTAAATACTTTGTGACACAAAGGAGCCAAAATCAGAATTGTCAAACCAGGATAATTTATGCTTATAATTTTCTATTAATACTGCAAGTATTTTAAGTAGGACCTGCAATGAGTTGCACTTTAAAGTCATGATATAGCAAATATTTTATTGCAGCTGAAAGATTAATATTTATTAGTTTCAAAGTTTTTAGTTTTAACATAGCAAAGTTTTTAGTTTTAACTTTTATATATTGATTTTAAATTGTAGAATATTGCAGGTAGAAGCACGTTCCATCCAACTCCTACCATCTATATTTAAAAATAAGTTTGTGTCTTATTCCTTTCCTTTGCTTGGATTGTAATGAAAAAAGGACTGGCCAAAGGCTTGGCCATTGGCAACAATGGAGTTGCCTTTTCCATTTGGGCATTCCTGTCATGGTATGCAAGTAGATTGGTTATGTACGAAGGTGAGAGCAGTGGAAGAGGCTTTGCAACTGGTCTTGCATTTGTCACTGGAGGCCTGTACAAGTCCTAATAATCCTTTTCTAGTATATTCACTGCTTTTTCCCTTTCATCTTTTCTAGTAGTGTACTCACAATTGCTTTTTGAAATCATTGTAATGAATTAACAGAGCTCTTGGAACTGTCCTACCCAACTTGAAGTATATTAGTGAGGCCTGTGTTGCTGCAGATCACATAGCTAAGATGATTGAGAGGGTACCTACCATAGATTTTGATGATAGCAGAGGGCAGGTGCTGGAAAAGGTCTATTGAGGAATCAAATTGGATTAGTGAGTCAAGAACCAGACTTGTTTACCACGTTGATTTTAGAGAACATAAGATTCGGTAATGAATTGAAATGTTGATAGAAAAATGTTTATACAGTCAAATTTAAAATATTTCAAATTTAAAAAGATATCTATTTATTAGAGAATAGATTTTTCAAATTAAAAACTTTTTCAAATAAAGCTGATTTAAATATTGTAGGTGGGTGAGGGAGCAATTCAAATGTCTGGAGGTCAGAAACAAAGAATCGCCATTGCAAGAGCCATGATTAAGAATCCTCCCATCCTTCTCTTGGATGAAGCAACAAGTGCATTAGACGCAGCGTCTGAGAAGGTTGTGTAGCAAGCTCTTGACCGAGCTTGCATGGGAAGGACTACTATAGTTGTGGCTCACAGACTCTCTACAATCCAAAATGCTAACAAAATTGTAGTGGTTCAAAGGGGACAAGTCATCGAATCAGGTCTCCATGAGGACCTTATTAATCAATCAAATGGAGTTTACAACATGCTATGGAGCATGTAGTAGCAACATTGTGCAACTTTTGAGGAGGACAACTCTGCAGAACTAGGAGATGGAGCTTCCTCTACAAGGACGAGCGATTTAAGAAGACTGAGCATCTCCAACCCTGGATCAGGCCTGTCCACTCACTTGGAGGACATGAGTAGCAAAGTCAACAGGGTGAGTGGCAAGCCCCCCTCTTTCTGCAAATTGTTGGCTTTGACTGCGCCTGAGTGGAAGAAGGCCATACTGGGTAGTGCATGCGCTCTTGTATATGGTGCAAATTAGCATGCAAATTTTATCTAGAATCAATTCCAGCATTTGAACTCTAATCTAGGTAAGGGTGCTTAAGTTTGAACTTGTTTGAACCATTAGAGATTAATGTAGTCTAATCTACTCATTTTCTAAAGAATCTATCTTTACGATTACTCCAAGTGGACCAATGGTGATTTTAACTATTTATACAAATCTAGTGAATGAGTCAAAAACACCCAAAGAATTATGGGCTAAGATCTAGAAGCATCAAATTTAACTCAAGACAAGTGTGAGTTGTTACTCCAACGTATGTCAAAAGAGTATTCAACCATGTTAAAGTTTCCCTTGAGAACCCAATCTATAATGGTGAGTTATACCTCATTCATTTCCAAACTTAGGTCATATTAAGAGGTGATTGGGGTCATAGATAGAGCAAAGACCAAACAGTCCTCCTTGAATTTGAATGGTGACCCAAAGATAGTAGTTTCTAAGGTCAACACTAGTTTTGGCACTACTATGGCTGTCCTCTCTTTCCAGTCCATTATTTTGTGTCTTTTTCTTAAAGTGGGAGATGGTTGTAACTTCCAGTTCTTGGTACTTCTTCTCACAGCTGTTTCTTGTATTGTACTCCTTGTTATGCTAAAACTATCACAACTTCTAAACTGTTCTTCATTACACTAAATTTCATAGAGATTTTCCTTGTTCGTTTAGTTTTTTTTCTGTGATTGATTTACCTTAGCATCATAATTGAAATTGGCTTACTTGAGAGTTTTGGTTGTTCTGTGTGTTGGTTGTGTCTAAGCAGAATTTTATTGTTTATAATTTATAAAGTTAGAATTTCATGTATCTATCAGATCTTTTGGTTTCTAGAGTTTTATACTTCAATTGGGATATTGGAGGTCATCAACCAGATTTTGATTTGGAAATTTAGAAGTCAATTTCCATAATTTAGATTTCCAATGTACTTCAAAATATTGTTTTCTATAGGAATTCGGTGAAATATATGAAGCTAAAGAAACTTTGGAACTGGCTTTGGAATAGTTTGAGCGAGTTGCAGGGCTCTATCAAGGTGAAGAAGTTACTAGTACGGCTAACCAGTGCCAACTTAAAATTGCACAGTTTGCAGCCCAGCTTGAGCAGTAAGTTATATGAAAGAAAATATTTGTGAAAGTTTTTTGGGATCACATATTTTCACTTTTGGGCTATCAAATGACTAGTGTAGTGGTTGCTTATAATTGGATTTTTTTTGGGGTTTGATTTGCAGATTTATTATTTTCAGTTAATGTGTAGAGACTTGTGGATTTGTGGTTCTTTAAATGAATAATGCAAATGGATTTACTTGTTAAATCTAATATTGTTTGCTTGCAGGAAAATTTTGCTTTCACCGTATTGATTATCTTAAAGGAAGAATTCAACTCTCTCCAAAATCATATCAAAATCTTGAAAGGCTGTGTTATGCTCAAAGACGATTTGGAAATCTTGTCGTTCATCAATAACAAAGTACATGATTTAGTGGATTGTTACAATGAAAAGTTATCAGCCTTTGAGAGGACCATACATAAGCATGCAAGAAGAAAGTTCCCGTTCTGAAGCAAAATTGTCCAGTCCAGACAATTGAGTCAACTCTTTGTCAAGCTACCTTGCCATGCTCGAAAGAGTTATGCTGGTAGTTGGGTATATTCCAATGGCTTTTAGGAAAATATTAACATTTTCTCTTTCCTAGAAATGAATCGTTTGTGTATGTCATGTTATGACGTACGTGTTGCTCATGATTGTATGAACAAGTTTATAAACTATAAATTAAAAAATACTTATTGGCATTTACTTTATGAATTTGGATTAGGATGCATTATTTTCTTTGTTTTTTATGAACATTATGCTTTGTGTATTCGACAACCATTCATTGTTCCAACTTCAAAATCATTGATAATTTCTATTATAATTTTCCATCGCATTTGAAAAATAAAAAATAAAAACTCCAACAAATAGGACAACGACGAGAATTTGAAAACATTGAATTTTTATTTTTTTAATACATTTTTACATATTGTCTCTGTACATATTGTCTCTGTAGAGACAATATGTCTTTAATCCCAACTATTGTCTTTAAAGAGACAAAAGTGAAATTGTCTCTAAAGAGACAAACGTGAAATTGTCTCTAAAGAGACAAAAATACTTCTATGTCATATTGTCTTTATAAAGACACCCCCTTAAAGACAATACTTGAGACAATAAACAACTTTTTTTTTTTGTCTCAAGTTAAGACAATTTACTCAAAAATTGTCTAAAAAATTGTCTTAAACCCCCCTTCTATGTAGTAGTGTATATTGTCTAACTACTTAAATCCATCAACAAAATACCTATTAAAATTACTATTAAAGATCTTATCAATTAAATGGCCTTGACCACCCTCATGAACTTGACCACCTCGTGAGTTAACCACTCTTTGAAACTCTAGTGCCCATGATCCCTTGACCCACGAAATGACACAATCCAAACCTTTGAACAAAGAAGGCAGCAAACAATAAAATTTCTTCGAATGACTCATCTACTTCTTGACTATACCTACCACAAAAAATTTCTTTGAATGACTCATCTACTTCTTGACTAGACCTACCACAAAATATTTCTTCGAATGACTCATCTACTTCTTAACTATACCTACCACAAAATATTTCTTCGAATGACTCGTCACTTCTTGACTATACTTCTTGACTATACCTACCCCACAATATTTCTTCAAATGACTCATCTACTTCTTGACTATACCTACCACAAAATATTTCTTCCAATGACTCATCTACTTCTTGACTATGCTCATCTCCATTATTCATCTCTCAATTCCAATAAAAGGACGCCTCTTGAAAGTCAACACGATAGACACTGCAAGACTTATTGCTCTTGTTTCAGGGCTATTCTTTAACAGAACACAGAGTTTTAAAGCTTAAGTTGTTTTTACGCATTAGCAACTTCGATCTGTTATAGTCGGGGGTGTATAAGAATTTAAGTTTGTCTTTTACGTGCCTTCTCAGTATTAGTAATAAAAGATTAAGGATGGCTGGTGCAATTGCACAAGGTGTTATTTGCAAATTAACTGAGATGATAGTACAACAAGCAGTTGAAGAGGCAACGGTGGTTTGCAACTTCAATCGGGACTTTGACTGGCTGAAGAAGAGGCTCAGAACTATAAGCGGTGGTCTGAAATATGTGGATTCACTTTCTACACAGGATGAGGGCGTCAAAGAATGGCTGCACAACGTGAGGGACGTTGCTTGGGATGCAGAGGACATTGTGGAAGAGTGTGCTGTTCGCCCTCTTTACACTAAATGTGTAACTCAGTCTTGTGTTTATAATCCTGATGAATTAATTTTCCGCTATAGAATGGGGAAAAGAATTCAAGAAGTGAAAGAAAGAATCAATTCCATTACGAAAGATGGAGAGCAGCTCAAGCTTTTCCGTGATTTAGTGCACTCTGAACAGCCAGCATGCGTTGCAGCGTGGAAGGGAAATAGTGTCCTGCCCAGCTATTCACACCCTGTGGCGATTGAGCCCAAGCTTCAACATCTTATGTCCTTGATAGATGAGCCAACTGGTCCAGTCATTGCCGTGGTGGGGATGGGCGGATCAGGAAAGACATATCTTCTCCAAAATGTTTTTGACAGAATCAAACAAAGGTATGAACATTCAATCTGGCTTTCCATATCACAGTCGTATTCTGTTCATAAATTACAAGGTGTTTTGGCCTCGCATATGGGAGATTTAAAGGATGCTGTAAAGGATTTAATGGAAGAGCGAGCGGCCGAGATGATTCATGACCGTTTAAAAGGAAGAAAGTCTCTAATTGTGCTGGATGACGTCTGGAGGGCAGCCAGAGAAGATAACATCATTATGAGGCTTGGTCTTCCAATAGGCGGTGACAGCCAATGTAAAGTTGTGGTTACAACCAGAAACAAGGAAGTTGGCCAAAATCTTCATGCTCGTACATATGAGATGGAGCTTCTATCCAAGCAAGAGAGTTGGCAGCTGTTCTGTTCTTATGCCTTCCCAGCTTATGAACAAAATCTCCCGCCATATTACCTTGAAGAGATAGCTCTTGAAATTGAAAAGCGATGCGCGGGATTACCTCTGGCTCTAAAGACAATAGGAGCTTCTCTCTCCGGTTGCACAGATGTAAGAAAGTGGAGCTCTAGATCGCATCAACTCAAAGAGTCGAAACAGAATCGACAGAAAAAGGCAGCTAATCCCGACTCCCGAGTCATAGAGATTCTCAGATTGAGTTATGACTCCTTGTCTGCAGCTCTTAAGCCCTGTTTTTCATATTTGTCTTTCTTTTCTGAGGATGAGGTAATAGATTGCGAATATCTCATAAATCTCTGGATAACGGAAGGATTGATTCCTGAAGGAGAAGACCAGTGGGATGTTGCTTGGGGTTATTTGTATCAGTTGGCTGATTTGTGCTTGCTTGAAGTATGGGAGAAAGACGACCTAATCAAATATTGCAAGATCCATGACTTGCTGCTTGATTTAGCAATTGATATATCTAAAGAGAACAGATGTATATTTTCTATTGAAGATGCCTTCACGTCTGTGAATCGAATTTTACTGGCCAAAAATCAGATAGATGATATGGTCATCGCCCAGAGCAGGGCTTCTTGTCCCAGGTCTCTTCGTACGTTATCATTAAGTAAAAATCCCATTAAACAACTTAAGGAAAACTTTTTCCGCTCTGTGAGATTATTAAGGGTTCTGGACTTGAGCCAAACTGAGATCTCCACATTGCCTCACAGTGCTGGAAAGCTAAAACTTCTCAAGCTTTTAAATTTATCACGGACAAATATTGAGGAGGTACCCATCTCCGTTAGAAGTCTTGAGAGTCTTGTCTTGCTCGATCTATCTGGGTGCCGACATCTGCAAAGGCTGCCTGAGTGGATAAATGAATTTAAATATCTTCAGCACCTTAATATAAAGGATTGTCATCATGCGCTAAGCAGTCATATGCCGAAGGGAATATCTGAGCTGCAGTCTCTGAGGGTACTCAGATCAAATGACTTGAGGCTCTCTGTTGAAGAGGATGGATTGCTGAAGTTGGAGGATGTTACCAAATTAACCCACCTCCAAGAGTTGAGCTTAATTGTTAATCACGAAAAGGAGGTGAAGAGCATCGAATGTGGAATTCTTGCTCATCTACCAAAGATGCGCCATCTGTCAATAGAATCTGAGTTCTCTACAGAATCGCATCTACCACAGAATACTACTGCCCTGCAGGATCTGCAAACACTTAATGCGGTGAAATTCGCCTTGCCGAGTTGGGTATGTATGCTAAGAAATCTGAGGAAACTCACGTTATGGCGTTGTGATTGTAGCAATTATCCGGCGTTAGAAACAATGCCTAACTTGGTAGAGTTGCTATTAGCGACTAATGCAAGTTGCAGAGAAGTCCCAAAGGGGTTTGGAAAGTCATTTGGGTTTCCCAAGCTCCGCTTTTTTGTGATATCGGACTTTCCTCTTTTGGAGGAGTTCCCGGATTTTGAGGATGGAGCGATGGCCATCCTGGAGATATTTTTTTTAGAGTGGTGTCCGAAAGTGAAGAAATTTCCAGAGGGATTGGAACAGTTGAGAATGCTGAGAGAGTTCTATTACAGCGGGTTAGGAACCGATATATTTAGAGAGACATTGAGGGAAGGCGGTGAAGTTTGGAATAATATCAAAGCAAAAAATCCGCATGTCCGTATCATGGAGTCTTTTGTTTAGTTATTTCTGAATTTATTAGTTCTGCCCATGGCAGAATATTAATGCATTCATTGTATTCAATTTTTTTGAGTGAAAGCGACAATCTAACCAATAAACATCTAGAATTAAAAACTTTACCAACAATTTTATATAGTCTATTTTTAAAATTGTTAAAATATTATTTATCTTTATTTTTATTGGTTCATGTTGTCAAACAGTCATTGCAAAAATTAAGATTTTTTCTTTTCTTTTCTTTCTAAATTATGTGCAATGCAATGCATTTAATTCATGAATCAAATTTCAAACCTATTAATGACTTGAATGACATGAACACTATTACATACATCATCATATAATTACATTGTTGACTTACAAGTATTATTTTACATATTTTCTTTAATAATTTGTAAGATTTTTAAAACTTATTAAATAAATGTGAGTACACTCAATGCATATTTTATATTTGTTTATCAAGTATGTATTAAATATCACAATAAAATTTATTTATCTATAATAAAGACCAATTTTTGTTTTATGTATCTACAATTAATATTTCAATAAAATTTATTTTTAAAAATACACATGTAATAATATAATTTAGCAAGGCAAAAATTACATAAATATCACATTATCAAAATGATAAGAATAAATATATATATATATGGAATTATTATAATAATATATTTGTATAATTGCATATTTTTTATTTTTGGAATATTAATTAACTATAATAATAACATTATACAACAACAAACAATTATATTACACCCCTACTTATTTCTATTAACTAAATGTTTAAAACAACAAAACACACCCATATGAATTTTATTTTTTATTTATGCAAAATTAACTAACTATAATAATAACATTATACAACAACAAACGATCACATTACACCCCTAGCTGCTTCTATTAACTAAATGTTTAAAACAAGTACACCCCACATGATTTTTTATTTTATTTTTCAATATTAATCAACTATAATAATGACATTATAAAACAACAAACAATCACATTAAACCCCTAGCTATTTCTATTAACTAAATGTCTAAAACACCAAGTACACCCCACATGATTTTTTATTTTTATTTTTCAATATTAATCAACTATAATAATGACATTATAAAACAACAAACAATCACATTAAACCCCTAGCTATTTCTATTAACTAAATGTTTAAAACAACCAAGCACACCCCACAATGGGCAGAATGTGACACAAATGCGTCTCTTGTTTATTTAGTTATTAGTACAAAGGTAAACGATTTGTTTTTCATCCAATAGTTTATTCTTAAATATGCGTCAATTTTATTTTTTCTCGTTATTTTGACAATTTTATTTGTTTTTCTCATTCTTTCAACAATTAATATTAATTTAATTAAATTATTTTTTTATTTATATAAGTTTAAGATTTGGTAAGAATTATTAATATAGAAGAATACCATTCAAAGGAGGTGCAATGGGTATGTCATTGTATTTTATATAATTGAAATAATAAGTAGTAATTAAACAATTCTTAGAATTTTGTAAGTGAATTTTTTTTTGTGATAATTTATAGGTATTGATACAACAATAGGTGGTGAGTTTTGAAGTGAGTGATATTATTGCAGTAATATTCATTGTCATGCCTATTGACATTTTTAATATTAATTTTTGCTGGTAATAGTATTGGTTTTGCATTAGCAAACAATATAGAGTTAGAGTAGTGAAGGAAGTGTATGCTATATATTTGTGTCTTTTCTAAAGATAGTTTTGAAATAGAATAATTAAAATTGTAATTGATGTTGACCATTAAGAGTCCTTACTTGTGAATTGATATTGACCTTTTGCAGCATAAGTTGGCATGCATTGGATTAAGATTTTGCAAAAAGAAGAACATTAGAACAAGCAATTTTTTTTGGGAACAAGAATTTATGTAATGTAAATCAACTAAATAAAACATATTTTGGATGAGAAAGATAAATCTCTTTTTCTCTTTTGGGGGGGTGATTGTATTTGAAGTGTCCACCTACACAACAAAGAGGTTTGAATGAGTTAGTTGGGAACAACATTTTTGAAGACATGTATTATAAAGTGGCTAGTGAAAAATTAAATTTAAAGTTAATGCAAAAGAGATTGGATTGACAAGTGCATACTTCAAATTTTCATAACAAAAGCAATTGTAATCGAGCCTCCTCTTTTTTTCTAATAATTGTGTATGGATTGTTTTGCATTCTAGAGTACCACTCAAAAGAGAATGTTAGCTGAAAATGAAGGCCATTTAATGGGTTTACTCTCATTATAGTCATAAATGCTAGTCCTTGTCTTTCTACATTACTAATATCAATTGTTTCTTGTTGTAGTGTAAGGCCTTGGGATTTATGTATAGTAATTTCCCATGCCATGGATAGTGGTGTTTTCCTATGATTACCTAGTAATATAGGTATTATAGGTATAACTTTTGGATCAATTTGGTTCTATGGTGGCCCACTATAGTTATTGATCCTTACTACAACATACATTGGAACATCTATTGGTTTAGAGCCAAGATCGTAAAAAATTTCAACAACCTCCCCAAGAGAACAATTTACAAGTCCCTCTTGAGTCCATATGTTTGTTGTTAGCATGATTTGTTGGCCTTTGCATAAGAGGAGTTGTTTTTCAATCTTTTCATCATTAGCTTCAATTTTTGATTTTTTGTTGTTGTGTTTATTGCAATACTTAGTGCAACTAGAAGATCTAATAGTTTTAGCATTTTTTTGTTGTGTAGTCTCACTAAGTCATTTGTAGCAAAAAGGTGTGTTGATTTTTCAAATTCTTCTTTTTCAATTATTGTAAGGATTTTTTTATGCAGCTCATTAAAATATCCCAATCTTGTTGTTTTGGTTCTGCATTGTGTATGTTTTGTAATATTTCATGACATTTTGTTTGAGGTGGACTGTCACTCTCTTGATGAAAAACTGTTTGTAATGTAACATCCACGATAAATTATTCTCATAACATTTTGGAATTTGAGTGTGACGTGTAGATAGGTTTATACATGACAAGTGGTAATTATGCTACGTCACCTATTAGAATCATAGATACGCCACCAAAGTAGAGATGTGCATGGGGAAATGCTTCACATAGTCTTCTATCTATCTTGAGTAGGAACATTGGCCCTATGAAGCTCATCTCATCAATGAGTATGTCTCTTATGTGTTTCATTTATTCTTGGAAGATTGTTAGCATTTGTTCGTGCAATGGTTCATTTCCTTGATTGGTATCCTAAGTGTTGAATGCATAGTTGATGTGTATATGTTAAATGTGATAATTCCTATAGGAGCTAGAACAAGTAGTTGGCTCTTTTGTTGTGGTAACTTACTTTGAAGTTTATTTATTATGTAAGCAATAAGATAGGATTTACCTGTTCTTGCAGTTCCTTGAATGATCATATGTAAAGGTTTCTTTAAGGAATGATCTTTGTAGTGGTTTATAATTATCATAAGTGATACTTCTTGTTTTACTAATAGTGTATTTTTTGGGATGTTGAAGATAGTGGGAATGTGGTCATTTTGGTTGCACATTTTCTTCATGTTTATGAAATTAATTTTAGTGTCATGTAAATTTTGGGTTACACTATGTTGGTCTCATATGTTGTTATCAAAATCATGCCTATCGAGTATTTGGAGTTCATCTATATTGACATTGTTAGTAAGTCCAATTTGTGACAACAATTCCCATTCAATCATTTCTATAGTATCTAATGTGTTCATGTCATTATCACTATCTTCTTTGTCCTCAATGTTATCTTCCTTTGTAGTTGTGCAATTGATATGTCATACATCATAATTTTGTATATTCATTTGGTTCCAATTTGCTACTATTGTATCTTTAGTAAGACCTATGTCAATTTGTATGTCACGAAAAATTCTTATATAAGAGTAACTCACTCTAACAAAAAATTTCAAAATGTTTTGAGTTTTTCATTGGAATAGTATAAAACTTTGAGAAAACCTTGACAATCACTTTTTATTTCATCCCTCTCAATTTACATCCTTTGCAACATGCAAAAAAGGAGAAGAATCTTGCAAATTCAAGTAATGCTATTGTTTCTAGTTGTGGAGGGTGTTTTATAGATGAATGTAAGTAGCTAGATTGGATTTTGTTTTCATTTTTTTCCCTTGTTATTCAATTGAATATTTTTTAACCAACATTCAATGAAATAAAAAGATTGGTTACAAATGAGAAGGGTTAATTTTTGGAGCATATGAAAAGTATCTTGTGCTCCTATATCATGCTCTGCCACAAGTTATGACATAAATTTTTGATATGTCGTTAGAGCTTGGTCTTCAAGGTTTTGATTTGTAGATATTCTTGTAAGTATATGAATACAACTCTTATATTTTCTCTATGCTTTTAACACATCTTGGAAATTTATTTGAGAACAAGTTTTCATGAGATGATGGGTTGGAAATCTATATTAGCTCTCTAGATTGAAATCATTTTTGGGTTGTGTATGTTTAGTCTATCATCATTTCTTGCAGGTTCATATTTTTTGGCCATCATTGTGACATGATAAGGTAGAGGTAACTTGTTCTTTCCATGGAGTTATTTACCAAAATTTTGAAGTTGAATGTGCTTCATTGATCCATAGTTTTATATGAAAGGATACATATAAGAGGATTAAAAACTATCATATGATATTATTTATAACTGTCATAGGATGCAGTTGTATAACCATCATAACCACATTAACTAATAACTACACAATGTAATAACTATTACACCAACATTCCCCCCTTATTACATTGTTCCTACAACTATATCCCTAAGAGCTCGAATTCACCTTTTTAAAGAATCCCCCCCTAAAGGTCTACATAAAAAAACTTGTTGATTACAAAAAAATATGCATACATTCTTGAGAAGATTTTCCTTTTGAAGAAACAAATCTTGAATCAAGTGGAACTCCTCCAAGTTTCCTCGTAACCCTCATAAAGGTTTATTTCCAAGCTAAATTCCTGAGTTCGTCCTCCCATGAACTCCCAAATCGCAAACCATAATTATTGGAAAACCATCCTATAAGTTGTATCCTCGACCCTCATATAGGTATAATTCTTGGTCTCAACCATAACTATTGGAAAACCATCCTCCAAGTTGTCTCCTTGACCCTCGTAAAGGTATAATCCTTGGTCATAGTCTTGTGAACTCTCTTGGAAACAATCCATACTGAGCTCTTCACCAAACCACTTACCTATCTCTAAAAACTAAACTTCACAATATTTGTATTCTTCAAATCTATTCGCAATAGAAGAAAAAGAAAAAAATTAAAACCAAAATCCCTTCTCATGCAAAGCATCATCTCAAAGTGGGAAGCTGACTTCAGATGATGGAAATTCATCCATCCTCTAGTGCCATCAGTCTCTAGTATGACCTTGTTACACTTTATCCATCTGATGTCTTGGATGAGTCTTTAGAGGCCTCATAAGTAATAACAAATATGTCCTCAAAATTCCAAGCATAACACTTTGAATATCCACTAGTAACATAGATAAATTCATCTATAAAATACTCAACAATTTTTTTAATGTTTTTGAATGCACATTCCCAACCACGAGTAGTAAGAAGATAAATTACTTAATTGACACACATCAGAGAAGATATATCAACTGCTTGACATCTTACAATACTCATTAAAACATTAAAAAATAGGGTTTTGGGATGTTCAAAGAGGTGTGCTAAATGTGATGTGAGGCCTATTTTCCTTTATTTCTTTAGGAAATGAGATCCACATAATGAATTGATTATCAACCCTTAGGTGAATCTACCCAAAGTGAGAATCCTCAGTTTTCCTTATGACTGAAGGATGGGGGTCAAGGTCAAACAACACTCTGGGGAGAAAAACTAAAAAATAGCAAATAAACTCCAAAATGCAATCTAACACTTGAAACAATAATATTAAAATCAATATTTATAGAACCAGAAAATAGAATGCAAATCTTTAAGAAGAGAAGAAACATGTGTACCAGTCACCAAAAGTGCTTTTTGGAAGGTGATATGAGACTCATTCACCCATGGGAAAATAGTCCCAAGTGTAGGGGTTTCAACAATCTTTTTGGAGCCTCTAGTGTAGATCTATAGCTTCTAATTTATCCAAGTTTTAGTGCCAAAAATTTAGAAATTCAATATGTAGGTTAGATTTTGTGATTTGATGACAACTTTGACAACTTTGTGAATCTTGCACTTCAAAAGGTCTTCAAGTCTTCTTCAACTAAAATCTACAATCACACACACAAGAGAGAATTTTTTATATTTTTGGGTGAATGGGGGTTTGCCTTGGTCAAACCCTATTTTGGTAATCAAATCTTGAATTGAAAGAATGAATGAAAAAGGGAATGAAGAATGAACAAAGCTATGTTACCACTCAACAAACCCTTGAATGAAACCTTGATAATGATAATGGAGATCTTAGGAGACTTGCAACTTGCATGAAATGGTTGAATTGGGTGTGGATCTTGATACTTGAAATGATGATTGAAATGATTGAAGTTGATCTTGAAGCCTACATCACAATGTTAGCTCCAAAAAATGCATGATGCAAAAAGACTTTGACATGATGAATAGATCTTGATTTCTGCAATAAATCTCTGATATATCTTCTCTCTAATGCTCTTGAAGTTCTCCAAAAATTCTCTCAAGATATCATGAAAATGTTAGGTGAAATATAGGGAAATATCCTTGTATTTATGGGTACATATCCTTACTTTCTTGAAATTGAAATATCACAAGTCGACATTGAATTATGGATTTGAAAACATTAAAATACTACAAAAAACATAATTTAAATTTAGGTCCAAAGGTCTAGGGAGGACCCATTTTCCCATGGTCGAATAGGACACAAGTCCCTATTCCTAGAACATGCATTGCTCAAAGTAAAGTGTTATTTTTAAGTATTAATTATTTTTAGGTTTCCCCTTTGGAAAATGTAATTAAATAGGCTTGTAAATGAACTAAAGGGATATATTAAAGAAAAATTAAGCTTAATTAATTAAGAGGTCCCAAATAAGTGTGTAAATATAAATGGGTACATTTAACAACACTAAATTAAGGCATCATTAAATCTAATTTAACTAGGAGGGCCCAAACAAGTGAGAAAATGTAAAGGGTTACATTTTTATACACTACATTTAGCCCCCACTTTAGTGAGAGGATGACCCTACATCAAAATCACACTAAATTAGACAATCAAGAGAAGTCTAATTGTACAATTTTTGGAAGGATAAGATGATAAAAATCAAGAAGGGTGATCAAGCCCCCAAGATCTTTAAGATCTCATAGAAAAACCAACAAAGGCATAATGAGACACATTCCTATGTTAAACATATATATTTATGTAGTAATGACAAGATATTCAATCATATAATGCAAAGACTCAAAGAAAGAATAAAAATTAAAAAAAGAAGGGATGGATCAAGCCTCGACTATCCAACACAATGTGGACCACACCCAAATTGTTTGTCTAAAAATGTTTGCAAGTAGAACTCATTATCCACTATCTAAACAACAATGCACACTCACACAGGCTAGTGAAATCCATTGTCCACTAGGTGACCCCCTAAGGCTGAAGAATTATAGAATCTTATTAGGATCCCATACCATACCAAAGTTAAATACATTCAATAACTTTAATAAGGCACCACACAATACAAACTTTGAGCTTCATAAGGCTTAGCAAGATATGTTATGCTAAACACTTATGAACAAACAAGGCACCAAAGACAAGCAAAGTCATTTTTCTTGGTGGCCATGAGAAAGGTTTGAAACTTCGAGCTTCACAAGGTTAACAAGTTGTGTTATGCTAAACACTCGTGAAAAAAAAAATCAAATAGGATAAGACATGTTCAAAGAGGTTTTGCTTAGTTCATGTAAGGTCTCCTCTTAGAGAACATTGTGCCTAATGTCTCCAAGAGAAGACAAGTCTAGGATAAAATATTTGCAACTTAGGGAATCCAACAGGTAGCATCACCACTAAGAGGAAAGTTGTATGAAAAGAATGGTCTCACTCTTGAAGGAAATCAAACTCAATGACTCCACCAAGAACAAGACACATTGTAAGAAGTAATATGAACACACAATGAAACATAAGGATAGTCCAAGATCTCCAAAATGATAATGCCAATGTATGCCCCCACTTTAAAGAAATTGTTGAACACCATGCCATGAGAAATTACTTTAAAGTAGCAAATGATAAATTCTAAACAAGACATGAGAGATTATTTGGAAATCCCTATGCCAAATCATATGTTTTCAAATGAAGCTACATCATGAAAAAGCACAAAAGAGATCAATAGATCAAGAGCTCAAAGGGTTATTAGGATCAAGAGCTCTAACAGGAGGTAAGGAAATTAGTTTGCTTTTTAAGAGCTACAACATGATATTATGAAGGGTGTCAGGTAGAGGGGTGAATAGTCTATTTCTATCTGCAAATGTGCATGGATTTATTGTCTTTATAGCAGCCACTTGGTTATCAACATGTTGGGTTGGTTGAGGGGGATTAAGTTGTAAAAATCCCTTATTTTGTTTCTTGAATGGTTGATAGTTGTTATGAGGAATGGATTCAAATTTTTTAAGATGGCTAGAAGCAGTTTTCACTTCACATTTACTAATCAAATTTTTATAAACACAAAGGGTAGTAGAAAACTATCTAAAGGAGGGAAATTTTAACATCTCAAGTGTTTTTTGGACTTTGTTTTTCAAATTGGAAATAAACATTCTTTGTTCAGGTCATCATCAAGAATATTAATGTTTATTTGTGAATAAACCAATTGGTATCGCGATATGAAATCAATGACCTTTTCATCATCCCTTTTTTTGCATTTCATTAAATCATCTAAGGTCATATTAGGAACCATATGTATTTGGAAGTGATTGTAGAAGGCATCAATAAGTTCATTGAATAAAAATTAAATTATTTAGTAAGGAGAAAAACTATTCCAAAGCAATATCCTTTAAGGATCTAGGGAAGAGTTTAGCTAATAGTTTATCCTTAAAATGAAGTCACTACATAGGGCTATATATGTAGAAACATGGCTAACAGGATCTCCTTTTCCACCATATTTCTCAAATCTAGGAATCTCTATACCTTGTGGCATTTATGTTCTCAATATCTTCAAGGACAAGGGATTTTTTTTGACATATTGTGAAGGTTAACAATTTTGATTTTGACTTAATGTAGCAATTTGTTGTTTGATGGATGGAATATTTTGCAAGAGTGTGTTAAGGACAAGATCATTATTAATGTTGTGAGATGAAGCTGAATAAGGTGGAGGTGTATATGTATGTGGAGAGCAAGTGACTTGTAAGTTTTTGAGGGGAGATGGATTAGGAGATATGAGATTTGAATGCACAAAGCTAAAGGGAATCCTAGTGGAAATACCTAAGTGTTGACATTGCTAGTAGGTTGTATGGTTGTTGTAATAGTTGGATTGGTGTATGCAAAAATAGAGGTTATGGTTGTGGAAGGAGGAATTGGAATTCCTTCTTGGCTTTGAGTATACCTCAAAGATTGAGCACAACTAGTTATGGTAGGGACATGTTTATCAATAATATGAGCCAAGTTATGAAAAATATCTATTCCTTTCTTATTTTAAATTATTCTCCTCATGTTATATATCATGGGAACTACATTAGTAGCCTTTTATTCAATACTCAAAATCTTTCAATTTGTCAAGTTCTTCATCAATTATTCTAAGGTTTTCATGAGGGACACTAGCAATCATTGCTCAAACATCAGTCATATTAGGTGTGGTTAGGGAAGTCATGGGAAATGAAGTGTTAAGTGTATGATCCATAGTGGGTTGACTAGTGTCAACACTATGAGTGAAAGAGTTAGAAATCCCAAGATTCATGAAAAATGATGTATCACAGGATGACATGAGTCTTGAACTATGTCTCACAGCAGTATTGGCAATAGGAAACCAAGTTGTGATGCTCATACAAGTTTCACAAGTTACCCAAGGTGCACCTAAAATGGATAAGAGGTAAAATGTAATCAAATACCCTAGAATGTAAAGTGCAATGCAAGTATGTAAAAGCAATTTTTCATAAAACAAAAAACAAAATGTAATTTTGAGAAGAGAAAAAACATATGTACCAGTTACCAAAAGTGTTTTTTGGAAGTTGATCTGAGACTGATGTGAAAATGGGTCTGTAGTGTAGTAAAATACACACCCTTGCATTTTCACACTTGTTTGGGCTCGTCTTGCTTTATTTATGCTTCTTTATGGCTTAATTGGTCATATTTTGTGTCCAAAAGCCCTATGAACTATATATTTTTCTTGTTAATCCTGACATTCTCCAATGCATAAATGATAATTTAATGACTCCATCGGTGTATCCCTAATTTTTGGGTCGGGACTAAAATGCCACCTAGGGCATCTTAGTCCCCTAAGGCTCTTGGGACCTTGATTTTGGCATCTCTAGATTGGGCCCCTTTTTGGTGTATGTGCCCCAATATTTTAGGACTTGGGACTAAGATACCACCTAGGGCATGCCTTAGTCCTCCTTGAGTCATTTTTGGGATTTGATTTCAAATTCTAGTAGGATTTAACCTTCTTTATTTAATAAATTCATATGTTAGCTTGGTGTGATATAATTTTGAGATATTAAGCATAGATAAGTATGAATATAAGGTTCATTCATTCATTTCAATCCAAGTCTTTTGTGAGATCTTTTATCATAGCATAATTGAGTTCACAAGAACATTCAAGAGCAGATTCATCAAGCATTTGGAGCCATTTTCATATTCAAGCATCATATCAAAGAGTTTTCTTGCAGCATGTGTGTTGTGCTAACATTTGTGATGTAAGGTTTTGATTCAGGCAAGCAATTCAAGTCCAATATTTGAAGAATTCAAGATCCATATCCATTGCAGCCATTGCACACATGTTTACAGACTTTACAAGGGTTTGGTGATTTGTAGCATTTCATATTGTTCATTCACCATTTCCTTCATGATTTCCATTTCATTTCAAGGTTTAATTACCAACAATGGGTTTGACCAAGGAAAACCCTCATTCACTAACAATCAACAAGTTTTTCCTTCTTTACATATTTGTGATTGAAAAACTAGTTTGAAGACTTGAAGATCACTTAGAGTGCAAAGTTGCAAAAGTTACAAAGTTGCATTACAAAGTTTTCATCTTCACAAAAACTCACCTACGGGCCATATTCAGAAGTTTCATAACCTAAGATCGAAAGGGAAGCTAGTGCAGACCTTAGAGCTCAGGATCCTGTTCAAAAATTCTAGAAATTCAAAATGAGACTAATACACCTTCTTGGGCATCTTAGTCCTCCCAGGCTTATTTTTTAGAGTTTTTTTGAGATCTAGTTCTAAGATCCAAAGACTATATTTTCCTCAAAAAACAACAGTAGGACTAATATGCCATTTTGGGTGTCTTAGTCCTCCAGAGAAAATTTTGGCAACTTCTTTGCATTTCTAGAATCCTCATAACATCTCTAGATTTCCTAGGTGCACACATACTATCTCCCTATTTCATAATTTCATCATTTGCATCTTTCATTTAGCTTACATTTTAAGTTATCGGTCATTTTGCATATCACAACATTTTTTCAAACATTTTCTTTTCCAAGCATTTGCTTGGCGATGAACCCCTTAGAACTTAAAGAACCCCTTCCTAGGACCCTCTTAATTGAGAATTGGCTCATCTTGTGAGATTGTTAGTTAGTCCAATTAGGACCCCTAGGACATTAGTGAATGGTTGAGTGGAAAAGTGTGATATCTCTAAAAGGTACATCCATTTTTCCATTCATCATTTTGGTGAACCTGACTTCTTGAGCATTCATTTTCTAATTTGGAGTCCATTACAACCCTAGATCTAGGTTTCATTCATTCTTGCATTGCATCTTGCATTAGTGAATTTTCATCTAGGGTTTCTCATATTTAGCAAAAGTGCATCTAGGGTTTTTCATAAATTTGCATTAGTGAAAGTGCATATAGGTTGCATTTTTTCTTTCTTGCATCATTTTATCTCATTGAAAAATTGAAAAATTACATTTTTCATCATCCTAATTGCATTTAGAAACATTACTATTGCATTCACTTTTGCATCCAATTGCTTGTCACTAGTTACTTTATCTTGCATTCATTTGTGCAATTTTTTGTTTCCACACATCAAGTCCCTAGGTAGGCAATCTAGGAACATTTTAACAACTCAGAATTTTATTTTTTTCTAACAAAAACCTCCATTGGGACAAAAATTCCCTTCCTGGTGTCTTAGTCCCTCTGTAGGTTTCTAGCTCAGAACCTTGTCTAAGTTGTCTGCTCTCTATTCCACTTTTTGGACCCTCCAAATTCCTTTTGTGGGACTAAAATTCCCTTACTGGCATTTAAGTCCCTGTTGAGATTTGAAGTTGTAGTTTTTAGGGTTTCAATATGACTTTTTGTGCTTCCTAAGCCTCCTAGTAACATATACTATAATTCTGGAAAGTTTTAGGAACATATATTTTAAGCATCTAGGTCAAAAACATCAATTTAGGGCACTTATTTTTCAAATCATTTCAATTACAAGCATCATTAGATCTGAAAATGCTCACATTTCTGAAACTTTACATAATATGGATAAAATTACTTTTCACTTTTGCATATACAATGTTTACATTCATAAAAATTTGAATAAGTTTGATAAAAGTGCTTTTCAATTTTGGATATACATTGTTTGCATTCTTAAAGTTTTACATACATTTGATAAAAGTAATTTTCATCTTTGGATATGCATGGTTAAATACATTATTAAAGCATTGCATGAGATGGTTAAAAGTGCTTTTCACTTTTGGTCAAACATTGTTAGTACCTTACCTTTCTAGGCACGCTTAGAAAATGTTCATATCCCCTCCCTATGAGAGTGTTTTAGTGAAATAGAATATAACCTTGGACAATCCTAACGATCATATTCATTCTTCTCCTAATATTTCTCTTATGGGTGAAAAAGATATTTTGATGTTAGAAGAACTAATCAATGAGATTTTTGAGAATCCTAGTTGTTTCTCTCTTCTTACCTCTCTTAGTGGACAAGACATTGATGAAAAATAAAACACAACCAAAGGTAAGCATGACAATACCATTTTTTCTTCTCCTAGTATCTCTCCTATTTGTAAAGAAGATACTTTGATTGATGAAAGTCATGAAAATCCTAGTTATCCCTAGTCTACACCTAGGGAAACCCCTATTACGTAAGACAATTCAACCATTGATCATTCCCCTACTCGCAATGAAGTCATTTTAGAGGAACCTATGTTTGAGTGTCATGAAAATTTAGTTTGTGGTTCTCCCAAAAGCTCTCCTCCTAGGGAGGATATCATGGTGCAAGAAAATATGAACATTAACACATGTAATAAGGCTTCCTTAGGTGAAGTGACATTCGACTCTTCTTCACTAAGATATCATGCAAATAAAGACAAGATTGTTGAGGTTCTAATGACACAAATTGGATCTCCTTTAATTAGTGAGCTTCCTAATTCACCTCCAATTAGTGAATCACATAAGAAAGTAAGATATTTCTTGAAATCTACAATGCAATCTAACAATTTTTTGCAATAACCAAGATATAACACAATTGCTCAAACATGTAGGGACCACAAATCACTCCCACAACATCATCATCACCTCAACATACTTTTCCTAGTGCTCCTCATTCACCTTTTCATAATATAGTTGAAGATCATAAGAAGACCCTTGCTAATATATCCATACGGAAACTTATTCAACTATCACCTACATATAAGTGCCTATTTCAAGAAATGTTGCAAATAAAGCAGGAGGAAGATCCAATATTATATGAAATTGAATAATGCAACATCCTCTTTTCATCCCATCCAAGTCACACAGTAAAAATTTACATTCCCTAAACATGAATTTCCCTCACTTGAGATTTAGATCAAGAATGAAGCCTTAATGATAAAGGTTATCACTAATGAAACTATAGTTAGGCACACTCTTATAGATAATGGAGTAGAAATTAATATCTGTAGCATTGACCTCCAAAAAAAAATTGACATTGAAAAAAGACTCATTCAACTTAATGATATTCATATTCGTGGCTTTGACAATGTTAATAGGCAACCACTAGGGATGATCACACTACCTATTTAGGTCAAACTTGTAGCTTTTCCTACCCCTATCCATATCATGCAAGGACCTATTGCATACAATATTCTCCTAGGGAGACCATGGATTCATTCTATGAAAGGAGTTCCCTCTACTCTCCACCGTACAATGAAATTTGAATACAACAACAAGATATACACGGTTGAAGCAAATGAACAAAGCTATGAATCACATGATCACAACACTTCCAACTTTGGTGGACACTAATACTTTCATTTTGTGATCAAAATTTGAACCTATACAAGTTGATGCTAATCCTTTGCCTACAATGAACCTCTTTAGTGATAATTGGGGGTCGTTAGATTTTACACTTCCTTTCAATAGAGAATCTAAAATCTCACCCTCAAAATCCAACGATTCATTTTTAGATACGAGTTCTAATGATGATTGGGGTTTTACACCTCCCTTTATAGGAGAGTGCAAAATCTCACAATCTAAACCAAAACAACCTTGTGTTTCATTCACTCAACTTAGTTCTACAAAATTACCCCATGGTGGTGATGGGGGCTATATAACTCCCATCCCTAATGAAGGAATGGCACATAACTTTAAAAAGGATTTGTGTTCCCATAAAGAAACCAATCCTTCTCAGAAGCTCATAAACCCCCTTCATTTGAATTGAAAGATTGTTATGGTATTGGATACAACCTCCCTCCTACACATGGATACAATGAACACACGAATCAAACTGACATATGCTACTCTTTCAAGAAAGATCTAGGTTTACCACCTTTATCTCCACTTTCATCTAAATCCTTATCATTTAATGTATGTATGACATCTTTTTCAACCAAAGGAACACCTTCCACTATTGATCAAGGGGTGATCCCACAAAACTGGTTTACAATTTCTAGGAGATTTTGATTTTTGCTGAAATCACATATTTTTAGAAAATATAATGATTTAAGGCTTAAAAAGTTTCATTTAAAGAATTACAATTGAATATGGTTTGATCAAACTACCTTAGATCAAACCCCCTTGGATAGAACCCCCGCTAGTTTTAGACCATACCTATAATGGAGTCTCCTTTACACCTATCAAAATGCTGATAAAAAACCACTTTTGATTTACCTTTTGGGGGATCAAATGAATTCATTTAAAATTTATTTTTTGTAAGTATGTATTTCATATTATAAGCTTCCCAAAAAGTATAACTTTAAATAAATTAATTTTATTATTATATTTATTTTTAATTTCTTGTGAATGTAGATTTTTCATCGAAAATCCAACTCTTTGTTCTGCACATGTGGAAAAATACAGATTATCAATTTTTTTTTTGAAAAATATAAGTGCACTAGATATTGAAGTCCTTGATCCAACAAAAAAAAATAAATTGAATTTCGATACATACAAAAAAAGTTACACATTATACGGTCATGCTATATTTGAATTGTAATTGGTTTGACTTCAAAACTTGAATCAAGAAAAAAATATTCAATTAAAATCTATCTAACCATGTGGGAGTACTAGGTATCGGAGTTACAAATCTAAATTTAAAAGAATTATAATTTTATCCTTCATAGAAAAAAAATTATGCATTATACGGTGAGTGTCACTTTTTAAAAATGTTGTTTCCTGAAAAAAACTAGTTTTCGAGGGAGATGGAAAAAGAAGTGCAAGATGATTCCAAAATATTTGAAAAATATATATTTAAAATCTACAGAAAAAATTTCACAAAACTCTAGTTTGCATCATCTTCAAATTCCTCATGGTTTAGTCGCTATAGGTTCCCGAAAGTGAAGATTTAGTTAGAAAAAATCATTTCAGTGTCCAATTTGGCAAAAAATTGTAAACCACTATTGTGGGATAACCCCAAGAGAATATATTTCTAAGACTCTTCTAGGATCGTTTGATATCTCTCCCTCCAAGAACACGAAATAAATTTTACTACAAGAATTCATTCTACGCATATCATAGAATCCATGGTCATGCTACTAATGCATGTAAGGCTTTGAGTAACAAAATTCAACATCTCAAGGAGTGTGGTGATCTTCCTTCTATTGAAGCACCTAATTCCTCTAACTAATACTCATTTTCATCCTATTCAACTCACCCTTAAATTGCACTAAGTGGGGACAAGGGGTTAGGTAGCCTTGTCCTCGTATGTCATTTATTGTTGTCTATTTTGGCTAGTTGACCACCTTTCATGTACATACAACAAAAAGCTTGGGATGTGGATGATGTTGGTTATTTTTTTAGAACCAAACTTAATCTCAGTCCTAACCTATGAGCTTGCCATGACCCAATTATCAGCTAGGGTGAGGATTGGCCAACACTTAAGTAGAGTAGTCACTACTATATACTTCTTCTCTTCGGGCTCTGTGAGACCCAGGGAGGGTAATCCCCTATATACTCATCATGTTTCATAGTTAGTCAAGAGTATTTCCTCACACAAATGCACATTTTCATGAAAATCACTCTATTAAAAGCTTGTCAAGCCTTAGATAGGAGTGTCATTTATTTTCAAGAAATGCTCCTTTATACTTAGTGTTGAGATGTTGTAATTTCAAGTATGTTAAATCATTCTTCATCTTAAATCCTAGGCCCAATTCAATACTAGCTCAAATGATTATAAGATAAACTAACTAGATAATCGTTCCCTCATCTAAGATAGAAAAATAATTATAACTGGTAATGAACCTGTAATACAATCTTAATTGAAATACAAAAATTAGTGGACTATTAGAGTGTTACTTTGTAACATCTAACTCACTACATCCTCAGAATATCACTTCTTTACTAAATCCTATATGCCTTTTTCACAAAACAATGAGTTCATTTCAGCATTTAATCAATTCATTGAATTGAAGTGCAAAATAAATTCATACATTCTGTGCAAATGACAAAAGACAAATGAAGCTGTCATTAACAATATTCATTCATAACTTGGGAGAAAACACAGAGGAAAGTAAAATTCTGAAAAGCTAAAATACTTCTTCATTTATGATATTTCATTGTAAAGCATATTCAAGATTTATACATAGTATAATTTTCATCTTAGACCTACTTCCGATATATCTACCAAAATATCTATTAACATTCTATTATGTTACTAGAGCTAAGTATCTACTGTGACCCTATTATGGACTCAAAATTTTGAACTTTCTCTCTTTCAGCCATGAAATCCCCTTTATATAAATAGGGATTGGCTAAATTACAATTTCATTTTCATTTTGAGCTCATTTCAAAACCTAATTCTAACTAACACCTTGAAGGACTCCCCAAGGGGTTTCATAAGTAATCATTTCAGAATAGTGGAGGCAAAAAACATGTGTAGAATGTTAGCCATCACTGTCATAGCATTCATCATTGGAAACAAAAAAGATTTGGTTCATTTTATCTAGAAAAACCTCCACATCAGCAAGGGAAAGAAAAAGACAAACCATGGACACATGAAAACAAATACCTCCTATGCAACGACCATGGTGTCATCAAAAACTAAAATAGAAGGTTACCATTATTTAGATTCGTCGACATCCAAAAATGCCCAACCACTTTTAGTCCTTGTTGCAATCGGAGGTACTACAAGCACGTCATCATCAGAGCTATCATATGGCACTAGGGAATGGAGATACTGGCCATAATCCAAGTTTGTCTCAGCTTCAACATTTGAAGGAGTGTCAGAAAGCACAATAAGAGAATTTTGCTTTCCCTAACCGGTCCAATAGCTCTTTTTCCTCTTTCTGGACTTCTTCACTGGCAATGCCAGTTCCTTGCCTTTGGGCTCAACCGCTTCCGCTGGAAGGGTCCTATTTCTCAAGTGGTAAGTACTCTGCACAATTGTCTTCTTTTTATGGCCTCTAGCCCTCCTTTTTCCCTTTACAATCTCATGGGAAACCATGGTTTCCTGCTCAATTACCTCCTCATGGAATTTTGACATGCTCAATTGACAAGACCTCCTAACAGGTGGGGTTGCCTCACCAGTTTTTTCCATTTTGTTAGAGTTTATAGAATGATAATTTAAAAGATCCTTTGATTCAAAACCCACAAGAAAAACACCCCAATCCCAGTAATAACAACTAATTCAAGCAATAAAATTCCTAAGTAGACCAAAGAACTCAATTTCATACCAATCTAGAACTAGGACAAGAAAATTCTACCACAGATAAACCAACAAGCTCTCACACTTAGCCTACCACACACTACAGACTAAAAAGATAATGAGAATAATCATCGATCATCTTACATTAAATAGAGATTTCGAGCATGCAGGATTAATGATGTAGAACTCCTTGCATGAGCGAACTAGTAGCATATCAGTTTGGCTTTGAATCTGGACTGTTCATCTGAGAGTAGTTAAGATTTCATCTAAGGTGGCCATGAGAATCATTTTTCGACTATTATCAACTTGCTTCTTGAAAATAGAGATGCTATCTCAAATATTGACATGTTATTCCTTAACCTTGATTTAATCATATATGTCCTGACATTTTGGCATGTATCACCAACCTAATCTGTGCTCTTCATTAATATCGACGAAGTACATAAGGCTAGTTTAGAGAGAAACTTTCCTTGCACTCCTCACTTCATCGCTAATCCTTTCCTAATCCTAAGGTGTTCATTAGCGATGAAATTACTTATGTGATGGCTTTATGTTCGTTGGATCATTTTGCTTTAAAATTTTATCAATGGTCATCCATTTCTTTCACTGATTCCCTTCTTGCTTTGCATGAGATCCCCCAGGATGCTGCCACATTTCTCCTTCAATTAATGGTTATCGCCTACCGTTGATCTGTTTTAACATTACTCGGCTCTATCAACAATGAAAACATCTTTGTGATGGCCTTTTACCCTTGATTTAATGGCCCGACTCCCAGTCATATTTATCCCTTCATTGTTCTTTGGCTAGGGTCCCCGGGGCTCCATGATGCCAATATGGAAGGGTGGATAACGAGCACGGGTTTTTTGTTTTTCCTTTTCATTCCATATATCTTTTCTCACATAGATACATGTATGGAAAACATGGTTTGTAACAACATTTTTCTTATGTACTACCAAGTGGTCGCATCTTTAGCTTATGTGATATTTGTTTAAAGTTTCTATTTGTTGAGAAGCTAGCATTTAATCGTGGAGTATGTGTAACATATCTATAGTGTCAAAATGGATCTTTTCATAATGTAACTAAATCAATATATTGTCTTGGATAATTTGTACCGAACTTTCCCCTCCTGCAACATTATCTATTTTGACTCTCCAATTGCACTATGCAATCATTCATTTAAAAGTGGATTTTTTTATTCTCAACTGCATTGTAATCTATAATACTTGTGTTGTATGAAATTTTTTACTATGGATTCCGGCTCATCTATGATTTAGCTATAATTTTTAACTGTTCTTTTAGTAGTTGTTTTACAATTTCCCTATTTTGTCTATAATATTTAGTGGCAAATAATCTAGGTTGAATCTTCAATTAGGAAACCAATTGTTACATACAACTTGGTGTCGCACCTTGTCTAGATAGTAATAAAATTACAAGTGGAGATGTCTAAGCTAATTTCCATCTCTCGTCAAAAAACACATGCATACTAAAACTTTAATTTCCAAAACTATAGAGATATAATAATTATAAAAAGTACTCAATATTGAACATCTTCCTTTCATGGAAAAAATGTGTACTTTTTTGTCCAATTTTAAAAAATACACACATGCGTGATGACCCTTACAAAAAAATTCCATTAACTTCAAAATTAAATAATTGATTGATTGAATAACCTACACAAAAAGTGACAATATACATGTGCATTTGTTGCCAATAAATATAAAATTCAAATATTCTTGCTAGAAGAAACAATTATTTTAAATTTGATATTTAATTTATTTTTTAAGTTCCCTCTTTTAAACAAATTTAAAAATTGATTTTCAAATTTTCTAATAGTATTAAATAAAATTTATACAAAAAGTTATTCATGATTACTTGATTCATACAATCTAACTCATCTATTTCATTCACGATCACCTTTCCATGCAAATAAAAAGCTTCAACTCTCCTCACCACAAATGTTTCCCACCATGGAAGGCCCCTATCCGCTAATTGTCGTACGCCTATGTATACGACTACTAGTTAAATAATTGATCTTATATGATTAATGCTAAAAGGGGATAAAGTATTGATAGTTGGTCATATCCCCAACCTTAGGTGAAATCCAAGACTAGGTACCACATCATCAAGAACCAAATCATCCCAAAGAAAATATGCAAACCTTTGATAGAGCATTCTTGATAAGCTCTTGATTGGTATGTGTATTGCTTGTTTTTGAAGCATCTACCTACTCAACAAAAAATATGGATTTAAAAAATGAAGGATTGATCTCAATTTATAGATATTTTCAAGCATGTGGATGAGGATCGATGAAGTGGATAAGGATAAGGTGACTATTATTAGTCAATAAATTGGTTTAATGATTTGATTAATCTTTTTTTTATTTTTCTCTCAAATAGTTAAGTAGTTTGATATTACTTTTTCTCTTCAAAGATTTATTGGCCATTTTAATCAATTAATTTACTAACTATTTGATTTTATTTGATGTTATCTTTATTTATTAAATTAATTTGTGGATGATTGATTTAAAAATAGATTTAAATATTTATTAACTTTTATAAGTTCTGACTAATGGAATATTTAAATTGATTAAATAATAATAATAATCATTCAATTAATTTAGTTAAGTGGATTAATTAATGATTAAATGAAATATTTTAATTAATGGGTGTTTGTTAGGCATCATGGCATTAGCAAGATTGGAGTGTCTATTAGGTCCATAGGCTTAAAATAACATCTTTCCTCCACCTACCATGTTATTGACTATTTTGACCCAAAAAGACTCATAGACATCTTTTATGAGGTTAATAGAGAGTATCTTTTTATAAGCCTCTTATTTTTCCATGGTTTCCTTTTACTCTTTTTTTTTTCATTTCATTGACCTTGTTTCCTACTTCTTTTAGCTTATATGAATCTTTAATTTCACCATGTCATAGTAGTAGATATAATTCCCATACGAGATTATACTTCAACTAGCTTCTTCTTTAGGTTGTTGTCCTTTGTTTGAGTGTCTTAGTTCTTGTATGTCATTTTATAAGTTCTCCACTCATTCTAGTGTTACTTCATCCTTCAAGACATTCTAAGATGACATTGTTAGGTTTGACTATATCATTCTATTGTTGTCTTAATGTATTTGAAATTTAGTCTCATCTGCCATCCCTTGAAACTAGTTGAGGTAAACTAGATGTTATTATGAAGTTTTATTTCGCCCACATAATGTTTGACATATTAGAACAAGATTTCATAATGGATTGTTTCATCCTAAAGATCATATTGAGTAATAATCTATAGATAGTTGTTTTTTTTTGTCACTTTAGTGCTTGCTTTTTATAGTATTATTGCATTCTTTAATCTATTATAATTGATATATTACACCTTTACACTAAGATAAATATTTCCATGCATATCTTATTTGTAAAACAACTCATGGATGTACTAACTTTGAAGATCAATCAACATTTATCAAGTTTCCTTTATTCTATAACTTTTTTATATTGGTCAACATTATTCCAAAGGGTTGTTCATATGGACACACATGCTTATATAACAACACAATAATGATCAAATTAAAGAACTAATGAAAACTTAATTAAGAACAAACATGGAATTTTCCTAATAAGATTCAAATAATTATTATATAGAATAAAATACATACACTCCAAACTCTTGAAATGAATCTAAGCTTATATTGTTTAACTATTTAAATGCATTCAAACTCTTTAAAAATAAATCTACACCTTATATTGTCTAATTATTTAAATCCATTTAATAAAATAGTAAGTCATATTATTTTTAAGGAATCTTATCAATAAAGTGGACTTGACGAACCTCGTGAGTTCACCTCTCTTTGAACATCTCATGCCCATGACCTTTTGACAAGGTCTAGATACTTTAAACTATATGTACCACAAGAATTTTCTTCCTCTACACATCGACCACTTGACTATTCTCATCTCCAATTGGATGTGTTGTGTATGTGTCAAAGAGTTTCAATTAGAATCAATAAGTAATTGTAGATTTGTCCCACAATTCTAGTCAGTTTGCAAATTTTATTTTAGCATGTTAAGTTTGTTAGCAGTTTAATAGGAAGTGGGTTGAATCTACAACACACACACACACACACACACATAGAATGATGAATATTGAATAACAACCTTCTACGCAGAGAGCTCCTCTGTGTACTCCTGATAAGGATGTGGCTATTGGTAATCGTATTGAGAATTTTGATAACGAGGAGATTGATGTGTTGGGCTCAGCTTGTGATTCTGCCAATGTTTTTTTTAAACTGTTTAAATAGTTTTTTTCATGAGATCAATAGGACTAATATCAGAATAAGAGATGTTGCTAGCAAGGCTGAGGACATTTGTGTCCAAAGCCAGATTGATCATGTGATGGAGGCCCTTAATATGGTTGCTTATATTGTTGCTGAGGAGATTACTAATTTGAAAAAGAATTGGGAGAGAAGATTCTCTGCTCTTGAGGAAAAAATTGATGATATTAGGAATGTTGTTATGAAAAAGGGTGATGCCTCTATGGGTGTGGACATTCCGGTCATTGCTAAGGTTATTTCCCCTCTAATGAAAAAGAAAAAGGATAATGTTTCTCTGGATGATGTTGTGGTTGGTAGTAAGATGATGACTGTGGCTGGTGAGGGTGAGAAAGTTGTGGTTAAAGTATTGTTATGAGTGAAGAGGTAAAGACTAGTGGGTCGGGGGTTAGAACCAAGAACAAAATGAAAGCTCAGGTTGGTAACTCTTTTGAGGCATCAGATATTCTGGAGAATGTGCACAAGATGGCTGAGAATGAAATGGAAGCTATGGAGATCTTGAATAATATGTAGGGTTGTTGTTTCGTTAACATCCTTTTGGCTATTTTTTGGCTACTTTTTTGTTGTTGCTGGGTTGATTGTTGTGTAATGGTTTCTTCTTGTTATATCAGCTCCTCTCTTTTGTAATGGGTTCTAGGCCCCTTCAAAACCTGTCTTTTACCTTTAATCAAAACAACCTCTTTGTTCTATTATTTTATCTATGTTTCTAACATGGTGTCAGAGCTAATGAGAGTTCTTATTATTGTGAGTCTGTGTCAAGTTTGATATTGTGTGTTGTGGGGGATTCTGAAAGGAATTTTGTTGTTGTGTAGCTTTCTACAATCATAAGAACCACTAGATGATAGTGATGATGACTTCATTGAAGATGAAGTGATTGGGGTTATGAGACATACATGTGTGGAATGGTGTCTAATAGTTCATAGAGGGATTTGAAATATGGAAGTTCAACATCATATTTTTAAAAGGGTGTTGAGACACTTCATGTGCAAATGGTGTCCAACGATTTTGGGAACTTGGATGATAGCTAGATGACTATACCTATAGTTGGGGTGTAGCTTGAAGAATTCTTACTAGTCCGAGAATTTTTTTCGAAGGACAACTTCTATATAATGTATTATTTTCTAGTTTTATGTTGTTAGATATATTAAGAGTCCATCAAAATTCAGTTATTCCTTAAGGGGGAGTATTAGAATAATTCAAAACTAAATTTTTCCATTTGTTGTGTATGTGTCAAAGAGTTTCAATTACAATCAATAAGTAATTGTAGATCTATCCCTCAGATCTAGTTAGCTATCAAGAGTCTAGTTACATGTCAATTTTATTTTAGCATGTTGTCAAGTTTGTTAGCATTTTTATAGGAAGTTAGTTGAGTCTACAACAAATATATATATTCTTTTCACAATTTTTTTAAAAGTATGATTTTTAATTTTTATCGAATGATATAATTTATAATAGTAATTTATTATTTAATTTGTTGACAATTGTGTAAAAAAAAAGAATTTTTTTAAGATTAAATATTTTTAATCAAAAAAATAAAATCTCATTTTTAAATTAAATAATAAAGGGCATAATTTATTATTAAATATATTTAGCTTAATTTTTTTCATTATGCTATAATAGAGATTAATTTAATCCAATTTTTTTACAATATATTTTTTAAATAGTTTAAGTTTAAATGTTTCTAAGAATTATTATTTATATAGAAGGAATAAATAATGAAAATAATTGATTTATACATAATTATTTAAATATTAAATTTATATTAAAGTAGTTACAAATATTAAGAAATTATAATTAATCATTATAAGTATATTTTCCTTTTCATATTCAACAAAATAAGAAGATTACAAATAATGAGATGCCAAGAGTAAAGTATCAAATTTTTATTTTGGTAATTAGTTTAGAAAATTAACACCTTTTAGTTAATATTTTATAAGTATTAATCAATTTGAAGTTTAACATTTTATGGTTTAAAAAATTTCTAAAAGAAGATTTTTAGATTTTTTTTTTTAATATAATATGAAAATTGTGATTTAAAGTTTTATAAGAGTAACACGACGTTTATATTAACAATTACATCATTAAACGTTATCCAATTTGCATGTTAACATAAAATATTATCATCACTCTTAAAAATACCCCACACAACCACTTCTACTCATACAAAAGTTATGGATATTCACTCAAAAATGGAGAGGCATCATTGCCTTAATCCATATCATCTCTCCTATTGAAATCCTATCGCTCTCTATGTTGGTTTCTATAGGCTAAAAAGCCACTCAAATTTGTGTTTGTTGGATGCGTAATGAAAGAGGCAAATTTAAAGGAAAATATTGCACTTTTTTTGTATTGCGGTCTGTCATTCTATTGCATTTTTCTTATTGTTCTCTTCTGCATCGACGTCCCACATGCTATTGTTAATAGGAATCCATAACTCTTGAAACAATAAGACATCAACAGAGGCATGAAAGGTTGTAGGGTTTGAGTGATAGAGAAATTTATTATTTCTGCAAAGTATGGGTGCATAATTTTCTGTTCCTAGGCATTGTTGTGAGACTCGCTACATTTGTTCCTATGATTGATAGAAGTTGTCGCAGAGAAGGTTGCTAGAGATGGCACAATATATTTGTTAGCTTGAAATCCGTGAGGATCTGTGAAATGTATTGGAGCCATTTCATGCAACTTGTAAGAGAAATACCGTCGACATCTCTACAAAAGATTAGATTTAATGTGGAAGTATGGGTATAGTTATAAAAGATTTTTTAATCATTCAAGCACTGCAATAGTTGTTTGCAACATATGAGATCATAGTTTTGGTTGCATCTACTCGAATGGTTGATTTGTGGTTTAGAGATTCATATTGGCAAGTTAGTTATCAATTATTGTCACACACATTATTTGTCTTGACTGGGATTTTGGAGATTGTCTACGTAGGGTAGGTAAGGATATTGATAGAGACAACTACATGTCTCTAGTGGAAGCTTTGAAGTATGGGTCTATCAATGGAGTGATTGATCAGGATTCTATTCTATTTATTACCCCTCCATCAAAGGTTCTAGTATGTCTTCTAGTTCTATTTTTAGTGGACTAGTGCTTTGAGCCATCAATTTGGAGGATGGTGACACCGAAGGATGGAGTATTTTCCATCACCTCAAGTCAACTTCTCACTTTGAGATGATGCTTTGCATGAGAAGCATTTTTGGCTTTAGTTTTTGCTTTTGCTTGTTGTTGTTGTGAGATTTGAAGAATACATATATTGTGAAGTCTGATTTTTGGAGATAGGTAAGGGGTTTTGTGTAGATCTCAATATGGATGGTTGCTCAAAGAGCACTCGAGGCTGTGATTCAAATTATACCCTTCTGAGGGTCATCAGACAACTTCATGGAGCCATGTGTTTGGAGAGCTCAACATGGATTGTTGTCGAATAATTTGAGGAATTTGTGATTCGAGAGTTCATGGGAGGAAGAACTCACAAATTCAACTAGGGGCTACACCTTTACAAGGGTTAAGAGATTGCTTGATGGAGCTCTGCTTGATTTAGGATTTGTTTCTTCAAGGAAGGTCTTCAAAAAGATGTACATATATTTTGTAATCAACAAGTTTTGTTATGTAAGCCTTAAGGGGGGGTCCCTTGGCAAAGTAAATAAGAGCTTTTAGGGGATACAATTGTAGGAACAACGTAATAAGGGGGGGAATGTTGGCATAATTAGTTATATGATATGTAACATTGTATGTTTGAGTGTAACTGGCGAATGTATATAGCTAAGTAATTGTTCAACCGCTTGCCTTCTCTCTTGTATAAATGCAATTGCATAATGATGAATAAATTGATCCAGTTCATATGCATTTTAACAACAACATACAAGCACACATAGACACACATAGATGCACACACATGCCCACACATAAACACACATGCACCCACACACACATGTGCATGTTCCCATGCATGCACTCAACTATACTTGCAAGCAGACATGTGTATGCTCATGCATGTCCATATGTGCACATGCATTTCCACATGTGTGCCCACATGCACATACATGTGCACACAAACCTCCCAATCAATTTATTTAATTGTTAAACAATGAACTAAGTTCCAAAGGGGTTGGAATTATTGGGAAGACTAAGGGAGTTCTAATATTGAGACTTAACAAATAATGAGAGATTGAATGAAGGCATGGATATTTGGAATAAAATCAAAGAAAAAATACTCATGAACATACATATGTAAGATAGTAAAAGATACATAGTTTTATGATTTTGTAAATTATAAATTTATAATAGTAATTTGTTATTTTATTTTTTTGATAAAAAAGTGGTACACCACCTATATATTAAACTATAAGGGTTTTACATGAAGGACATATAGAAAAGTAACAAAAGTGTTCATATAAAAATGGTACAAAAAATATGTATACTATCATTAGAGGTCAAAATATCAACATTCACCTAGTCATTGAATCAAATGGGGTTGTATTAGGGTGTGATTTGCATAGAGTAGGAGAAAAAATATTAGGGGGCACAAATGGATCATCTAGAGCATGATGGAGAAAAAAGTAGATGGTGTTGAAAACCTCATCACACATGTTAGCTATGAAGCTACTAATGTGATGGTGTATGCTTGTAGAGAAACCTTGAAATCCTTACTCTTAGTGTGTTGTAAGCCTATAGCCATAGCATTGTGAACATTGATGGCTAGCTAAAACCTTGAAAGTTGGTTGTGCAAGAAGATTCCCACAATAGGCACCAAACTAAGCAATGCATCATATTCCTTAACAACTAACTAGAATTAAGCCTTTGGAAGTACGGCTAAAAAGAGTTCAACCCCAAGCAATTTGCAAAACGTCTAGGCCAAGGAGCAAGTCTATGGCATTAGATAAGAAAATAGAGAGCAACTTAGAGTAGTTCAACGAGCAAAGGGAATTGAATAGTAGGCATTTCCCTATGATAGAACTCATAGCCACCTTCACTCAATTATAGTCAAAGGAAAAGATGAAGCCAAGATTTATGAGTTAAGGCCCCAATTCTTTAGGTTCCCTTTTAGGATGGCAATGAAGATCCACATATTCTTCTTGATAGGGAGCTTTTCAATGTTTACAACAAAAAGGAATGCTAAGAAACACACCTTTGAATGAATAAATAATTTCTCAAATAATGCCTTAAGAGAGAAGTAATGAATGTTATTTCAAGTTGATTTCACTTGTCATGCATCTAAGTAATAAATTTAGGATTTTTTATCAAAAATTCTCCAATGAGGGATTAAATTATTAAGGTGGAATAATAGAAGAAGACATGCAAAAAATAAAATTAGTCACCTTAATAAGGGAGAAGTACATACTATGTTCCCATCCAAATCTTTCCAACCATCAACACATGTCATTGCCATAAATGATGCATAAATGGCCACATGAGACTCAAATCCACTATTTACACATTACATTAACCAATTGAGAGCAAAAAGATAGCTTAGAAGTGTGAATGGCTAAAGAAGATGTGAGGTCCAATATGATGATCTACCTAAGCTATTATCTTGAGAGACTAGATTTACTCAGCAACCTACTAATTGAATTTGATGATGTCCTCCTTTCGATCAATGGTAATTTTGGAAAATTCATTGGCTAGCCTATTCTTGTCACTGTAATCATGGTTGCATTTGAAATCAACAAAACTTTCCAACAAAGGCTAGACCATTTGAAAGATATTCAGTTTCCAAGTGCTAGTATTTTTTTCTTTGAGAGGATTAAGTGTTAACATTGAATCTCACTCTATGTGTATTTTTGGAAATCGTTCTCTCTTCTTGTTATAGTTAGACTAGTTAATGAAATATGGGCTTTAGCCTCATTGTTGGTGCCATCAAGGCAATTTTTTTAGATTGCTAGTAGAATTTATACATCATTATTTCTAATAATACATCTAATTTGTAATGGCCCTAAATTTCCTCTAGAGACCCCATAAAACTTGAGTTGAATGAATGGTGTAGAAGGGAATTCCCACTTGTCTAATAGATGAGCCAACTTTGTTGTTGGGAGGTACATGGAGCCATTCACTAGAGGGGGCGAATCAAATTCTAATTCTCTAGAATTTCGTTATCCCAATTTGTGGAAACCTTGGAGTTGATATTTGAGTTGTGTGAGGATCATACTAAGTGATAATCTATAGGTAGATGTTTTCTTTGGTGTTAATTTAGTGCTTGGTTTTATAGTATTATTGTAGGCTTTAATCTATTAGAACTGTTGTATTATACCTTAAGACTAAGACAAGTATTTCCATATATTTTTTATTTACAAAACGACTCGTGAGTGTACAAACTTTGGATTCATCAAGTCTTGTTTATTCTATGACCTTTTTATATTGATCCATATTGTTGCTTTGAAAGATGATTCATAAAAAGGCACATACTTGTACTTATATAACAACACAATAATGATCATATTAGTAAAATAATAAAAATTTAATTAAAAATACATATTAAATTTTCCTAAAAAGACACAAATAACTATTATGTAAGACAAAATAGATACACTCTAAACTCTTTCAAATGTTGGGTGGGCTTAACCAGCCACGTGAACTTGACCACCCTAGTGAGTTGACCACGCCCTTTGCCAGGTCAGAGCAACGAAATGACACAATTTATAACCTTTGAATAAGGCAGGCAGCAAACTATACCTACCACAAAAAATCTGTTCCTCTGACTCAGACCACTTAGACTTTGCTTATTATTCATTTATTAACTCTCCATAAAAGACTGCCTCTAGAAAGTCAACAGCTTGTTAACTGCTACCCATATTTTATCTTCTTTGATTCACACAAACACTTCAGGGCTGTTCTCACATAGAAAACAGAGTTCTAAAGTTGTTTTAACAGATTGATGATGGCAGGTGCAATTGCACAAGGTGTTATCGGGAAACTTACTGAGATGATAGTCCAACAAGCAGCTGAAGAGGCAGCACTGGTTTGCAACTTCACCCGGGACTTTGACTGGCTCAAGAAGAGGCTCAGAACTATAAGTGGGGGTCTGAAATATGTGGATTCACTTTCTACACAAGATGAGGACGTCAGAGAATGGCTGCACAACGTGAGGGACATTGCCTGGGATGCAGAGGACATTGTGGAAGAGTGCTCTGTTCGCCCTCTTTACACTAGATGTGTAACTAAGTCTTGTGTTTGCAATCCGAAGGAATTACTTTTCCGCTATAAAATGGGGAAAAGAATTGAAAAAGTGAAAGAAAGAATCAATTACATTACGAAAGATGGAGAGCAGCTCAAGCTTTTCCGTGATTTAGTGCACTCTGAACAGCCATCAAGCATTGCAGAGGGGAGATCAGCATGGAAAGGAAATAGTGTCCTGCCTAGCTATTCACACCCTGTGGCTATTGAGCCAAAAATTCAACAACTTATCTCCTTGATAGATGAGCCAACTAGTCCAGTCATTGCTGTGGTGGGGATGGGCGGATCAGGAAAGACATATCTTCTCCAAAATGTTTTTGACAGAATCAAACAAAGGTATGAGCATTCAATCTGGCTTTCCATATCACAGTCATATTCTGTTGATAAATTGCAAGGTGTTTTGGCTTCGCATATTGGGGATCTAAAGGATGCTGTAAAGGATTTAATGGAAGAGCGAGCGGCGGAGATGATTAATGACCATTTAAAAGGAAGAAAGTGTCTAATTGTGCTGGATGACGTCTGGAGGGCAGCCAGAGAAGATAACATCATTTCGAGGCTTGGTCTTCCAATAGGCAGTGACAGCCAATGTAAAGTTGTGGTTACAACCAGAAACAGGGAAGTTGGCCAAAATCTTCATGCTCGAACATATGAGTTGGAGCTTTTATCCAAGCAAGAGAGTTGGCAGTTGTTCTGTGCTTATGCCTTCCCAGCTTATGACCAAAATCTCCCGCCATATTACCTTGAGGACATAGCTCTTCAGGTTGAAGAGCGATGCGCGAGATTACCACTGGCTCTAAAGACAATAGGAGCTTCTCTCTCCGGCAGCACAGATCTACGAAATTGGACCTCTAGATTGCATCAACTCAAAGAATCGAAACTGAATCGACGGAAAAAGCCGGCTAATCCGGACTTCCGAGTCATAGAGATTCTTAGATTGAGTTATGATTCTTTCCCTCCAGCTCTTAAGCCCTGTTTTTCTTATTTGTCCTTCTTTCCTGAGGATGAGGTAATAGATTGCGAATATCTCATAAATCTCTGGATAGTGGAAGGATTGATTCCCCAAGGAGAAGACCAGTGGGATGTTGCTTGGAGTTACTTATATCAGTTAACCAATCTGTGCATGCTTGAAGTATGGGAGAGTTCGCCGGATCTAATAAAATATTGTAGGATCCATGACTTGCTGCATGATCTGGCAATTGATATATCTAAAGAAAATGGATGTACATTTTCTGTTGAAGATGCCTGCACATCTGTGAAAAGAATTTACTGCCCAAAAAAGATACAGATGATATGATCATCGAACAGAGCAGGGCTTCTTGTACCAGGTCTCTTCGCACTCTGTCATTATATAAAAATCCCATTGAAAAGATTGAGACAAAATTCTTCAGTCCTTTGAGATTATTAAGGGTTCTCGACTTGAAAGTTGAAACAAACTAAGATCTCTACATTGCCCCACTCTGTTGGAAAGCTAAAACTTCTCAAGCTCTTAAATTTATCATGGACAAGAATTGATCATCAGGTACCAACCTGTGTGAGGAAGCTTAAGAATCTTGTCTTGCTCGATCTATCTTGGTGCCGACGTCTGCAAAGGCTGCCTGAGTGGATAAGTGAATTGAAATGTCTTCAGCACCTCAACATACAGGATTGCCATTATGGGTTGCGCAGTCACATGCCGAAGGGAATGTCAGAGCTGGACTGTCTGCGGGTACTCAGATCAAATGAATTGAGCCTCTCTGTTGAAGAGGATGGATTGTTAAAGTTGGAGGATCTTGCAAAATTAACCCGCCTCCAAGAATTAAGTGTAGTTCTTAAGCATGAAAAGGAGTTGGAGGGTTTCCAAAATGGAACCCTTGCACAGCTACCACAGATGCGCCATTTGTCCATAACATCTGAATTCTCTGGAGCATCGCATTTGCCGCAGAATATTACTGCCCTGCAGGATCTGCAAACCCTCAATGCGGGGAATTTTGCCATACCGAGTTGCTTATGTATGCTAGGAAATCTTAGGATACTTACGTTATGGCATTGTGAATGTAGCATTTATAGGGCATTAGAAAGAATGCCTAACCTGGTAGAGTTGACATTAGTGACTAATGAGAGTTGCAGAGAATTACCAAGAGGGTTTGGAAAATCATGCGGGTTTCCCAATCTACGCTTTCTAGTTATATCAGACTTCCCTCTTCTGGAGGTGTTGCCGGAATTTGAGGATGGAGCGATGGTCGTCCTGCAGATATTGTATTTAGAGTGGTGTCCGAGAGTGAAGAAATTTCCGAAGGGATTGGAAAGGTTGAGAAGACTGAGAGAGTTCTACTGTAGCGGGTGAGGAACCTATAAATTTAGAGAGACATTGCGTAAAGGCGGAGAAGTTTGGAATAAAGTCAAGGCAAAAAATCCAGATGTAAGCATCATGGACTCTTTTGTCTATTTATCTAGTAAAATATGAATTTATTTAGTTAAAGTACAAAGTTATAGCTAGAGAACAATAGTTTATTCTCGCATTCTACTCAATCAATTTTGTTTTTTACATTAGATATTAATTTATTTAAATTTAAATTTTATATATGTTTAAGATTTGGTAAGAATTATGAATGTAGAAGAATAAATAATATTAGTTTTTTTTTTTTTTTTGTTGATATTGATGTATGTATTTGATGTCAATTATTTAAGAAATTTGAATAATTTTAATCAATTTTTTTTGTTTATGATGAGAAAAGTCAATGCATAAATAAAATCATTATTTATGTTTTTATTACATTTTTTATGCATTAAATTCTTTGATAAAATGTCAAGAATATCAATAATGTATGTCTTATTCAAATATTAATTTAAGACTCAAATTTCAACTCTATTAATGCTTTTTTATTGATTGAATAACATCGAACATAATTATGTCTTTAGTGAAATTCCTTTTATAAAATTAGGTTGACTTTTAAAACATTAATATTTTGGAAAAAGACTAATAAATATATTATGCATTAAATAATACTTAATTATAAGTTTGAAAAAAATGATTCTCACTCATTGAAATAGTGTGATATTATTAATGTAATTTTATTTTTTCAATGTAAAAAATTACTAGGAAGAATTTAAATCATCTACAATTAATGAATCACAATTATTACAATAGTGTACTATTTTTGCAATCTAATAACCACTAATCTTCACTCCAACTATAATTTCAACCATCACATCATCAATATGAACCAAACACAATATGTTCAACAATATTATTGATCCGAAAATCATGTTACCATGACTTTAATTTGGGGCTATTTTAGTTCACAACCAAATGTATTCTAACAACTCTATTGTCCTGCTTGACAAAAACAATTAAGATCTCAAATATTTATTTTCATTAAGTACAAAAACCAATTGACAAGAACTAGACACAATGTGTCTCTTGTTTTAATATATAATTGTTTTATTATTTAAATTAATTAAATAATAAAAATCATTCGATTAATTTAATTAAGGGGTGAAGCCACAATAGTGGTTTACAATTGAAGTGAGGAAGGAACACTCACAAAAAATGAATGCATGGCAAAAAAAATGATTTTAGGGGTTCGTACGAATCTATTGGTTTGATCGAACCCATTAGGGGTTCGCTAGAACCTAGGTTCAGGCGAACTCTCCTAATACTTTCCCACCAAAAAATCCATCAAAACCCCTCATAGAAGGGGGGTTCGAATGAACCCTGGTTCGAGTGAACCCCTAGGGGTTCGTTCGAACCCCCTTTATTCATCATCCCCTCCCTGAGACACAAAAAAAACCTGAATTTTGGCACTTTGGAGTTTGGGTTGAGGATGAAAATGGAGGAATCTTCACAAACCCAACTTGAATCAGTTTGTCCTCACAATAAGCTATCCAATGAATATAATTTTAATATGTTTTAGTTGTATATGTATTTATTTTTTTAGTTTTATTAAACATAGGTTTTTCATCGAAAATGAAGGTCTCTATTCTGCACATGTAGAAAAATAGAAAATTATCAAAAAAAAAAAATGAGTGCACCAAATATTGAAGTCCTTGATCCAACAAAAAAAATAAAAATGAATTTCGATATATACAAAAAGTTATGTGTTATATAGTCATGTTATGTCGAATTGTAATTGGTTTGACTTGAAAACTTGATTAAAGAAAAATATTCAATAAAAACTGTCTAACCAAGTGGAAGCACTAGATATTAGAGTTACAAATCTAAATTGAAAGAATTATAATTTTATCCTTCATGGAAAAAAATTTATGTGTTATACGATGTGCATCACTTTTTAAAAATGTTGTTTTTGAAAAAAAATTTTTTGTGGGAGATGGAAAAAAGTGCAATCTGATTCCAAAAATTTGAAAAAATATTTTTAGAATCTACAAAAAAAATGTGATGAGACTCTAGGTTTCATCATCTTCAAATTTTTCATGGTTTAGCCGCTATAAGTGCCCGAATGTGAAGATTTAGTTTTAAAAAATAATTTCAATGTCCAGTTTGGCCAAAAATTGTAAACCACTATTGTGGGATCACCCTATTAAGTGGAATGATTAATGATTTAATTTGTAGATTAATTAATGATTAAATGAATTATTTTAATTAATGAATGTTTGTTAGACATGATGACATTAACAAGATTGGATTATCTACATAATACATAAACATACAATACCATATTCCTTCCACCTACTATAATATTGACTATTTTGTCCCACAAAGATTTGTAGTTGTCTTTTATAAGGTTAATAATAACTACCTTTTCTGGATGCTTCTTATATTTCCTTACCATCTTTTAGCTTAAAATTATTTCATATCACCTTTACAATAGTAGAAATCATTTTAGGTTTCGCCCATACAAGATTGTACCTCAACTAACTTCTCACTCAATTTGTTGGTCTCTATTTTAATGCGTTAGTTCTTGCATATTCATCTTATAAGTTCTTCTCCCCCATTCTAGTGTTTCTTCATCCTTCAAGACATTCTAGGAGACATTTCATATGTTTGATGACATCATTCTATTAATGTGCTCATGGTGTTTAACTTTAGCCTCATGTGTTATTTCTTTGAAACTAGTTGAGATAAACTAGACATAAGCATCCAGTTTCATTTTGTCCACAAGTTTTAAACTTGTGAGAAAAAGATTCCATAATAGAATGTTTGAATGTGAAAATCATATTATGTGATAATCTATAATGATTGTTTGATTTGATTCTATTTTAATTTATAAATATATTAAGATAAGCATTACATGCATATTTTCTTTGTCCATTAATATTAAATTTAAGAGATCTTATCAATCAAATGGATTTAACCACCCTTGTGAGTTGACCACTTTGTTGAACATCACACTCATTCAATTACTAGGTGCCCTGTGGCAGTCAAGTTACGATTGATGAAAATACAAAATCTATGATCTTTCTTCCTGTTACTCAGCTACGACTTGACTTTGCATGTTCAACGCAAAATTCATCTCCATTGTTCATCCATTTAACTAATAAAAAATAGAAAATTTCAATGAAGAAATAATCAGAAGTTGTCCCAAAAATCACCGCATCTAGAAAGCCAACAAAGTCTTAACTGTCACTCACATCTATAAACTCAACACATAAGAAACACATAATTTTTCCTTCCTTTCAAGAGCTTTTGTTGTTCCAGTTAACACACAACATAGTTTTTTCTCTCGTGAGTTTCATGGCTACTCTCACATAGAACACAAACTTCTAAAGTTGAGCTTCTCATATATATATTTATATCTCCACATCTGTGAAAACAAATTTACTGCCTAAGAAAGAGATTGATAATATGTTGTTCGCAGAAAGTAGGGCTTTTTGTACTAGGTCTCTTTGCACTCTATCATTTTATAAAAACTCTTGAAAAAATTGAAGAAAAATTCTTCGGCTCCTTGAGATTATTTGAGCTGAAGGTTTGTATGAATTATTAAATGTAGTAGGAATGGCTCTAAGAAAATTCACTGCTAGCAATTTACTATCTGAAAATTCATTGTCAACAATTCACTTCGGTAAAATTTACCCCATGACAAATTCACCACCAACAATTCACCACCACAATTAAAAGTTTGCAATTAATTTTCCTTAGCAGTGAATTGCTGGTGGTGAATTTTCCTTGAGGTGAATTTGTCATGACGGTGAATTTTCCTGTGGTGAATTGTTAGCAATGGACTTTCCTAATGCCAAAAGGAATATATAAAAATGATCAATCTATATATTAATTATTTAAATATTAAATTTTATTTAATTAATTAATTTCAAATATTTACAACTTTTAAATGATTTTGTATAGCTATTAATAAATATAAAGTTTAATATTTTATGATTTTAAAAGTTATAAAGAGGAGGTATATATACTTGTTATAATATTTCAAAATTATTAATGATATAATAGGTGAACATTAACAATTGCATCATTAAATTTGATCCAATGCATGCTAACATACAAGTATTATCATCATTCATGACAATATTGCACACAACTACTTCTCCCATAAAAGATATGAGTAGATACTTACAAGTAGATAGGCATCATTATCTCAATCCATGAAAGATAGCACACATACCAATGCATCATACACTCTCACACATGCAATCACTAGAAAAAGAATTAAGTGAAGAAAATTGTTGTTAGGGTACATGAAGAAATAGTAATCTAGATCTAATTAAACCTAATGATACAAGATAGGGGATATAGTGTTTGACCCTGCACTAAATGGATAGATAAGTACACCCACCACCTCATGTAAAACAAAAAAAACTAAAGAAATTATGGAAAAACAAGCCACTTATTAATTATTTATATCAAGAATGATAAGGAAATGCATGAACTAAGTGAACAAATCTAGTCCATTTCTAATTCCATGAGTATAGATATGGACAAATGAGATCAACATTTATCATTCTCTAACTTAACTTGATTCTCAAGTAAAAGCAACATGAAGTATTCCATCCATCTTACTAGTATACACAATTATATGCATTCAACAACATAAAGGGAGAATATGTGGTAAAACACAATGGAAATACACTCAACACTATATTTTAAACATCTCATGGGTATAAATAAACTATTAGTTGAACTTGAGAAGAAAGCTTTTTTCTTTTATGATTGTTGAAAAGTTAATAATTATACACTTTATTTTTATTCACCTATATAGACAACCATTTGTGCCTTTTGCTCATTAGTTTGACTAGGTTAACTACCATTGACCATGGTGAATCACCCTATCTAAGATATAAGTTAATTCTAGTATTAAAATCTATAGACACTAAAAATTGCCCTTCGCTTGTGAACTCTATTTTTCTTTGGCAATCACCCTTCTTCTCTAATAATTAAATAATTTTAATTATTTGATTATTGTCTAAAGTCACTTTCTTCTATTAATTAAATAATTTTAACTAGCAATCACACCTTGGTGTGCAATGGGTACATCGAAGAATTGTGGAAGGTCAATTAGGGATTTTTTGGTCTATTTTTTACATACATTCATGTAGTATAAATGAGCTCAATTGGTAGGCCATTTAGAAAATGATGTTTTTTGTGCAACAAAGATCTCAATGAAGAATTTATAGCTTCAAATCAACTATGCATCTTCTTACATGGATCCGAACACAACTAAATCAAAACCTTTGGACTAGAAAGATAATAAGGCTCCATTACCAATAGGCTCATGTTATGTTTACAATAGGGAGAGAGAGGGAGATAAGGGGATAGAGAGAGGGGGGGGTAAGGAGATAGAGATAGAGAGAAATTTAGAGATAGAGATGGATAGATGGAACATACAAATATACAGAGATGAAGAGAGAATGAGAGGGAGAGATAGAAACATAAAGATAGAGATACGAAGTGTTATATAAAGAGGGGTAGAGAGAGGGAAAGATATAGGGGTAGAGAGAGATGGATAGATAATGAGATAGAGATAGAGGGGGATATGTAAGAATTTAAATATGGAGATATAGAGATAGAGATAGAGCTAGAGATATGAATGGAGAAAAAATGAGTTTGTATGACTGTATGAGTAAGCAAGAAATATGGAGAGAGAGATAGAGATAGGGAGATAGATATGTATAAATAGATAGAGGAGGGAAATGGAGCAAGAGAAATGGAGATAGGAGAGAGAAGCGAAGAGATATAGAAAGAGGAAGTGATAGGGAGAGTGAGAGATGGATGGATAAGGATATAAAGTAGAGATAGAGAGATGAATATAACTTAGGAAATATAAAGATGGTGTGTGAGAGAGAGACAAAGATAGAGAGAGATAAATTTATAAAGAGATAGATGGAAGGAGAGAGGAAGAGGGAGAGAAAGGGAGAGATAAAGATAGAAAGATAAAATGAAAGAGGGGAAGATTGAGACAAATATAAACATATAGGAAGTTATACACACACACACATATATATAAAGAGACACACAAAGACACATATATAAATAGAGATTAGGAGAGATAGAGTAAATAAGAGAGACAGAGATAGAGATAATGAGATATAAATAAAGAGGGAGAGGGAGAGATATAGAGAGGGGAAAATAGAGAGATAAAGATAGGGAGGGATAAACAATGAGAGTGTATGTGAGTGAAAGAGATACAAATATATAGATATGGAAGGAGAAACAAGGAGTGTGGGAGTGTGTGTTCGAGTGAGAAAGATATTGAGATAGATATAGAGAGGGAGAGATAAATATCAATATAGAGAGTGGAGATGGAGAGAAATAGAGAGGATAGAGAAGTTGAGAGATATAGAGGTGATAAGGAGAGACAGATGATAGGAGGGAGAGATGGAGAGATATATAGTGAAATATAGAGGGGAGAGAAGAGATGGGAAGAGGAAGATAGGGAGAGAGATGGAAGGATAGGAGAAGGAAAGATAGAGCAGGAGAGAGAGACATATGGGAGATATATATAGAGTGAGAGAAATGATCTCTGTGTACATTTTAATCATTTGCACTTATTTTGACATGCACTGCTATCGATAAAGATGGAAGTGGAGGAGATTGTAATGGAAAAGCTAGGAATGGAAGCAGACGATATTGTAACAAAGGTGGTGGAAGTGGAAGAGAGTAACAGATGCAAGACATGTATCCATTTCTATATTGTTTCACTTAGCTCATAGTTTTTCAATATGAATATTTTGGTTCAACCATATTGAAGAATTAGTAATGCCAAGGATCACCATTGCTAATATAAGAGCTATAGAAGACTGGAAATCCAACCATCAAAGCTCAATTAGCCTTCAATTCCAAGTATGAGCCGATGCCCGTAAAAATGAGATCAATGCATCTATATGTCTAAAAATTTGAATCCTTTATTTCATACATATGGAAAATTGTTACTATGGTTGCATGTGATGGCATATAGATTCTCCAAACTCTCATCTAGTTAAATAAAACCATCTAGGCTTGTTTTCCTTTCAATCATCTCTCTTGCAAATCGATTAATATGGTGAGAATATAGTGAAAAGGAGATAGTCTAGGTTTATATCTAAGTCAATAATTAATTGTATTTGATCATTTATAGCAATGGTGTCTCCTAAATCTATAATGCCTAGTATCAACCTTTTAAAGGGCAAGGATATGTTTAATTTCTACAAATTAAAGGAGTGTAGTTGATCAAGTAGAACTTGATTGATTAGTTAAATATATAATACCTTTGTATGTGAATTTGTGAGTTATGCATGGCTCCATTATGATTCTTCAAACTATGTTATTCCTTTCTTTCTTTTGTTTCTTTATCTTCTAGAGATTTAAGCAGCTTATCTTTTCTTTGCATTGTAAATGTAGTCATTCCTTTCTCTAGCATAGTTACATGTAAACACCATTTTCTCAATTTTTTTGTCTCATGGAATACTGCGACTTTATCATATGATTGAAATCTCCCCCTTTTGAAAATTCCTTTGAATTTTTTTAAACCAAAAGAAACTACCAAGTGGAAAGCTATATTTCACACCATTCACCAACATGCTGCCACGATATACAAGCATGAAAATCATGGAAGCATTGAGGGAAAATTTGTAACAAAAGAGTATACAATTGAAAGGTGGAAACTTTTATGCTTTTCTAGGGTTGAGGACCTAGAATGACAATCTTCACTCTCTCTCATTCAAGAACAAATCCTTGAGATCTCAATGCAAAGGAGAAAGAGATCTTGCAAGAGGGTTGTCCTAGGGGTTGACTATAAACTAATGAGGAGTTCACCCCAAAGTAAGAACTCAAAAAGACTAATGTAATGCAGGTTGAAATGTAAGATGCAAAACCCTAGTTCAATGCAATCCTTAATTAAATGGCCTAGAAATGTAAATGAAACAAAATAGAAAGCTACAAAAAGGAATGTGTGCACCTAGAGATCTAAAGCAGACTTGGATGGACTTAGAAATGCTAATTTTTTTGAAATTTTGACCTATTGGGACTCATTTTCCAATCTAGGCTTGAATTAGTCCCATATATGGATTTCTACACAGGAACCGGTTTTAGGGAAAAGGGTATCTAAATCTGCAAATACTTTTGGAAAACACCCGTAGTGGGACTCATTTTCCACTTCTGGAAACTCAATCCTACTCCATGTTTTTGGGAATTCAAGATTTAGATTTGTGCTCCAATCCCTATCCTTCCCTTCCAAAATGATTTTCAGATTTGAGCCTAAGAAATTACCTGTAAAAAAAAATATAGACTTGATTTCCTGATGGGGGGTTTGCCTCGGTCAAACCCCTAGTTTGGTAATTAAACCTTGATAGAAACAATAAAACTTGAATGTAAATGTGAACATAAACCCTAGCTTTAAGTGTGTCTAAGACTAGGAAATCTGAAACATAGTGCAACCCTATTCTAATGTGTAAGAAGGAGATGCATGAATTAAATATGACAATGAAAGACTCACTTTGAGAGATCTCTAATCACCCAAATGAACCTTAATAATGTGTATACCAATTGATGGTGTTTTCTGCACAATAACTCAAATAGAATATGATATCCTATCTCTCTTGAAAGGTAAATCTCTATCAGCAAGCCTCAAGATAACCCCAAGGTCTCTAATGTCAGGTCTTAACAATGCATAAACAACTCAATGATAAATGTGAAAATGTTGGTAATCACAAGGGGCCTTACAAAAAAATGTTGGAAGTTCGCAAGTTCATCAAATATGACAATGTAATGATGCTCTTCAGACTTAAAAACTAATCCAAATTCAAAAGAAATATCAAAAGAAAAATGGTTTGAGGGAGATATTCTAAACTATATCCTAAGATCAATTAAGAAAAAAACATACCATTCAAAATGGACCAACCCTTCAAAGAAATTCCCGCTAAACCTTGATTAAATCTACAATATCATAGAAATAGTGCAATCTCCTAAGGAATAAAGATTTTCATATCATGAAGCATTCACACATCAACCCAAATTTGGTATTGAAATGAATAAATAACCACAATTGAACTTAGCACAATAAAATATAGGCCTAGGATAACTTTACACAACAACTCACAATCAAGGTATGTGCAAGATCATCATGGAAAAAATAGGCCCTTAAGTGGCAAAAAATTTAGAAAAATCAGAGTTAGCCAACTTGACGTAAAAATTTGAATAAGTTATCTATATTATTTCAAAAATATGTAAGAATAGAATCTGTAGGAAATTGAATGTAGTTTCTAAACTACTAGGTTTGTTTCAAAAAATCTATTTGGTGAAATTTCAAATTTCAATGCAAAGTACTTAAATTTGAAAAATAAGTAGGTGTTTGTCCTAACACCCTAACCACAATAAAATGATAATTTTTTATAATATTTTAGATAAGAGGACTCATGTCTTGATGTGATGCATCTTGATGTGATGCATTTTGTAATTTTTCCAAGTAAATAATTAATTATAAATTTTTATTACAACTTTTAAAAATATAAAAAACGCGTATGTCTGACCACCGTAACTTGGTCAAAACTTCATGAAATTCAATTTTTTTTTCTAATCCTATAGTATGCAAAGCATAGAATGTGATGCATGTTTTGGATTCAAAAAATGTGATACCATTTGAAAGCTATAAATGTTTTTCAATCAGCCTATCAATCAAGACTTTAGTTGAAATTCGAATAGAAAATGAGTAATAATTACTTATTAAATTCAAAGTAAAGAATAATTTATATTGGTGGAAAGCTGAGAATCTACTTTAAAAACCATTTTTATTTCATCAATTTTGGGCTTAAAAAAAGTCATCAGCCACATACCCATCATATTGCCACTTTTTGGCCCATCATGATCCTACACATACCCATCAATAAGCTACTAAAAATATCGACCAAGGGTTGCTCAAACACTTTAAATACTATATCATAAACACAATTGAATTGAAACTATTTCATGATCATTTATAAATAACTTACTTAGAGCAGTATATCAAAATATGAAACACAAGAACCATGCATAGATGAATAACACAAAGAAGGATACCAAAGAACAATGTCTTCAATTGTATTTGCTTCACCAAAATTTTCAAGAATCCAAGTATCTCAAGTATTACAACACTTTTCCAAAGCTCTAGCTAAAATTTTAACATTTTTTATAATTGTCTAACCCTTACAAATGTGGAGAAAACCTTCATTTATAGCATTGATCACATCATTAGGTTAGCCCAAATTAGGGTTGACAACTTAGGTCAGCTAGGGAGGTTGGCCCTAACATATTTTAAATTTCCCAATTTAAATTTACAATAAAATATTAGAGGTCATCCTCAAAAGTCAACTTTTACAATAAATACTCCTCCTAGCACGAAATTCAAGGCGTACTGATTTGTATATCTTTACAAGCTTGATGTAGTGGGCCCATATCTCAATATTTTTCTTCTTAGAGGTATTCCTAATCCTTTTCTCCTTTTCTACTTGAAATTTCTTTGACTTTATCAAAAACTGGGTCTAGGTTGGCCTAGGTTGGGATTGCGATTAAATTAATCCTTTCTTTAATTGAATTTAATTCTCCATTATACTTAGTTAAGGCCTTCTCCCAATCAAAATAAAAACCATGATATCTATCCAAGCTAGATATGTAAATTGTAGCATCTTCCAGTTGTTCTTTTACTATTGGGCCATTTTCTCTAGGTGAATAGATTTCATGCCACCACTTCTATAGTTTTTCAACATTTAGATTCTTCTTTCCAGGCTTCTTTCTTCCAGTATCTCCAAGAAATTGATACAGCTATTAGAAATTTCTCACTTTGATTTGAGCCTTGGAGATCTTCTTTGGTGCCTTCATCTTGAGTTCATTCCTGAAGTTAAAGGCCTCTATCCACTCCATGACCTTATGAGTATTTTCCATTATGATGGAACCTTCTTTAACTAGTACATTTGTAGGGACCTAGAGTATCCTTTCTAATTCTTTAACAATGGCATCATTTAGGTTCTTGCAATCAAGGAGAAATTATGTGATGTCCTCAAAAAGGAAAGATGCATTCTCATATAGTTGTAGTACCTTCTCAATCATGGCATCACCCCTCTTACTCACATCATGCAACCATTCCTATGTATCCCTTACAGATGAATTTAATATTTCAATCTCTAACATAGTCTTCTTTGACAACAATCCTTCAGAGAATGAAGACCCCTCACTACTTTATGCTTGCAGTGGCTTAATAAGATGTTGAACATATTTATACGCTTATTTAAGTTGCTTATAAAACTTCTCCTTTTCTTCAGTTTCCTTTCCTAATGTCGTAAAAATTTCCTAAGATGACTCTTGAAATTCTTCCTTTTCCTACTCCTTTGTGGTGGAATCCAAATTGATTGTTTGAACTTTATAGTATGAGGGCCTCACCTCATCTTTACACTAATTTTTTGTAGGAACAGTAACATGCACAATCCTATTATTGAATGCATCCTTGGAGAAATTAGAAATAGTTCTTTCTCTCTTCCTCTCCTTGGGTTGACCCCAACTTTCTAGGAACTTTTCCCAATCTGGAGTCTCATCCTCTACAATTACTACCTTTTACTTTAATCTCTATTCTAACCATTCAAGAGTAGCTAGTTGATCAATCTCTACATTCTTGTAAGAAGTGTCTTGCTCTAATTGATCATGGCGAGGACCTTCCTCAACAACTTATACATTCTCCTCACTCTTTTCTTGATTTTGTTGCTCTTTATCTTTATCAATCCTATCGTTCATCTTTATCAAGCTTTTCACCATCTTTATCAAGTTCATCACCACTAGAATTATTATAATCATCAACCTCAATATGTGGTTGATCAATGTGTTCCTTCTGTGGAGGCTGAGATGGCATTTCTACTATAACCTCAAAGGTTGCTTCCTTATTTTGTACTTCCTTCTCTTCCAATTTCTTTTCAAAATAACCCATTTTCCCACCTTTTGGTGTAGGAACCACTTCAAGTGATATCTCTTCTCCTAGATCATTGGGAAGATTTCCTTCTCCTTCTTGTGGTTGATTAGGGGCATAAGAAACATTCTCTTCTGGTACATTGTGAATTGGAGATTGAATGGGAGAATTATCCCTTGTAGCTTCCTTCTCCATATTTCCTATAAGATCATCAGTAGGTGGCTCTTTAGTGGTCACCTCCTTCTCTTTATCCACATTCTCTGTTGGAGTTGTCTTGTGTGTAGGATAATTTCTCCTTACATAGACTTGTTGTTTCTCTCCAGAGCTTTCAATGTTAAACACCTTCTAGGTTGAGTGGCCTCTTCTTCAATGATTTTGGCCCTTTTGGCCTTTCCTAATTTTTGGCCCTGAGTCATTATCTTTCTCTTCTTATAGGGTGGGGCTCTCTCAACCACTTCTTCAGTAATATCCATTAAGGGATTTCTTTCCTTGGCCACTAGCTGCCTCCTTTTTTTACTTTTGACATGGCTTCTTGTTCTTCTTCTGATGATAAATTGTGACTTTTCCCCTTCCTCTTCTGAGGGAGGCTCTACTGTATCATCCTTAGTTGTTTATGTTTCCTCCTCTAAGTGGGATTCAAGATCACCCATCAAGTTGTATGTGAACTTTGTTCCATCCACTTCTAGATCCAAAATCTTGTGCTTCACCTGCAACATAGAGTATCTCAAACTAGGGGCATTAATTACATTAAGGTTTACTACCCCTTCCTCATACCAATTGATTGGATGTAGTGGCCTATCCTTGTATTTCTCATAATCATGATGCTGCAAGAATTCCCCATCATCATCCACATGGTTACAACTTGAGAAATTATGTGCAATATAATCATATGTAAGGATAACCTTGACCACCTTCTTCTAATTACTTCAAATTCATCCCTACAGTTGGCCCAATAGTCTTCTATGTGGATCTTATACATGTGTTCTCTATTTGCTTGCCTCTAAGCAACACCATAAGGGTCAATATTGTCCCTGTTTGTATGTGAGTACAAATTGTAATGCACCATTTCCTTCTTAGCATATTTAGCACTTTGAATTGAGGGACAAGCCTCCAAGACTTCAATTCTCAAGATGTATTTAGATCCAAGTGTTAGTTTATTCATATCCTTTATTACTACATCGAAGGTCACCATTTCCCTTGCCACTTCCATCAGAATGAGTTTTTTTGTTGGATATCTTGGTAGCCTCAATGGTACTGTTGGTGATCCTTGTATCCTAATATAAGAAAACTTTTCAAATTGGATGAACCATTGGCTATATTTCCTTATTAAATCCATGGCTTTAGCTAAGATTCTTACATGCAATGCATCTTGTAACAACCTTGTAATATACATAAAGAAAGCATCATTTACCATCCTATAATTGGTTGTGTTGAATTGAAGCTAAGGGAAAACATCACAAATTCTATCCTGATTGAGGGCTCCTCCACAACTAAAGCATTGGTACTTATTCTTCCTAGCAAGCATATACACCAAATAAGATGTCATGGTGAAATTGTTAGTATGTTGCACACTCCTTAATTGATCATAAAGATTATCACTTATTATGCCTTCCCAATGGTAATGTGTCCCTTTTACAATATGAGAAATGATGTAGAACATCCAATTCCTAAATATAAAGGCATCCTCTAGCCACATTACTCTACCTAGAAGAGTTATCATATCATTATAGTCCATTTTGAAATCAGCTTTGTATAGTTGTTTGAGAAATTTTGAGTAGTGTGATTTGGGTTTGGCAATCCAACTATTGTTCATCATTAACAAGGCCTTGTCAGGGTCCTTTGCATAGAAACCTCAGCCTCCTTGATATTAATCTTCACTAGCTTATGATGTGACCTAATGTTGAAGGTATCTGCTATAGACTCTTCTGTCAAATTAGCCATGATTCTACCTTGAGGTCCAACAATAACTCTTTTGTCCAAATCATAATGTTTTGCACACTCCAAAAAAACCACTTGATATAACAAGGTGGGAGGAAATCTCGCTACTTAGCTAATCCTGTATTATTGATTATCTGGGCTAGCTCGAATGGTGCATCCCCAAACATCCTCTGTTTGAAGTCATCATAGTCTATATGCCCCATGTTTGTGTCACAAATCTTACTCCATGTAGAAAATATTTTAGTCTTCAGCTAGATTCCCTTGAAGTCATATTTCATCTTTTCTACTCTAGTGTAGGATTCCTTAGGACAAGCATCTGGTGATTTTTCTTTGGACCCCTTTGTTGGACTAACTTCAGCCTACATGTATTAGAAATAAACAATAATCACTAAGGCATTAAGCACAATTATATTTAATCAAATCATATTACCAAAACTATCATGAGAACCTATAAACATCATGTAATAAATATTCAAAGCATTATAGAATCCCATCATAAAATGAAGCATTACAATATTTTTGGATTTTCACCTATTTGGGGATTTTGGCCATAAAAGGATTTTGGGGAATCAATGGCGAAACAGATTCTCCAAAAAGGGGGCAATTTAGCACAAGCTTGAGTCAAAATTCCATCATAATCACCATGCAAGCATTTCCATTACCATGAAAATATTAATTTGAAGCATTCATCCCTATCTAACAAAGTTCATAATTTCAGAGGCTTGAAGGGTTTTGGATAATTCAGAGGGGGGTGGATTCTCTGAACACCTAGATGTTTAGGGAATGTAGATCCAGAATGATTTTCTGAAGTTATCAATTTAACCCCAAACCTAAGTCACTATTCCATCACCAACTTTATGTAGTTTCCTTACGTAGAGGGTCAAGTTAGATTCATGCAAGTGTGCTTCTTAATCAAGAGTTCTGGTTTTTAAGCCTTCAGAGGATTTTGGAGAACCCACAGAGGGACAAATTTTTTGAATGTCAAGACACTCGAGGAATCCATATTAACCTAATCGAATTTCTGAAGGACACTAGATCGCTAAGATATAGCTTAAAACATTCAATTTTCACCCTAAAACAACTTTTGAACTACACTTCAAGTATTTTTGATGCACTGACACAAACAAAGCACCTCTCAAAATTTTGAAGGATGGATAGACTTGAGGAATCTACAGAGGCGTGGATTTTCAAAGGGACTTACCTTCAAAGAATTCACCTAGGGATAAATTTTTTTAAGCTCGTAATTAACACCTCATTTCTTCAGTTTTCAAAAACCAAGTCTCAAAGAACCTTCACAGGTTGGGATTCAAGTGGAAACTCATAATTCCAAGTGATTTATTCCTGCTAAACTTTTCATGCAAACTCAATTATTAAATTCCCAAGAAATTATATTAGGGAAAATAAATATAGCTAGGCTCAAGAGCATTGTGCACACTAGATTAATCATTTGAAACATAATTTCCACCAAAGACATCAAAGTAACTCTAGGAAAGAGTCTGGGCACAAGTTTGAAAAATTATTTTTCCTCACCTCATCAGAACATGCCACCTCAATCATCAAACCAATTAAACTAGAATTAGGACACACAAATATGATTAAGGTTCATAATGGCCTCATCAAATTGGCCTCAAAACCATCTCAACTATAGACTCAAGCAGTTTGAAGATTCCTAGTTCAAACCCTAGCTTGATAAAACAGTTGTGTTCTAGTGACCTCAGAAACCCTAAATTCCTAATGCGCTAGCTCAAGAAAATCTAGATGAATGCACAAAACATTCAAAGGAAACCACAATCCAATCCACCACAATAGCTAGGATTCAAGAAAAACAAATGCATGTGAACCAACTATAGTAGAAGTGGCATCTTCAAGATCAAAGTGATGACAAAAGAGAGACTATGATCGCATCCATCACTTGAACGATTAAAAACCTATGAAATCAAATAGGAATCACAAATAATTGCAATGCTCATACCTTGAAATGAGGACAAATTAGAGACAACAAGTGAAAATCACCTAAAAACTCAATCAAATCCCCAAAATCCATTGCTTAAATTTCCAATACCAATAGAAGAGGGAGAATGGAGGTTGCCTAACTCAAATTGCAATGAACAAATGAGGAATGAAAGTGAAGAAAGACTTAAAAGACCCTAAAAATGATCATAAATAAACCCCAAGTACGACGATTGACTAATCATAAATGCAGTGATATGACCTCTTTAGACCTTAGAAACGTGAAGGGAAAGTGGATTTCGAAAAATATGGCAAGGGATAGATTCTCTGAAAGAACTAAACTTCAGGAAATATAGAGCACCCTAAATTCCCCAAAAGGATGGATACCTCAGAAAAAAATTCTATAGGAAAAATTTATGAAGGTCAATCCCTTTAAAAAATCCTCCATGAGGAGAAATCTCTAAGACACTTCCTCACTTAGCTAATTTCATCCCAATGTGGAGTTTTGATAAAAGCTTTGGGTCATAGGAATACTTTGAGACCAAAACATTGCAACCAAAGGCACCCCAAGTGTGGATAAAGCGCCAGTTCAATCAGGTGAAGCAAAAGCCAAAATTCAAAGGAACTTGTCCCTTAGGGGGAAAAGGTCAAACCTAAAGAAAAACCAAGGGACAAAAACAAGCAAAAGAGGGTCCCTCCCTCAGTTGGGGTGTGTGTGTTGAAAGTGCACAAAAAATGGAAACTTTATTGGGAAAATGCTCCAAAGCATTTCGATGACAAAATTGAATCAAGAACCTATAATCCTTGGTTTCAATCCCTACATCATAGGTCACCTGGATAAAAAGTCTCAAAATTAGTGGACAAGTGAGCCCCTTTCTATGCTAATAATCCTAGTGTTTGTAGATGTATTCATTTCCCTCCCTTAGTTACTGTAGAAACCAAACCTTCAGTCAAATTAAGCTACATAAGGATTATAACCTCAAAAGAAACATGGATAGATCCTTGCTGCCAATCAGGTGTCCATAGCCTCGATGAGGTCATCATTGTGATTCTCTCAAACTTAGCTCTATTGCTAGCTAGGCATCCATAGCCCCAGTAGAGATATTTGGATCCTCCTGATTAGTTGAATTTCATTTTGATATTCAATATTTTATTTTCGTTTACTTTATGATATTCTTTTCTTTTCACGTCTTTTCATTTCAACTCATGAACAATTAAATTCACACTAAGGGCTAAGAATCACAGTGGTGCTAAAGCAAAAATGAAATTTTTCACTTAACCAGACCTCACAAGGAACCTACAACAACCTTAGGATTCTTAAGATGTGTGTAGATGTAAGATTCAAGCTCATTATGAAACTAACTTAATCTAATGACCTATTCACTTTAAGTGTTTAACACATGTGACACTAAATAAAGGACTTCTACCAAGCCATTCAAAAAACTGATACAAGTTTGTAAAAGAAATACTTAGAATAATCCCAGATAAATAATCCTTGTGCAAATCTAACACTTCCCTAAACTATAGGATGGAGAAATAAGTCAAAGCAAAAGGAAAGACAACAAACAAAACCACCTAAACTAACTAAAACAAAAAATTCTAAAAGAAAACCAAACTAGACAAACCAAAAGAAAGCAAACACCTACTCTAACTATTTACAAGGATGAGTTGGAAACAACTCAGGTGAGGAAATAATGCTTCAAATGTTGCCCGTTGACTAGAAATGGGACATCTTCTCTAGTGAGAGTCTTAAGATGAAAAGCATTGTCTCCCAAGATCTTAGATATTTGGTAGGGGCCAAGCCACAACTTGTCAAACTTATTGTGCTCCCCTTTCTTTTCATGTGCCTTATCTTAGTACAAGACTAGATTTGAAATCCTAAAGGCCTTAACCTTAGCCTTATTATCAAACCACCTTTTAACAACACCCTGATGTTTAGAAAAAATTTCCAAGGCTGCATCCCTTTGCTCTTCCAATTGTAGCAATCTAGCCAGACAGGCTTCTAAATGTTCCCCTTCATTGTAATACTCGTTAATGAATTGGAGAGTGGAAATCCTCAACTAGTAGGGAACATAGGTTCATTTTCATACACAAGGTGATACGAAGATGTTCCTAGAGATTTCTTTGTTTGAGTATGATCAACCAAGAAGGAAAATATAAGTTGGGTATGCCAATCCTTAGAATTCTTATTAAGCAACTTATAGATCACAATTAGAAGATTCTTGTTTGTGGACTTAGTGAGGCCATTTCTCTAGGAGTAGTAGTTTGAGGAAAACTTAATGACAATACCATGATCATTTATTCCCAGCCCAAAAATTTAATGAAGCAAATGTAGGACCATTATCACATACCAAAGGAAATGAACAACCAAAGTGGTTAATGATACCTAATTTGAGTAAATTGATCACTGCCTTTGTAGCACATTGTTTGCAAGCAACAGTTTTAGTCCACCTAGTGAAATAATCAGTAATAGTTAGGATATACATGTGTCTTGTAGAAGATGGTGGATTGATCAGATATATAAAATCCATACCCCACTGTGCAAAGTTTTTTACCATGATGACCAGATGTAGTGGAAGAGAAGAACACTTCTCTTTGGTGGTGCAAGTCTAGAAAACATGGCAAGACCTCACATGGTCATGTGCATCTTTAAACAAAGTGGGCCATTAATATCCTATCCTTAGGATCTAATGTGCAGTGGCAAGTCTAGAACCATGATTTGTGCCATATTTTTCTTGAAATTATATCATCAACTACTTCCTCATTTCCCAAGCACTGCAAATAAATTCCCTCATGATTCTTCTTATACAAAATTCCTCCTTTCAACATGTAACTGTCACTTTTCAAGTGTAAAACCTTTCATTGCATCATATTCAAATGATTAGAGCATTTCAGGTTCAATAGATAGTACAATGTCATCATACCACTTGTCAAGGGACACATCCAGAAGATGATACTGCTATGCAACAATCTCTAGTCCTTTTTCAGCCATTATCTATGTTAAGGCTTGCCCCCTTACTAACTTCATTGGATAAATTTCTATATCATAATCTTGCAACATAGTGACCCACCTGGCTCATCTTTCTCCCATCTTGTTTTGCATCAGCAAGAGCTTCATAGGAGGTTTAGGTACAATGGTGAATTGTTTATTCATCAAAATGTAATGTCTAATTTTTTTAACTCCTTAGACCAAAAATAAGCTTTCTTCTCCACATTAGGATACCTCAACTCTGCATCTCTAAGAGGAACACTCATGAAAGCTATGGGATGCTCATTCCCCTCATCTTATTTCTAGGTTAACATGTTTGCACAAGAATGATTTGATGCAAAAGAGTATATATAAAATTTCTTTAGATAATTGGGAATGACTAATACTGGTGCAGTAGCTATGGCCCTTTAATTTCATCAAACACCTACTTAGCTTTAGCAGTCCACTCCACTTTTGCATCTTGCTTCAACATTGCATTTAGTGTCTCTACTATTTCTACAAATCCTATGATAAATTTTCAAACAAAGTTAATCTTTCCAAAGAAAAACTTCATCTACTTTTTGTTGGTAGTTGGTTGAATCAGGATAGCCTGAATTCTATCAGGATCAATTGAAATGTTGTTCTTAGAAATGACATGTCCCAGGACCTTCCCTTTGGTTACTCCAAATATGCACTTCATAGGATTAAGGGAGATGCCAAATTCTTTGTATCTCTGGAACACTGCATAAATTTGAAATGTGATCACCTCTATTCCTAGAGAAAACTGTCATATCATCCATATAAATAATAATAAACTTTCCCATGATATCCTTAAAGGAAATATCCATCACCCTCTAGAATGTGGCCCCTACATTGATCAACCCAAAGGGAATTCTCATGTAAGTAAATGTTCCCCACATGGTGGTGAAGGTAGTCTTATGTTTGTCTTCTTATTGGACCATGACTTGATTATAGCCAAAGTAGCCATCTAGGAAGGGCATCATTTGGGATCTTTTTACAATATGCAAAACCTCATCCAATGAAGGGACCATATAGTTATCCTTTTCAGAAGCTCAATTGAGGTTCCTAAAATACACACATAATCTTATCTCCCTATTCTTCTTATGGACCGGAACCCAAATTGGCTACCCATGTAGAGTGTCTAACTGGAAAGATGATTCGAGTAGACAACAATTTATGCACCTCCTTCTGGATAATGGGTTCCAAAAATGCATTAATAGGCCCATGTCTCTGTCAGAAAGGTCTTGCTCCAGGCTTCAAGGGAATAGTGTGTGTAATAATTAAGGTGTCATAAGTCTTCAGATCTTCATAACTCCATGATATGACATCCTGATAAGCACGTAATGCATCTATCGGGCCTTTCCTTTCCTTTGGTATGTGCAGGATCATGATGGGCCAAAAAGTGGTGATATAATTGGTATGTGTAGGGTATGTGGCTGATGAATTTTTTTTACCCAAAATTGATGAAATGAAAAGGGTTTTTAAAGGAGATTCTCAGCTTTCCACCAATATAAAGTATGCTTTACTTTGAATTTAATAAATAATTATTATTCATTTTCTATTTGAATTATGATTAAAATCCTAATTGATAGGCTGATTGAAAAACATCTATAGCTTTCAAACGGTATCATATTTTTTGAATCTAAAACATGTGTCACGTTCTATGCTTCACATACTATAAGATTAAAAAAAATTATTTCATGAAGTTTTGACCAAGTTAAGGTGGTCAGACATATGATTTTTCTATTTTTTAAAAGTTGTAAAAAAATTTATAATTAATTATTTACTTGGAAAAAAATTACAAAAAATATGCATCACATTAGAACATGAGTCCTCTACTTATATATAAAATCTTATAAAAAAAATATTATCATTTTATTGTGGTTATGGTGGTCAGACAAACACCTACTTCTTCTTTTCCACTAAATTTAAGTACTACTATATTGAAATTTCAACTTTTCCCCAAATAGATTTTATTTTAAATAAACCTAGTAGTTTAGAAACTACATTCAATTTGCTACAGATTCTATTCTTACATATTTTTAAAATAATATAGATAACTTATTCAATTTTTTACATCAAGTTTCCTAACTCTAATTTTTTTGAATTTTTTGCCACTTAAGGGCTTGTTTCTTCCATGATGATCTTGCACATACCCCCTCCAGAGTACACACCTTTCCTATTAACACATTCTTGACATCATCAAGAGTACCCATATTGTATGCATCACACTAACTATCTATCGAATCCTTCTTGACCTATTGATCTTGGTATTTTATCCTATCAAGGTCAAAGATCCTCTCTAGCTACACCATCCCTCTTGGTATTGTATTCATTTTTCAGGTTGAGGACTCCTTCCATATCTAGCTCGGCTTACTGGGTCTCCATTTCATCAATTACTTTGGAAGTAAACACATCAAAGTTGGTTATGAAGTCCATGATATGCTTGTCATCCTCAAATACTTGGAAATTCATAACATTATCTGGTACAAAAGGGACTGGTGTAAGCTCTACTATAAATTTCTTTAATCTAGACAAGGATAATGGCTCCAATGTATTGGAAGCTTATGCAAGAACATCTGCAATGTGATTCTTACTCCTAGGGATCAACTAAATGTTGAATGCACCAAAACCCTCAATCAAATCCCACACTATATGTATGCAGTTAATCATCCTCCTTTCATGGTGGGAGTATTGCCTCTTTACCTGTTTGACTACTAGTTCAGAATATCCAAACACTTGCAGCATCTTATCTTTCTTCTTCAAATCCATAAGTAATATGTGGACTAATGCTTCATTTTTTGCAACATTATTAGTGCACTAGAATTGTAGTCTATGTGCTGGAAAGAAGGATTTACCCGTTGGGCTGATGAGCTCAAATCCAACACCTGCCCCTCGCTTAGACTTAGAACTATCAAAGCATAAATTCCAAAACTTGTTGGAAGGCCTATCTTTGAAAATTCTAGTACCCTTACTTTAGGAAGGATCTTGCTGAACCATTGGTTGTTTCCCCTTATCATCTCTTGGAATTTACTGTATCTTGAATTTAACTACTTGAGGTGGATTGATGCATCTCTTCATCTACTCTACAATAGTCTAGTAGAGACAACATTCAAGCTCAGGATGGGAGGCATTGTGTATTCTTTACTAGTTAGGCAATGACAATTCCTCAAAATTCATTTGTCTACCCAAATTTATTTGATCTTCAACACGCTTTTGGATGAATTCTTGAAAGCTGTCAAATTTTCCAAGATTACCATCACCCAATTCAAAATCCTCATTAGTTTCTACGAGTTCCTCAGTATTAATGGAAGACTAATTCAAGTTCTTGGGTATATCATGCATCATTAGAACTTCCTCTGCTCTTGATTCATCCATAACAACTGTTAGGATATCATTTCCTAAGCTTGTTTAAGAAATTAACACTTCATTAGAGGTATTCTAATATTAAGTAATTAAATACCTCAATCTGGGTTCTCTCTCAATCCTAATATGATTTGGGATTCCCTTCCATGGCAGCCACATATAAGAGTGATCTGTTGAAGTATATCCATTGAGGACTCTCCTAAAATCTCTTCCAAGGATCATTTCGTAGGCATCAAGTATGTTGGCCACCTAGGTATTAATAACTTGTTCCATGCGCAGGTCTAATGCTACTTGCATTGGGATCATGTTTAATTCTCCCACTACACTCACCTCAATTTTATCCAGCTGAGCCACTGTATGCTGGGAGGGAGTAGGAGTAATTCCTAGAGGTTTATATACTAAGAATGGCATTACATTTGTTGAGGCTCCAAAATCCAATAAATAGTTATGCAGACATTTTCCAAATATATGAATAGAAATCAAAAAAGAAGTATCCTACTTTTCTTGGAATAAACTCACTAGAAAATCAACCTTAACCACTTGAATTTATCCTTTTCTTTTCTCTTGTCCCTTTTCTACACCTAAGGTCGATCCTTAGTAGGTTGGGTTGGCTAGTTCTAAACTAGTTGAAAGTTTTTACCCTTAGATTGTTGGGAATTCTATGCTTTTCCAACTACCTCCTAGACCACTGGCTCAGTAAAACCAACTTTCTTGACTGTAGATTCTTCTGAAAACTTTGCAATGGTTTGGTCACTCAAAGAACCTAACTCAACACTCAAAATAGTTGGAACCCTTAACAACTCAAAAGATGAGAGGCTCACCCTCACTTTCTTGAGTTCCCTTGCTACATATTCTCCCATTTGGGACATATTCATGTTAGATTGGGTTCCCATTGATGGTGTGCCTTGTTGATCCTTAACAACTCCTTTTGAAGCATCATGAGATCCCCTTCTAGAGAAATGTTGCTTTGGCACATGTGGATATGAAGGGTTATTGCTAGCATTGGGATCAAGTGGAGTGTTGAAATTGTTTAGAGGTTTGGATGTTGTAAATGGTCCATCAAATTACCTATTCCTTAAATCATATGGCCTAGTTCTTTGGTGAAACATCTGGACTTCGTCTATTCTCTTCTTTTCTTCATATAAGGGGCCATTGTCAATAGTTTCATCATTTTCAAATAGTTTTGATATTGACTCTTCATTGTATACTTGTTCCAGTTTTTCACTTTTTTCTGTGGACTCTTCTTTAGGCCCATTTCCCTCAACTCTAGGAAAAGGGGCATGATTCAACACCAACACTAGTGAATCAGAAGGGTCTGATGGAACAATTTCTTGACTATATGTAAAACTTCTTGCAGCATCTTGTATCTCCATCTAAAATATGGTTACAATTGTCTAGAATTCAAGACACTCAAATTCAGAATGTTGAGTTGTCTTGTGAAGTTAGAAATATCTTTTTAAAGTAACCTATGCCAGAAGGATTATGTTGGTTAAATTTTCTAGATTGTTGGGCTAATCCAAGGGTGTAGGGACTCCACCGTTGTTAGGTCTGATGTTCCATTTCTTGTTATGTCTCAATGGTGGTCTCCTATCAAAATTTTGTCCTGATGATTGGCATCTATCATAGCTTTTTCCATGACCCTGCATAAATTCCCTAGTATCTTTGTTATAACCAGACTTTCTATTGTCTTTGTTATCTCTATTATAGCTAGATTTTATACTTCTTTGAGCAACTTGCAATTGGCTATTCTAGTTCCTCAAGTAGGTGACCTTTGTAGAGAACTTCTTAACTTGTTTTTTCAGGTCATCAAATCTCTCCTTATCTCGATTACTTGGAGTTGACACTAAATTTATAGAATTTTGCAAATAGACTACATGAGAACCTTGATTCAAATACATATTTAGCACTTCATAATTCTACAAATAGCTTGGGATATTAGCCTATTGCTAAGGAAAAGATTCCTAACCCACATTGTGTGAATAATTTGGTACAGGGGATACTTGATTCAATGGGGGTCCCAGATGAGGAACTATAGGTAGTTGTGGGACTAGATTCATGATCGTAGTTTGATTGGTTAAGGCCTAATTTATTGCCTAGACTTGTCTTGGATGAGCAGTTGGTCCTAATGAAGGAAAAGTTCCTGACAAATGTTTCCTTAAATTTGTGCTTGTTGTAACTACCTTTGTATATGCATCAAACAAATTAGTAGGGTGATTATGTTTCCACTTAATGAAAGTTGATGTAAGGCTATCCAATGCATTGTAATAAACTTATCTAGCTATGACATCATCCACAACATTAGGTGCCTGCAACTGAGTGTAAGCATGATGGAACCTATTGTTGAAAGACCCTATTGTCTCATTTACTTTTGTTTTGACCTTAGTGAACTGAAGGTACAACTCATTAGTACTGATGGGAATATTGAACTTAAGCAATAAAGCATTCTCCAACTGAACCCAACTAGTTATAAAACCAATTGATAAGTTATTGTACTAGTAAAAGGCCTTTTCACCTAGGGAATATGGGACAAGTCTACATGCAACATCCTCATGATTAATTCACCTATCCCTAAGGTTAGTCTAGAAAATCCTAATGTGCTCCTCAGTCATTCTATTGGGATCACCAACATGGAACTTGGTGCCAAAATGTTTTTGATTTTTTGGCATAGCATTGTAATTTTTAAAGAGTAGGGGTGAGGGATTATTTAATAGAAAATCCATTGGTGGAGGTAGAGGTGGAAGTGGTTGATTAATTGGTATTTGAGTCTACTAAATGGGTGAAGGGTTAGGCTCAATGAGAGTGGATTCAATGGGAAAAGGCTCAAAATAAGATGATGAAGAGGAAGATGATGGCCAAATGGGTGAGGATGATGATGCCTCTCCCTTTTTGGTCCTCCTTGACCTAGTAGGGACTCCTAACTCCTAAAAATATCCATCTTCTATAGACCTTGTTTGTCTCCTGGAACTCTATGGAGATATTGATGATAAAAAATGATCTATCTTGTTGAATCATCCCTCCTTCTAGCGCCAATATATTGATGGTGTCTTCTACACAGCAACAACTTAGATAGAATATATCCTATCTCTCTTGAAAGGTAAATCTCTATCAACAAGCCTCAAGAGATGACCCTAAGGTTCCTAATGTCAGGTCTTGACAATGCATAAACAACTTAGTGATAAATGTGAAAATGTTGGTAATCACAAGGGACCTTGGAAACAAATTTGGAAGCTCTCAAGTTTATAAAATATGACAATGTAATGATTCTCTTCAGTCTTCAAAACTAATCCAAATTCAAAAGAAATAGCAAAAGATAAAGGGTTTTAGAGAGAGATTCTAAACTATCTCCTAAGATCAGTCATGCAAAACAACATAGCATTCAAAATAGACCAACGCTTCAAACCAATTACTACTAAACCCATATAAAATCTGCAATATCATAGAAACAGTGTAATCTCCTAAGGAATAAAGATTTTTAGATCATGGATCATTCACACATCAACCCAAATTTTGTATTGAAATGAATAAATACCCACAATTGAACTCAACACAATAAGATATAAGCCCAAGCTAACTTTACACAACAACTCACAATCAGTAAGCTACTAAAAGTATCAACCAAGGGTTGCTCAACCACTTCAAATACCATATCAGTAACATAATTGAACTGCAACTATTTCTAAGATCATTTATAAATAACTTAGAGCAATATATCAAAATATGAAACCCAAGAACCATGCATAGATGAATAACACAAAGGACACCGAAGAACAATGTCTTCAATTGTATTTGCTTCACCAAAATTTGCAAGAATCCAAGTATCTCAAGTATTTAAGCACTTTTCCAAAGCTCTAGCTAAAATTCTAACATTTTTCTAACTGTATAACCCTTACAAATGAGGAGAAAACCTTCATTTATAGCATCACATCATTAGGTTGGCCCAAATTAGGGTTTGCAACTGAGGTCAGCAAGGGAGGTTGACCCTAACATATTTTAAATTTCCCTAATTCAAATTTCCATTAAAATATTAGAGGTCAGCCTCAAAAGTCAACTTTTATGATAAATACTCCTCTTGGCATGGAATTCAAGGTGTAGCTAATTCATATCTCCTTACAAGCTTGAAGTAGTGGGAACACATCTCAAGATTATCTAGCTTGGTGGTCTTCCTTATTCTTTTCTCCATCTTTTCTAATAGAAATTTCTTTAACTTTATCAAGAACTAGGTCTAGGTTAGCCTGGGTTGGGATTGAGATTAAATTAATCCTACCTTAATTGAATTTAATTTTCTAGAATACTTAGTTAAGGCCTTCTCCCAGTTAGAATAAAAACCTTGATATTTATCCAAGCTGGATATGTAAATTGCAGCATCTTCCAGTTGGTCTTTTACTATTGGGCCATTTTCTCTAGGTGAATATATTTCATGCCACCACTTTTGTAGCTATGCAACATTCAAATTCTTCTTTCCAAAATTATTTCTTCTAACAACTATCTCCATGAAAGTGATGCAACCATCAGAAATTTCTTTCACTTTGCTTTGAGCCTTGGAGATCTTCTTCGGTGCTTTCATCTTGAGTTCATTCTTGAAGTTAAAGGCATCTATCCACTCCATGACCTTATGAGTATTTTCCATTATGATGGCACCTTATTTAACCAATACATCTATAGGGACCTAGAGTATCCATTCTAATTCTTTAACAATGGCATCATCTGGGTTCTTACAATCAAGGAGAAATTATGTGATGTATTCTCATAGATTTGTAGTACCTTCTCAATCATGGCATCACCCCTCTCACTCACATCATGTAACCATTCTTATGTATCCCTTATAGATGACTTTAATCAAGTTCAATCTCTGAGATAGTCTCCTTTGACAACAATCCTTTAGAGAATGAAGACCCCTCACTGCTTTATGCTTGCAATGGCTTGACAAGATGTTGAACATATTTATACACTTCTTTGAGTTGCTACTATAAATTCTCCCTTTCTTCGCTTTCCCTGTCCAATCTCCTTAGAATTTCCTAAGATGACTCCTGCAATTCTTCCTTTTCTTGCTCCTTTGTGGTGGGACTCAGATTGATTGTTTGAACTTTATAATCCAAGGGCCTCACTGTTGGCAACACAAGGGAAGACAAATAAGAGGGGAGGTCAATCAATTGTCACAAAATATCAATTTATTCAACTTATTATGCTTTATTCTCATATCTGATCAATAACCATGAAAGCATAAATCAACAACACATCAGAAACATACATAACACCAAGATATTTTACATGGAAACCCTATTAGGGGAAAAACCACGATGGAGGTTAGTCCACAAGATTATACCCTCTTAAAAGTATAAAGAAATATGAATGGGGAATGCACATGCATTTAGGTGCACTGTCTAGAGCTCACTACTCAATTAGAAAAAGGAAGACACGCTATCTTACAAAATATTTACATCCACAGGATTTGAACTGAGAGAATAGCATCTACTAATGCCTAATTACAGTTTTGGTTAAGTACATGAACACTTCTTCACATTCTACTCACTCTTCTTCACATTCTACTTCTTCCTTCGAAAGATATAAACATTATTCACACACATCATATAATCATTCATTTAAATGATAAAAAAATCACTCTTATATATCCGCAACAAGAAATTACATCGCTACATGCTGGCCTCAATAAAATAATAAAATGAATACAAATTGTCAACCCAAAACAATAAAGATTATTAATGTGAATCAACCAAGGTTAGACACAACATAGTGAAGACCCAAAATAAAATTCTCAAACATGAACCACTTTCAAAAATTAATCCTCGAAGATCCACAAAACGCTTCAACACCATGTTGGCCAAGAACATGAAAAACATGAAAACACAAAAGAAAATATTGAATCGTAAGCACAACGATCAATGTGGATGTACAACATAGATAGAGCATGATCTAGAAACATCCAAAAACATCATGAATCACCAGAGAAGCATCCAAAAAAACCTAAAATAACTAAAATCACATCATCTTCATTCAGGAACATCAACTGAAGCAAAAGAAAAATTGTCAGAATACAAATCCTCATAACTCGATCAAATCTTCACACACATCTTTGAAACTCAACATGGATAAACAAGATATACTAAAAAAGAAACCCTTTAATCCACAACCACTGATCATCAACATATTGAAGTCATTGACAGACTGAACTTCACTTCACCACTGACAACCTGGAACTTATTTCATTACAATTTTCTCAATATCCTCGACATATACAACATCTAAGGCATTAATTTAAATAGTGTTGACATCAATGAAAACCACATATCAACAACACAACCACAACATCCAACAATCTCCCCCTTTGGAATTGATGGCAACACATGATGTGAAAAACACCATCAATGCAACTATCTTCAACACTTACTCCCCCTTAGGTTATGACTCTTTTCTCCTCAACGACTCTTCTCCCACATGACTCTTCTCCTTAGATAATTCATAGTTTTTCACATGAATCTTCTCCCCCTTTGACATTAATGAAGAATATCTCTTTTCTCCATACAAGCTTTGAACCACATATCTGAACATCTGACTACTCTCCTTGAGTAGCAACCACCACAACATCAATCTGGATCAAGATATGACTATTAATGCATAGATTGGTGCAAGACACTGTATCTTAGTTTTTATTTGGAGGGGTACTCACCCGTAGCTTCCCTCTGAGATACTCAAAAGTATCCTTAGGCAACAACTCTGTAAAGATATCTGCAATTTGTTCCTTAGTAGGCACATACTCCAATCTGACTTCCTTTTCACTCACCTTCTCTCTCAAAACATGAAACTTGATAGATATATGCTTGATCTTTGAATGAAGCACCATATTCTTAGAAATGTTAATTGCACTTGAATTATCATAGAATATAGCACTGGGCTCATCATACACAACTCTGATATCTTTCAACATCTTCTTTATTCATAATACTTGAGTACAATTGTTAGCAGTAGCAATGTATTATTCCTTTGTAGTAGATAAAGAAATAACATTTTGTTTCTTACTTAACCATGAAATCAACTTCTTACCTAAGAAAAATGCAGCACCACTAGTACTCTTTTTTTCATCCACATCACCTTCCCAATCAAAATCAGTAAAGGAACTCAAGGTAAGATAATCATCTTTTGGATACCACATCCCAAAATCAACTATTCCCTTCAAGTATCTAAAAATCCTCTTCACAGCTATTACATGAGATTCCTTAGGATCAGCTTGAAATCTTGCAACAATGCAAACAACATTCATGATATCTAGTCTATTTTGAGTCAAATAAAGTAATCCACCAATCATTGATCTATATCTAGTTTTATTTTCTTTCAGAGAATCATCATTTTGTTTCAACTTGCATCCGATCACCATAGGTGTACCAACTGGCTTTGAATCTTTGATACGAAACTTCTTTAGCAATTCTTTCACATACTTGGAATGAGATATGAAGATACCTTTATTTAATTGAGTAATTTGCAATCCGAAAAAGAATTTCATCTCACCATTTATAGGCATCTCAAACTCATTATGCATCTCATCAGCAAACTTCATGCACAAACTATCATCTCCTCTAAAAATGATATCATCAACAAAGACTTCAACAATAAAATATTTATCATGATCAATCTTGAAATATAGATTACTATTAGTAGTACCTTTGTTAAATCCAAGCTTCAACAAATACTTGTCCAATCTAGCATACCATGCTCTTTAGGCTTGCTTAAGTCCATACAATGCTTTCTTCAACTGAAAAACCATATCTCCCTGATCAGTCAATTGAAATCCAGTAGGTTGCTCAACATACACCTCTTCTTCCAATTCGCCATTTAGAAATGCTAACTTGACATCCATTTGATAAACCTTTTTATTTTTATAAGCAGTGTAAGCAAGAAATAATCTCACAGCTTCAATCCTAGCAACAGGGGCAAAGGTTTATTCAAATTCAATTCATTCCATCTGTGAATATCCTTTACACAACAATCTCTAACAACTTCACCTTGCTCATTCAGCTTGTTTCTATTTAAGACCCATTTAGTTCCAATTATTTTTTTGTATTTAGGTCTAGGAACAAGAATCCGTGTATTATTCTTCTCAATTTGTTGTAACTCTTCTTTCATTTCCTCCACCCAATGTTCATCTTTGCATGCTTCATTCACATTATTAGGCTTAGTCTTTGAAATCAGATAGTATTCTTCTGCAACCCTTCTCCTAGTATGGACACCTTTGTTCTTATCATCTATAATATGATCTTCTAAATGATTTAGTCTTGCATACCTTGGAGTATTAGGACATTATTGAACTTCTATCTCTTGTGATCTCTCTTTTGCACTTTCACCAGTTTCTTCCTCTTGATTTTCTTGATTCACCATTATGATTTAAACTTTATTTTGAGTATGTACATTCTTTCCTGTGACTGAAATGTTATTCTGATCATCTGAATCATATCCATAGGTTTTGGATGGTCTAGCTATGTCCTCATCAACCTTGACATTTTCACTTTCAACCATTTTTCTCAATCTCTTGTTGTAGCACCGATAGGCCTTTCCCTTAGTATAATAACCAGGAAATATTCCTTCATCACTCCCAACATCAAGCTTTCTTATCAATTCATCTCTTCTAATATAACATTTACTCCCAATGATTTTGAAATATCTAACCATAGGCTTATGACTAGTCCATAGCTCAAAAGGGGTCTTACCAGTCTCACCTTTGACTTGTACCCGGTTAAGGATGTAAATAGTAGTACTCATAGCTTCTCTCCAATAGATATGAGGAACATTTCCTTCTAGCATCATAGTTATAGCAGCATCTTGAACTGTCATGTTCTTCCTTTCCACAACTCCATTTTATTGAGGGGTTTGTGGGATAGATAATTGTCTCTTTATCTCATGCACTTCACAAAAAGAATTAAACTCATGGGAAGTGAATTCACCACATCTATTTGATCTCAAATATTTGACCTTCAGACCTGTCTCTATTTCAAACATAGCCTTAAAAATCTTGAATTTCTCTAGAGCTTCATATTTCTCCCTTAAGAAAGTAACCCGCATCAATCTAGAGTAATCATTAATAAGTAGCATGAAGTACCTATCTCCTTGTAAGCTTTGTATTCTATAAGTACCACACAAATCAGGATAAACAAGCTCCAACACTTCTTTTGAACAATCTTGTTTGCTCTGAAATGAAATTCTAGTTTTCTTCCCTAACTGACATTCCTTGCATATAGTATTAGTAGGCTTTACCAACTTAGGAAGATCTCTCACTGCCTGAGTAGAACTTATCTTGATAATATTGTCAAAGTTTACATGACACATTCTCCTATGTGACAACCAACTTTCATTAACTTGAGGATTTAGACAACTTTTACTAGTAGCATGTTGGACTATTGTTGTCATTGATGTCAAAAGTGCAAATCATGTAAGGGAGATTGTTGGCATATTGACTAGGTTTCTCAAGAGCTTTCTAGAAAAGTATTGGGAAGGTCTTGATGTCAATGAAAATGTCCTCATTCATTGGTTCATTCTCTCAATCTAAGGTCAAAGTTGTAAGGAGTTGTAGAGTTCCAATTTTTCCTAACCTATGTCGCGAGGTTCTAATGTTTTATAACTTCCCAACTTAATGACTTAGCTAATGGAGTGATAAGGATGGGAAAAATGAATGGATTCATGGAGTTCCAATATTTTCTAATCTATGTGACGGGGTTCTCAAGTTTGGAAACATTCCAACTTAGTGATCTCCTTGTTGTTAGAAAAAGTGAATGGTATCATGGGGTTCTAAGTTTTCCTAACCTTGTCGCAGGGTTCTCAAGTTTTGAAACTTCCCAACTTGGTGACTAAGCAATGAAGTTACAAGGAGTAAGGAAGCACTCCAAGTGAGACCCAAACTTAATGACGATGTAGACATGTGGCATGATGGGTTTGAGCTATGACATGGCGATGACGTGGACATGTGACGAAAGCATGTGGCCCCACATTGGAATGACGCATTGAGTGCTAGGAGTTATATTTAAGTCTTTTTCAGGAGACTTGTTGAGAATATTGTAGATTCCCTTTTGATGCTCTGAAATTTCACAAGTTGTGGATGTGTGTCTTGGTGGGACCTTATCTACGTGGATGGTGATTTCGATTGTATGGAAGTGACATGGATGTTGCATGGATGGTGGGGACCACTTGAGAAATGTGATAGGAGTATGATGTTGACTATGGGACCTAGTGTGATGATGGTTAACAGATGGTAGTGACTGATTGCATCAAGGCCATCGATAATGGTGCATGATCAAAAATTGTGATTAAGAAGATCTAATGGTACACATCAGTTCCACTAAGCTTTTAGAGGATACTAGTTATGTCTCATGGGGTCAACAGAGACTGGTGGAGATTAATCCATGGTGGATGGATATTGACCATCGATGAAGATGGTGAGACCCAACAAAGAAAGAAGCAAAGGTGACAGTATGAAAGATCGATGATGGTGGTTTAAGGGACTTATTATCCAATGGTCAGGGTTTAAAGTCACAACAATGAATGTTGATCACAAAATCAAGGTGTGAGGGAGTTGATCAATGGTTATAGTTCAAATGTAGAGATCTGAAATGACTATGTCAAGTGTAAACGAGGGTTTGGTCTAAAAACTGACATAGGAGAAAGAATTAATTTTTCCAACTATCTCAATGACCATGTAAATGAAGACTTGATCTATTAAGGGGTGGCACAGTTTTCAAAATATTTAAAGATCAAATCAGATCGAATGATTGCAAGAATGCATCAAATGCATATTAGATTCTAGGGTCTGATAGAATGCTATTCTTAGAAAATTCTCTGTTATAGAATAAAATGTTGTGTGACTCGATGCAGAGGTATGGTGATTTCTGATGAGCCGCATAATATGTTTTGGGCACGATGCTCTAATAATGATGGGAGTAGGTGAAAAACCCTAACAATGATTCCAATGTATATGAATTGAATGAGGGGAATTATTGACACATGGAGAATGAAGAGAGTGTCTGAATGTTGAGGAAGGTGAACTATAACAGAAAGCAAAATTTGAAAATTCATGTAGCTGGTTATAGTGGAGTACGAGAGAACTGAGAAAGAGAGAAAGAGCTTATGTGTTGTATTGATTCATCTTAGGGTTTTTGGAACTATTTTATGCATAGTATATTGCAAAAAATTGTACAAGGTTTTAGCCTCCATTTTGCATTGATTTGTGGCTCAGAATAGGGTGTAGTAGCATCCTTGAAGTTGTAGCTTCTAAATAGGGAGTTGTTGCTTCCTTGGGTTGCATCCCTAAACATTGTAATTAAACTTTGAAGCTTGTGAGGTTGGATTAGGACAATAGATCCTAGCAGCATTTCTCACCGTGGTTTTTCCCATCTTGGGTTTTCCACTTACATATTGTGTTATGTGTTGATCTCTCTTTTGTTTGTGGCTATTATATCTGTTAGTATTTCACTCTGCACATTTGAAGTTAAGGTTGAATCTGCAAAAGGGTTGAAGAACTAAATTTTTTAATATCTATTGATTCACCCCCCTCTCAATAAATCATTTTGTTTTAAAAATTGGTATCAGAGCACCAGGTTCCCTAGGAGAAGCTTAACCAACTTAGGTAGATCTTGGATAGGTGAACACAATGGCATTTCAGGAAGGCTTAAACAAGCCACCTAGGTTTGATTGAGAAAACTATGCTAAATGGAGCTCATTAATGGGAGGATACTTAGTCTCTCTTGGAACTGAAGTCTGGGCATACATGTGTTGAGACCCAATATACTATTCCTACTGATCCCGCAACAAATAAGATTCATGAGGACAATATTAAAGCTTGGTTTATTATTATGAACAATTTGTCTAACTTTGTGCATAGCAAAGTTATGCATTGTAAAATTGCTTATGAAGTCTGGGAAAAACTTAAGAAAATTTATGAAGTTGACATCAAAGTGAAGTTGGAAAATTTACAAGTATTGAGAACAAAATTTGAAGGCTTACCGATGATCGAAGAAAAGAAGATTGCAGAATATCTTCAGAGAGTTGATGATGTGGTAAATTCCATTAAAGGATATTGTGTAGATCTAAAAGAAGAAGATGTTTTGAAATTTCTCAAGTCCATGACAACTAGATATGATGCCAAGATTTTTTCTATTGAAGAGGGAAGAGAAATTGATAAACTTACTCTTGATAAGGTGCATGGCATAATTACTGCATATGAGATGAGAATGCCAATTATTGAATCATCTAGCAGAGAAGTTGCATTTAAGGTTGTCAAGAAAGACAAAGATGAAGTGGATAAGAAAGAAAAAGTTGCTATCATTGCATCTGATTATGAAGAAACTGATGAGGTAGAAGAAAATTTCATACAAAGGTTAAGAAGAGGATCCGAAAAGTATAAAGGTATGCTCCCTCTTAAGTGTTTTAACTATGGTAGAATAGGTCATTTTGCTTGAAAGTGTCCATATGGTAAAGAAGATAGTTCCAAGCAAGGATTTGATAGTAGAAAGAAGAAAGAATTCTACCCTAAAAGAAAGAACTTTGGAAAGAAGAAGAAGAGCTTGTACATCAATGAAGAAAGTGAAGTTTCTGATGCTAGTGATTATTCAAAACAGGATCAAGGCCATGCCCTTGTAATGAGAGATGATATAAGATGATTTCTATTCATAGATAAAGAAACTAAGGATCAGGAAGATGCACAAATTGAGGACTCATATGAAGGAGAAGAGGAGGTAGTTGTTGATCTTGAAGGAGAACTAATTAGTTCTCTTGAAGATCTTGACGAACTAAGAGACAAATATGATTATCTTAAGAGAGAAAAGAAGAAGATAAAAAGAAATGCTCAAGAGGAGACTGACAGAATAACACAAGAACTTGAAGAGTCCACTAAGGTGTTAGTAGGACTGAAATTTCATGTAGAAGAGCTTAAAACAATTGAGGATGTCATGAAATCTAAATTGCAATCTGAGATAGATAAATGCTTGAAACTTGAGGCAGAAATAGTTTCCTTAAGGAAAGAATTGGAGAAGGCCAATGAGCATATTAGAAATGGACTAAAGTTGAAAGGTGGTATAGATATTCTAAATGAATTGATAAGTACACAAAAGCTTGCAAATAAAGAGAAATATGGTTTAGGTTTGGAAAAAGGGAAGAATTCATTTATGGATGTCTCTACAAAACTTTATGAAATATTTAGAGCAGGAGAAAAAACATTTCCAAGTGAAGAAAAATTTGACAAGGAGGATGCTTCTAAAGATGAACAAAAATATGATAAAGAAAATAAACTAGTCGAAGTCTTGAGGAGGACAACCAGACAATTCTTGATCAACAAAAGAAGATGTAGAACATAAAAAGAGCAAACAATGACGAATTCAAAAAGAGTACACTATCCAAGGAGACCTAGACAAAGAAGATCACCTCATCCAGTTGAAGGAAACTACATGACCAGGTACTCATCGTATTTCAATGGGTATTGTTACACCTATAACAATTTTGGTCATAGGGATAGAGAATGTAGAATCATTCCAAGGAAGAATACAAATTTTGCAAGCAAGAATCCATTTTCTCCCTTGGTTGGTATGGATATAATTTGTTATAGTTGGAACAAATTTTGTCATATAGCTAGAGACTATAGAGCAATATTTATAGGACCAACTTTGAAATATGAGAAGAAGAAATCCTCACCTGCTAATAAAGAGAAAAGAAATAAGACTTCTGAGATAGAAAAAAAGAAAACTAAGAAGAAGCCCAAGAAGATATGGAAGGAGAAAGAGTAGGGATCTTACATCACTCAATCTATGATTTCCCAAATGTCTTTACATGCAAAGGAACAAGATCTATGGATTGTTGATAGTGGCTACTCCAAGCACACGACTAGAGATAAAAAGAAATTCATGAAGCTTGAAATGAAAAAAGGAGGCTCAGTAAGTCTAGGTGATAATATTGATGTCAAGATCCATGGTAATGGAATCCTTAGCATAGATGGAAAGAAAAAAACTAAAGATGTGTTCTATGTGGAAGGTATAAAACACAATATTCTTAGTGTCAGCCAGATGTGTGATAATGGATACAAAGTTGTATTTGATTTTGAAGGCTGTGAGATAAGATTGAATGGTAAAATAATTGCTCAAGGGATAAGGAATAATAGTAATCTCTACAATCTATGTGAAGTGGAAGACCAAACATGTCTAATCAGTCAAGCGGATGAAAGTTGGTTGTGGCATAGAAGACTAGGACATGTAAATTTTGACAACATGGTGAAAATAAGTTCAAAAGGCCTAGTTAGAAATATTCCTAAGATTGCAAAGCCTGATAACATCATCTGTCAAGGTTGTCAGCAAGGAAAGCAAACAAAGTCTAAATTTCCCACAAAGGATTACTATACTATGAAATTCTTGGAAATAATCCATGTTGATCTATGTGGTCTAATGAGGACAATAGCATCTCAAGGAGAAAAATATTTCATGATGTTGATTGATGACTATACCAGAATGACATATGTTACATTTTTTAGGGAGAAGGCTGAGCATTTTAAAGCATTTAAAAGTTATAAGAAGCTGGTAGAAAATATGACTGGGAGAATAATCAAATATCTCAGGTCAAATAGAGGTGGAGAATTCATCTCAAGAGAATTCATGGAATATTTTGAAGATCATGGAATCAAATGCCAATATTTATCCCTAAGAACACCACAACAAAATGGTGTGGTAGAGAGAAGAAACAAAATTGTGAAGGAGATGGACAGGGCTATGTTGAAAGAGGAAAAAATTGCAGATACATTTTGGAAAGAAGCAATAAAAACTATTGTATGCATTCATAATAGAGCACTTATAAGATCTAACAATGGTAGAACACCATATGAATTATGGTTTGGTTGGTCTGCATCAGTCAATCATTTCAAGGTATTTAGTAGTAAGTGTTATATTAAAAGAGAAGATGACAACTTAGGAAGTTTTGAGTTAAGATGTGATGAGGGGATATTCTTGGGTTATTCCAACCAAGGAAAAGCTTATAAGTGTTATAATAAAATATTGCATAGAATTATAGAGAGTGTACATGTCAAGGTTGATGAAAGTGCAAATCAGGGTCAACCTAGCAAAAACAATCTTAAAAGTGAGTCAGATGAAGATGAAATAGGTGCATGAGTTGGAGACGAGGAACAAGAAGAGAATGAGCAAGAGGTTGAATGTGCTCCTACAAAATATGTGCAACAAGATCATCCTATAGATTAGATAATCAATGACAAGAATGCAGGAGTGTAGACTAGAAGGAGATTTGAAAAGGACAAGGAACAAGTAAACTTTCCTCTCCTGTCTCAAATTGAACCAACAAGTTTTGATGAAGCTAGTAAGGATGAAAGCTGGTTAAGACCAATGGAAGAGGAACTCAATCAAATTGAAAAGAACAAAACTTTGGAATTGGTTCCTAGACCATCAAGCAAAAATATAATTGGCATAAAATGGGTATTCAAAAACAAGTTGAATGAAGATGGAGTTGTGGTCAGAAATAAAGCAAGATTAGTGTCCAAAGGATATGCACAAGTCAAAGGAATTGATTTTGAAGAAACGTTTGCTCCAGTTGCACAATTAGAAGCTATTAGAATGTTTCTTTCATTTTCTATGTATAAAGGTTTTAAGGTATATCAAATGGATGTCAAAGATCTGCATTTTTAAATGGAAACCTTGAAGGGGAAGTATATATTGAGCATCCAGAAGGTTTTTTAGTTGTCATAGGATGATGATTATGCCTGCAAATTGGGAAAATCATTGTATGGTTTGAAGCAAGCACCAAGGGCTTGGTATTCAAGATTAGATCAATATCTACAACAAGGATTCAAGAAAGGTTGTGCTAATAGCAATATGTATCTCAAATCTGAGGGTATGCAAATGATCATTGTTGTAGTTTATGTAGATGATATTATATTTGGTGGTAGTAGTGATGTAATGTGAAAAATATTTGCCACAAACATGCAAGATGAGTTTGAAATGTCCATGTTAGGAGAACTCATATTTTTTCTTGGTTTGCAAATTACACAAACTAGTAAAGGTATTTTTATATCACAAACCAAGTATGCAAAAGAAATGATTAAAAATTTTGGCATGGAGGATTGTAAACCAATTAGTAATCCCGTGATTACTTGCTGCAAGTTGAGTAAATTAGATGAGTCACCTGATGTAAATCAGACTTTGTATAGATCAATGATTGGAAGTCTACTATATCTAACTGCATCAAGGCCTGATATAATGCAAGCAGTTTGTATGGTAGCTTGATTTTAGGAAGAAACAAGAGAATTGCACATCAATGCAGTAAAGAAAATATTTAGATACATCAAAAGTACTACTGACTATGGTTTATGGTATTCCAAATGCAAATATTTCACATTAACAACATATACAAATGCAGATTGGGTAGGTAGTGTGGATGATATTAACAACATATATAAAAATGCAAATATTTCTATTGTATAAGAAAAATAAATTGCATCAGCTTCTTGTTTCACTCAATTCTTATCGATGAAGCAAAATTTAAAGGACATCAAGGTAGAGTACAATGAGCCCATTTTGATTCTTTGTGACAATTCAAGTGCCATTAATATCTCAAAGAATCCAGTGATGCAGTCCAAAAATATATATATATCAATCAAGTATCACTTCATCAGGGAAAAAGCTGTAGATAAAGAAGTTGACATGGAGTATATTCCCACCAAGGAACAAGTGGTTGATATATTTACAAAACCCCTTCCTAGATAGCATTTTGAATACCTAAGGCAGAAGCTAGGAGTAGTTTCTCCCTCTTCATATCACTAATCTCTAGTGATAGCGCATGTATCTAGGAGGAGCTTCATTAATCAGTTATTCAACCCTAGTTAAGACTAATGTGATCAAGTCATGAAAATTGTAGAATTCAAAATTGGAGCATTTCTAACGACTTGATGGTTGTAGTGTTCAAAATTGAAGCCTTTTCTTTAGGAGGAGTTTACCCTTTTCCATTGATGTCAAAGGGGGACAAATGTGTTGCTAAACAGAAGAGATGAGATGTATGTCATAGGCAGAGTTGCAGTGTTACAATGTGTTAATCAAATTTGCATTGAGTTTCAGTGGTGCTTGATTGAACAGTTAGAGTTTTGCCATCAATGCCAAAGGGGGAGATTGTTGGACGATTGTTGTCATTGATGTCAAAAGTGAAAATCATGTAAGGGAGATTGTTGGTATATTGACTGGGTTTCTTGAGAACTTTTTAGACAAGTATTGGGCAAGTCGTGATGTCAATGAAAATCTCCTCATTCATTGGTTCAAGTTCTCAATCTAAGGCCAAAGTTGTAAGGAGTCATGGAGTTCCAAGTTTTCCTAACTTATGTCATGGGGCTCTCAAGTTTCGTAACCTCCTGACTTGGTGACTTAGCTAATGGAGTGATAAGGATGGTGAAAATGAATGAATTCATGGAGTTCCAATATTTTCTAATCTATGTCATGGGGTTCTCAAGTTTGGAAACATTTTGACTTAGTTATCTCCTTGTTGTCTGTGAAAGTGAATGGTATCATTGGGTTCTAATTTTTACTAATCTTGTCATGGGGTTCTCAATTTTTGAAACTTCCCAACTTGTCAACTAAGTGATGAAGAGATAAGGATTAAGGAAGCACTCCATGTGGGACCCAGCCTTAATGACGATGCCGACATGTGCCATGATGGGTTTCAGCTGTGACATGGCGATGACGTCGACATGTGACGACAACATGTGGACCCCACATTGGAATGATGCATTGAGTGCTAGGAGTTAATATTTAAGTCTTTTTTGGGATATTTGTTGAGAATATTGTTGATTCCCTTTTGATGCTCTAGAATTGCACAAGTGGTGGATGTGTGTCTTGGTGGGACCTCATCAGTGTGGATAGTGATGTCAGTTGTATGAATGTGACATGGATGTTGCGTGGATGGTGGGGACCACTTGAGAAATGTGATAGGAATATGATGCCAATTGTGGGACCCAGTGGGATGATGGTTAATAGATGGTGGTGAATGATTGCATCAAGGCCATCAGTAATGGTGCATGATTAACAATTGTGATTAAGAAAATCCAACGGTACCCATCAGTTTCGCTAAGCTATTGGAGGATACTGGCTATGTCCCATGGGGTTAGCGGAGAACGGTGGAGATTAATCCATGGTGGATGGATATTGACCATCGATGAAGATGGTGAAACAATGGTGGTTTAAGCGACCGATTATCCAATGGTCAGGGTGTAAAGTCACAATAGTGAATGTTGATCACAGGATCAAGGTGCAAAGGAGTTGATCGACAACCAGAGTTCAAATATAGAGATCTGAAATGACCATGTCAAGTGTAAATGAGGGTTTGGTCTAAAAACTGACATAGGAGAGAATTAATTTGTCCAACTATATTAGAGACCATGTAAATGAAGATTTGATCTATTAATTGGTGGCATAGTTTGCAAAAGATTTAAAAATCGGATCAGATTGAATGATTGCAAGAATGCATTAAATGCATATCAAATTCTAGGGTCTAATAGAATGTTAAGATCTTAGAAAATTCTCTATTACAAAACAAAATTTTGTGTGACTCAATGCAGAGGTATGGTGATTTCTGATGAGCTGGATAGTATGTGTTGGGCACGATGCTCTAACAATTATGGAAGTAGGTGAAAAACCCTAACAACGATTCCAATGTATGTGAATTGAATGAGGGGAATTACTGAGACATGGAAAATGAAAAGAGTGTCTAAATGTAGAGGAAAGTGAACTATAATAGAAAGAAAATTTTGAAAATTCATGTAGTTGGTTGCAGTGGAATAAGGGAGAACAGAGAGAGAGAGAGAGATTATGCGCTATATTGATGCATCTTAGGCTTTTTAGAACCATTTTATGGATAGTATATTGTAAAACTTTGTATGAGGTTGTAGCCTCCATTTTACACTCAGTTGTAGCTAAGAATACATGTAGTAGCATCCTTGAAGTTGTAGCTTCTAAATAGGGAGTTTTTGCTTCCTTGGGCTACAACCCTAAACATTGTAACTAAACTTTAAAGCTTGTGAGGCTAGATTAGGATAGTAGATCCTAGCAACATTTCTCACTTTGGTTTTTCCCATCTTGGGTTTTCCATGTACATACTGTGTTATGTTTTGATCTCTCTTGTGCTTGTGGCTATTATATCTGCTAGTATTTCAATCTGCACATTTGAAGTTAAGGTTGAATTTGTAAAAGGTTTGACAAACTAAAATTTTTAATATCTACTGATTCACCCCCCTCTTAGTAGATCATTGTGTTCTAACACAACATTCAGGTGAAAGATGTTACATTTTGTTTATGTACCTGAAGCAATCACATTTCCAGAACTCCCCAATATTCTACACTTACCATTATTGAAGTGAAGATTGTATCCCTTGTCAACCATTTGTCCAACACTTAAGATATTATGCTTCAAACCTTCCACATAAAGAACATCATCAGTATTATTCTTACCATCAAGAGAAATTGATCCTCTGCCATGAATTACACTAGCTTTGTCATCACCAAATCTTACAACACCACCATCATTCTTTTCTAGGCTCACAAACTTTCTTTTATCACCTATCATGTGATGATAGCATCCACTGTCAATCACCCATTCATATTTTTCTTCAACTCTAGCCGCTAGAGCTTTCTCCTCATTTGAGAAACTAACAGAATCAGTAGGGTTTTGATCATTTTCCTTGATAGCAATAAATACCCATTCATCTCCACATGCATTCCCTTTATCAAATTCATCATCTATCACACCTTCATCAGTAGCATAATAGTACTTTCTTTGAAATCTATGCTTGTTAGGTCTTGGTTTAGGGACTCTTTCCGGACACCTTGATGCAAAATGACCTATCTTATTGCAAGAAAAACATTTAATAGGCAATTTTCCTTTACACTTACCCTCTCCTCTAGCTTCTCTCTTGGCAATAAGTGCTTCAAGCTCCTCTAGATTTCTCTTGTCTTCTTCAATTTCTCTCATTTCCTCCTCATACTTGAATGCCTTTCTAGGTGAACTTTCTCTCAGATCATATCTTTATTTATCTCTCCTAGAGGTAGTAGCTTTGAATGCAGATTTTATCTTAGGAAGAGCATCACCAAATTCACTCAACTCAAAAGCAATAAGCTTACCAATCAACATGTCTCTAGTTACATTTGTTACAATCCAGAGCTCTTTAATAGTAGTGGCTTTGAATTTGTATGCAGCAAGCAAGGATCTAAGAACTTTAGCAATGATCTTTGATTCTTCCAACTATCCACTAGCACATCTGATACCACACACAAGTTCATTAACTCTTTGCATGGAAGTAGTAATGTTCTCATCATCACCCATTCTCGACATTTCATATTTCCCTTTCAAAATTTATAACTTAGCAATCTTCACATTAGCATCACCTTCATACAAAGTTTCCAAATTTTTCTAGATCTCATAAGCAGTCTTCAGATCCATAACATTTGTCATCTCAGAATTAGTCAAGGCACTCAACAATGCTTCCTTAGCCTTGATATTGTATTCAACATCCCTAATCTTAATAGTACTAGTAGGACCATTCTGAGGAATAACATACCTATTGCTTGTAATGCTCTGGTAGTGTTCACTAATGCATCTTATATGACACTCCATTTGAGTCTTCCACAAAGAATAATTTGTTCCATCAAATCTCAGACTATCCAAGTTCTTATATGTCATCCCAGATCACCTCAAGATTTTAAAATTCTTCTAAGTAACCTGCTCTGATACCAATTGTTGGAAACACAAGGGCAGACAATTGAGAGGGGGGGTGAATTAGTTGTCATGGAATTTCAAACTTATTCAACTTATTATGTTTTATTCTTAGATCTAATCAATAACCATGAAAGCATAAATCAACAACACATCAGAAACACACATAACACCAAGATTTTTTACATGGAAACCCTGTTAGGGGAAAAACCATGGTGGAGGTCAGTCCACAAGATTATACCTTGTTAAAAGTATAAAGACATATGAATGGGGAATGCACATGCATTCAAGTGCACTACCTAGAGCTCACTACTCAATTACAAAAAGGAAGACACACTATCTTACAAAAGATTTATATCCATAGGATTTGAACTAAGAGAATAGCATCTGCTAATGTCTGATTATAGTTCATGTTAAGCACATGAACACTTCTTCACACTTTTCTAACTCTTCTTCACACTCGGCTTCTTCCTTCGAAAGATCTGAACATTTTTCATACACAGGACTTGGACACATCGTATACACATTCATTCAAATGATAAAACAATTACTCTTATATATTTGCAACAATAAATTACATCATTACATGTCGGCCTCAATAAAATAATAAAATGAATACAAATTATCAGCCCAAAACAATAAAGATTATTAATGTGAATCAACCAAGGTTGGCCACAACATAGTGAAGACCCAAAATAAAATTCTCAAACATGAACCACCTTCAAAAATTAATCCTCAAAGATCCACAACACGCTTTAAGACCCTGTCAGATAAGAACATGAAAAACATGAACACGTAAGAGAAAATCTTGAATCACAAGCACAACAATCAATACAAATGTGCAACACAGATATAGAATGATTTAGAAACATCTACAAACACCATGAATCACCAAAGAGGCATTCGCAACAATTGAACTAACTAAAATCACATCATCTTCATTTAGGAACATCAACTGAAGCAATAGAAAAACTGTTAGATTACAAATCTTCATAACTCGATCAAATCTTCACACAAATCTTTGAAACCCAATGTGGATAAAATAGACATTCTCAACAAGAAACCCTTTAATCCAAGACCACTGATCATCAATGTATTGAACTCACCGATAGACTGAACTTCACTTCACCACTGACAACCTGCAACTTATTTCATTAAAATTTTCTAAATATCCTTGACATATACAGCCTCTAAGACATTAATGCTAATAGTGCTGACATCAATGACAACTACATATCAACAACACAACCATAACATCCAACACTCACCTCATCTTTATACTTATTTCTATAGGAACAACAACATGCACAAACCTGTTATTAAATGCATCCCTAAAGAACTCAGAAACAATTCTTTCTCTCTTCCTCTCCTTGGGTTGTCCCCAACCTTCTAGGAACTTGTCCCAGTCTCAAGTCTCATCCTCCACAATTATCTCCTTTTGCTTCAATCTCTATTCTAACCATTCGGGAGTAGATGGTTGCTCAATCTCTGCATTCTTCTGAGGAGTGTCCTGCTTTGATTGATCATGGGGAGGACTTTCCTCAACAAGTTCTTCTACATTATCCTCTCCCTTTTCTTGATTTTGTTGTTATTTATCTTTATCAATCCTATCTTCATCTTCATCAAGCTTGTCACCATCTTTATCAAGTTCACCACCATCAAACTTGTTGGTTTTTTTCCCAATGCACCTAAGGAATCTCTAAAGTGTAGCCAAATCCCATGTTAGAAACCCTTAAAATGAATCGCCAACTGACAAGACTTAGTTGAAGACTAAAATATTCTACACTTTAGGCTCTTTGGGACCTAGGAGGGTGTTTCATCTAACATTTCATTTGACTATCTCAACGAATGACATAGAAAATCACATATCAGTTCCCATGAGGGGTAAATATCATAATTCACTCAAGGGTTGGCTAATCTTCAAGAAAATAACTATCAATTTACCAAGAACAAAGGAAATAGCTCACGCACATGTCTCCTAGTAAGTAAATTTTAAGATATTTTTATTCTAGCCCTGAGTCCACAGTTTGATATATTATTATCATTCAAATGAAAAATACCATGATAAATAGACTAGTGTCTTCATCCATTGGGCAATGGAGTCATGTGTCTTACAACCAGTTATATAGAAATTATTTAAATATGATAATACTGGACTATTTTCATAAGATCTTTCATTATGAAAACTCATTGTGCATAACACATCACTTCTTACCAAATCCTCTATAAATCCTCACAAATTTATGACCTCATTTAAGCATTTAATCAATTCTTTGAACCAAAGTATAAATAAAGACATGCATTGAAATGAAGCATTTGAAGATGGACATAACATGTTGGATATTGTATTCAAAATTTGCAAGATGAATTACAGAGACGAGTATATGAACTATGAATGAAATTTACTTTGATATCAATAATTTCTATAAAACTATTTAAGATTTACATGTGCATAGTTCAAAGACCAAGACAATTCGACCATTCCATTTACTGGTATTCTTCTAATTCTACCCTTTCATATATTGAACCTAAAGACTCAAAAGATTAGTACAAAACGAGCCCTGAATTCCCTTTTATAGAATAAGGGAGATAAACTTCCAACTCAAAATGCATACCACATTAAAAAATTTCATTTCACTTCAAATTTCATCTACATTTCCAAATTCCCCTAATGTTGATTTTGTCATAACACATTGAAATGGGGAAACCACAACTACAATAGCCACCAAAGAGGGAAAAGTAAAGTGTCACCAAAATTTCCCTCACCCTCTAGGTAAGTGAAAATTCCAATGTTTATATTTCCATGAGAGCGCATAGTTAGCATCCAACACCTCAAAAATACAAACCACATACATAGAGAAAAAGAAACCACCACATAAATTATGAAACAACACAAAATTTCATTCCACAAACCACTTTTTTAGCAACCCAAAGACTTATTACCACCAACACACAATCCACGATACATGCACCCACTTCACATTTCGTGAGAGATGGAGAACAAAACCTCAATTCCTTCCTCGTCCTTTTCTTGTTTCAACACAACACCATCTCGCCCACTCAGAATCTTGATAGCCAAAGGTGGGATGGACAATACCTCAACTCCAAGGGATGGAACTTGACCCAGGGTCTCAGTTTCAATTTTAGACGAGCTGTCCATGACATCAATAGGAAAGTTCTGTGGCCCGAAAGAACCACGACCATATCTTTATTTCCTATGAATTTTTCTAGAAGAACCAATAGATTTTGTTTCTTTAGTTCCCATTGCCTCTAAGCTTGCGGTTCGGCCCTTTAGATAGTGACAACATCTGATAACAATGGGTGCAGAATCCTCACCATGGATTTCTTTATGAGTTCCTTGTGTATGCTTTAGGTCTTCAGCACAAGACCTCTACAAATTAAGTCGAGTATACCTCTGCACTAGAACAAACAAAGTGCCTGAATTATGCATCCTGCAACTTGAAGAATTTTCACTTGTAATCTTGGATTTCCTACAAACACTCAAAAGTTTTGACTACTAATTGCAATGATAAAAATAGTAGCTCTCAACCTGTATTTATCAGAAAATGTGATGATAACAATCATCAATGCTCAATGAAAACACACATGCAAATTGGGAAATTCATTGGCATGTGTATTATCACCATTTAATTCCCAAGTGCATGGAGATCTGCATATCATACTTCATGATTACCGATCATTAAGTCTCCACACACACAAAGATCAATTTGACCGCACTTGCAAAGAGTAGACCATTAATGCTCTCTAGTTATAGAATTAAACGACTATCACGTGCCTATTTATCAACTTTGAATGTCAACCACTGATCCCTTGATGAGATGGTAAATCAATCGTCTTATATTGGGTTGACCAGGTTTGACTTCCAACAGTGCTTTGTTCATTTGTCTCGGCCAATGGCATTGATCCACCTCAGATGGAAACTCATCCGTCAACAAGCTTCATCTATCTCACGAACTTGGTGGATTAATCCATGTGTTGGGATCTCACTGCTCTCGTAGCCTTTAATGAGCATTCACCTTTCCTTTGTGAGCTACTGGGGAATGACAAAGATTGATTCCCAACATTTAATCTTTGTCGTCGGTTCCAAACCATGGGCAGTGTGCCAAAAAATGGAGAATGGTCCCCACATCTATATGAGGACACATGTCCTCCTCTTTCCATCCTCACACTACATAACCAGCCAAAATTTATCATCTACAAGGTGGTGGGGTACAGCTAGGATCATTTCCCATGGTCTCAAATCACTAAAATTGCATACACGACAAAGTTAGCATTAAATAAGGGGCCATTGTTAGGTTGACGATGATTTGACCCTCATGGATGCATGACTTAAGCCATTTGGAAACTAGTAGGGCAAGTTAACGTGACTTTAGAAAAATAGAGGGCCTTCAAAGGAAAAACCCTATCTAGACCATGGGAATAAAGGTTTGATGTGCAGGCTAAAACCACGGGATCCTTAGAAATTACATTTTTTTGGGTAGCTCCATCAAGATATATCATCATCTTCAAAATCAATATGTGGCTAATCAATGTGTTCCTTTTGTGGATGTTGAGATGGTATTTCTACTGTAACCTCAAAGGTTCCTTCCTTATTTTGTACTTCCTACTCTTCCAATTTCTTTTCAAAATCACCTAGTTGTCCACCTTTTGGTGTAGGAACCTCTTCATCTAATATCTCTTCTCCTGTATTATTGGGAAGATTTCCTTATCCTTCTTGTGGTTGATTAGGGGCACTAGAAACATTGCCTTCCAGTACATTGTGAATTGGAGATGGAATGGGATAATTATCCCCTATAGCTTCCTTCTCCATATTTCCTAGAAGATCATCAATAGGTGCCTCTTTAGTGGTCACCTTCTCTTTATCCACATTCTCTGCTAGAGTTGTCTTGTTTTTATGAGAATTTCTCCTTACATAGACTTGTTGTTTCTCTCTAGAGCTTTCAACATCAGCCACCTTAGGCTGATTAGCCTCTTCTTCAGTCACTTTGGCCCTTTTGGCCTCTGCTAATTTATGTCCCTCGGTCATTATATTTCTCTTCTTAGAGGCTGGGGCTCTCTCAGCCACTTCTTCAGTAATCTCCTTTGAGGGATTTCTTGTCTTGGCCACTGGCTACCTCTTTTCTTTACTTTTGACATGGCTTCTTGTTCTTCTTCTAATGAAAAATTGTGACTTTTCCCCTTCCTCTTTCGAGGGAAGCTCTGCTATATTATTCTTGGTTATTTTTATTTCCTCCTTTAAGTGGGATTCAAGATCACACATTAGGTCATATGTGAACTTTGTTCCATTTGCTTCTAGCTCCAAAATCTTGCATTTCACACACAACTTAGAGTATCTCAAAATAGGGGCATTAATTATAGTAAGGTCTACTACCTCTTCCTTAGACCAATTGACTAAAGGTAGTGGCCTATCCTTGTATTTCCCATAATCATGATGTTGCAAGAATTCCCCATCATCATCCACCTAGTCCAGAACTTGAGAAATTCTATGCATTCTAATCATTTTTAAGGATAACCTTGAGCACCTTCTTTTGATTACTTCAAATTCATCCCTACAATTGGTCCAATAGTATTCTATGTGGATCTTATGCCTATATTCTCTATTTGCTTGCCTCTGAGAAAAACCATAAGGGTGAAAGTTGTCCTTGTTTGTGTGTGAGTACAAATTGTAATGTATCATTTCCTTCTTAGCATATTGAGCACTCTGAATTGAGGGAGAAACCTTCAAGACTTCAATTCTAAATGGGAATTTATATCCAAGTGCTATTTTATGCATATCCTTTATTACTACATCAAAGGCAACCATTTTCCTTGCCACTTCCAACAAAATGAGCTTGCTTGTTGGATATCTTAGTAGCCTCAATAGTATTGCTAGTGATACTTGTATCTAGATATAAGAAAACTTCTAAAATTGGATGAATCATTGGCCATATTTCCTTATTAACTCCATGGCTTCAATTGAGATTCTTACATGTAATGCATCTTGTAATAGCCTTGTAATATACATAAAGAAAGCATCATTAACCCTCCTATAATTGGTTGTTTTGAATTGAAGTTGAGGGAAAACATCACAAATTTTGTCCTAGCCAAGGGCTCCTTTGGAACTCAAGCCCTTGTACTTATTCTTCCTAGCAAGAATATACACCAAATAAGATGTCATGGTGACCTTCTTGGTATCTTGCACACTCGTTAATTGTCCATATAGATTATCACTTATTATTCCTACCCAATGGTAATGTGTCCTTTTCAAAATTTGAGAAATGATGTACAACATCCAATTCCTAAAAATAAAGGAATCCTCTAGCCCCATTACTCTACCTAGAAGAGTTATCATATCATTATATTCTATTTTGAAATCAGCTTTGTATAGTTGTTTGGGAAATTTTGAGTAGTGTGATTTGGTTTTGGTAATCCAATTGTTGTTCATAGTTAACAAGGCCTTGTTAGGGTCCTTTGCATAGAAATCCTCATCCTCCTTGATATTAATCTTCACTAGATTATGATGTGACCCAATGTTGAAGGTCTCTGCTATGGACTCTTCTATCAAATTAGCCATGATCCTACCTTGATGTCCAACAATAACTCTTATGTCCAAATCATAATGGTTTACACACTCTAAAAATAGCTTTGGATACAACAAGTTGGGAGGAAATACCGCTACTTGGGCCAATCCTATATTAGTGATGATCTGGGCTAGCTCAGGTGGTGCATCCCCAAACATCCTCTATTTGAAGTCATCATAGTCTATATGTCCCATGTTTGTGTCAACAATCTTACTCCATGTAGAAATGATTTTAGTCTCTGACCAGACTCCCTTGAAGTCATATTTCATCTTTTTCACTCTAGTTTTGGGTTCCTTAGGACCAACATGTGATGATTTTTATTTGGAACCCTTTGCTAGACTAACTTCACCTTACATCTGTTAGAAACAAAAAACAATCACTAAGGAATTAAGCACAATTATATTTCATCAAATCATGTTACCAAAACTATCATGAGAATGCATGAACATCATGTAATCAGTATTCAGAGCATTATAGAATGCCATCAGAAAATTAAGCATTATAATATTTTGAGGTTTTCACATGTTCAAGGATTTTGGCCATAAAGGGATTTCGGGGAATTCACCCCTAGGTGGATTCTCCAAAGGTTTAGACACTCGAGGAATCCACGGGAAAACAAATTCTTTGAAAAGGGACTAATTTAGCACAACTTTGAGTAAAAATTCAATCATAATCACAATGAAAGAATTTCCATTACCATGCAAATATTAAGTTGAATAATTCATCCCTATCTAACAAAGTTTAGAATTTTAGGGGCTTGAAGGATTTCAGATAATTTAGAGGGGGAAAGATTCTTCAAATGCCTAGACATTCAGGGAATGTGGAGCTAGAAGGATTTCCAAAAGTTATTAGTTTAACCCCAAACCTAAGTCACTATTTCATTGCCAACTTTGTACAATTTCCTTACTTGAAGGGTCAAGTTAGATTTGTGCATGTGTGCTCCTTAATCAAGAGTTTAGGTTTTTAAGACTTCAAAGGATTTCGAAGAAGCCATGGAGAGATAGATTTTTTGAATGTCAAGACACTCAGGGAGTCCATAACCTAATGAAATTTCTAAAGGATGCTAACTAGCTAAAATCTGGCTTAAGACATTCAATTTGCACCTTGAAACCACTCCTAAGCTACACTTAAAGTATTTTTGATGCACTAACACAAACCAAGCACCTCTCAAAATTTTGGAGGATAGGACTCAAGGAATCCATAGAGGTGTGGATTTTCTGAAGGGACTTGCCTTCGAAGAATCTTCCTAGGGATGAATTTTTTGAAGCTCACAATTAAGACCTCATTTCTTCATTTTTTGAAAACCCAAATCTCAAAGTACCTTCACAGGTTGGGATTCAAGCACAAACACATAATTCCAAGTGATTTCTTCTACTAAACTCGTCATGCAAACTGAGTTATTAAATCCCTAAGAAATCATACTAGGGAAAACAAATATAGCTAGTTTTTTGCATTGTGCACACTAGATTAATCATTTGAAACATAATTGCCACCAAAGATATCAAAGTAACCCTAGGCAAGAGTCTAGGCACAAGCTTTCAAAATTATTCCACCTCACCCCATCACAATGTGCCACCTCAATCATCAAACCAGTAAAACCAAAATTAAGACACACAAATATGATTAAGGTTTGTAACGGCTTCATCAAATCGACCTCAAAACCATCTCAACTATATACTCAAGCAACTTGAAGATTCCTAGTTCAAACCCTATCTTGATAAAATTGTCATGCCCTAGTGACCTCAAAAACCCTAAACTCTTAGTGCCCTAGCTCAAGCAAATCCAGATGAATGCACAAAATGTTCAAAGGAAACCACAAGCCAATCCATCACAGCCACCAAGATTCAAGAAAAATAAAAGCATGCAAACAAACTAAAGCAGAAGTGGTATATTCAAGATCAAAGCGATGACAAAAGATATACTATGAACGCATCCATCACTTGAATGATTACAACCCTATGAAATCAAATAGGAATCACAAATAATTGCAATTCTCATACCTTTAAATGAGGAAAAATTAGAGCCAACAAGCGAAAATCACCTAAAAACTCAATCAAATCCACAAACGCCACTGTTCAAATTGCCAATACCAATAGCAGAGGGGGAATGGAGGTTGCCTAACTCAAAGTACAATGCACAAATGAGGAATAAAAGTTAAAAAAATACTTAAAAGAGTCCAAAAATGATCATAAATAAACCCCAAGTACTGTGATTGACTCATCATAAATGAAGTGATATGATCTCTTCAGACCTTGAAAATGTGAAGGACAAACGGATTTTAGAAAATCTAGCAAGGGTTGGATTCTTTGAAAGAACCGAATTTCAGAAAATCTAGAGCACCTTGGATTCCCCACAAAGATGCATACCTCAAAAAATCCATCTGCAGGTGGAATCTCCGAAGTTCAATCCCTTCAAAAATTCCACCATGAGGAGAAATCTCTGAGACCCTTCCTGACTTAATCAATTTCATCCCAAAGTGGAATTTTGATAAAAGCTCTAGATCCTAGGAATACTTTGAGACCAAAACATTGCAAATGAAGGAACTTCAAGTGTGGATAAATCCTTAGTTCAATCAAGTGAAGAAAATGAAAAAATTTAGAGGAACTTGTTCCTTAAGGGAAAAAGGTCAAACCTAAAGAAAAACTAGGGAATGGAAACAAGCAAAAGAGGGTCCCTACCTCAGGTGGGGAGTGTGTGCAGAAAGTGCACAACAATACCTTCCTTAGGTTGAAAGTAGAGTGACAATGGAGGATAAAATCACTTAGGAAACAAGTCATTAGGCTTGGCTTGATGGCTAGCTGCATCTGCCCATCCTAGAATACATCATGATTCACCATAGAAAACATGATCAACCCTTGACAATGCTAGATCTTGAATGAAAATGAGCTTGAATACCTATAAAAACACTTTAATGCTGCTCCAAAATTTCAACTTTACTTGCTTTTGAAACTTGAATTCTCTTGTGAATGAATGCTTAAATATTCTTGATGCTTCTCTCTTGAAATTTCTCTTGAATATGCTTTCTTAGATGATAAAAATGACTTAGAAACTTGCTTATATATGCATTAACACCTAATTTACCGTTATTAAGATATCTAAGGTTGACAACAACCAAGAAATTGAATTAAAAAGGTGATTTTCCCACTCAAATTTGAAAAGAGTACCAAATGGGACTCATTCATCCAAGGTGGTGAATGGGTCCCACCTAAGGGGCTCATTTGTCCAAGGTGGTGAATAAGTCCCACCTTAGATTTTTGAGGTGGATTTTTAGGATTTTTAATGTTTTAGATGATTTTGTCGGGTTTTAAGTTGAAATAAGCCTTGAGATTCGAAATAATGGGTCTTAGGGGCCTATTAATGATGGATTCAAAGGGTAATTAATGCAAGGGTGCAAAAATAGGTCCAAATTAAGTGTGAAATTGCCTCTCTTTCAAGAGAATACAATTTTATACACTACATTTAGCCCCCACTTTACCTCCCATTTGACTTTAAGTGCATATACAAGCTAAAGGACTCCAAAAATACTCATTATTTCATAAAAGGACACACATATAATTTTAATTATAATACGAGAGAATGAACCCCCACTATAGCTATCTACAAAACCATAATGCGAGGAATCACATCTTGTGACATGAATTCCTTAGTTGCTCAAAAATCCTCTTATCTAACTTCTTCTAGAAATCAAATTCAAGGGTAGATGTATGCCCCCCCTTGATTTCACTTGCTTTACAGAGGTGGAATCAAGGTAATAGTATAACCACATCAAATAAGGTATGTTATATCATAGGGTATTTCCAAGTACCATACCACATAATGATATACATTTGATGAGAACACGAGCAGAATCACGATTCGAATGCAACAAAGGGCATCGAAAAGTGAGCTCTCTAGCTCCTGTTATGTTGATTTGAATAAAAGGAACTTTTTAACCCTAATTTTAGCTTATATAAGAGTAAAAAGTGAAGTAAATTCTAACTATTTTTTAATTTACCTTCTTGTAACTTGATTGTGGTGAAGAGTAATTGAAGATGTCAAGCCAATGAGACTACATGCCTGCCAGACTGGACATCCTACAAGGTTAGGTGGCCCACGATAAGCATTAGCATCAAGTGAGTCAATTTTTCTGCCTTAGCTTTGTCCTCATGCATTTATTTTATGATTTATATGCATTTTTGGGTTAATTTATGGCCTTGGAAGAAAAGTTCGCAAAGTGTCCCTTTTTTTGCAAAGTGTCCTCTTTTTTCACAAAGTGTCCCTTTTGTTCGTGAAGTGTCCCACTTTTTCACAAAGTGTCTCGTTTCTTTGCAAAGTGTCTCAAAAGGGATCTAAATTGTCTAGGACATCTAGAAAAGTACACTAGAACAACATTAGTAAAAAAAATTGATTGTTGATTTAAAGATTGAAGATTTTAGAATGTTTATAGGACATATTTTTACATTTTTGTTAGATTCCTACCCGCTTGTTGTAGCACCTAGGTGGTAGACAAATCAATGACTTTCGATACCTAGCCCCCACTCTTTCAGTAGAGGATACAGAGATCTTGTAGACCATGGAATTATACTAGGCGTACCTCATGCTCCCTTGAGGTACCATGATCCTATGTTGATGGCATCAACATAATGATGGAACAAAGACAAATGCAGGTTTCATCTTCCTCCCAGTGAGATGACAATTACACTAGAGGATGTACATCGCATACTCAGTTCCAATCCAGGGTGAGAGGGTATGTTTTCTAGCAAAGTGGTCATTTCAGGTGATGAAATATGATATGTAGTACTACCTTGGAGGTTTAGTGCATGATGGTATGGTGAGGCCACAAATCGATCTAGCAATGCTACTATACTCGCAGGATCCACTAGTTGTGTGGATTATGATGTTCAAAGTTGCAAGTTAGTACTCATCCTTGATGGCCAGGGAGTACACTTAGAGGGAGGACTAGTACACATGATTTGAGGGATGGTGAAGGACAAGACTATGTACGCCTTGGGGTGTAGCATCCTAGCACATCTATATTATGATCTTGGACAGTTTTTATTTTAGGATATCAATAGTATGGTACATTGTATGTTGTTGCAAGTGTGGTGCCTAAATCATATTGCATGTACCAAACCAACAACGTTTCCATGCACGACAACCCTAGGGTATCCTCAAGCCTTTAGCTATCCATTGCGGTGACTATGGTAGTATGGTGACTTACATTTTTGGAGATTCTAATTTGACCAACTAGATGAGGATGAGATCCTATGGATACCTTACTAACTTGTTCTATAATGGCCAGAAGAGACTCTTCAGATGAGGAGGTTGCAGATGGATAGGTTCTTAATAGGTAGACACAATTACATAGTACAACCTTTCTACTATGATTGTGCCATGTGACAGTCTTGATAGGTTCAGATAGCACCCAGGGCATGACTCTTTTTCAGGAGATCAATACGAAGTGCCCTGAGACCTAGCGATTCTAGATGGTTCACTGCCAAGGATGTTGTCTATAGTGAATCTGAGTACTTGGATCATAATATGCCTCCAGTTTTTGATGTTAATGACATCAATACCACAAATGCCTATGAGGAGTGGTGGGTATTATCATGACCAACTCCCATATTCCTGATGGATGAGCCAATAGGTGATGTAGGGCCACTCCCAGATCAAGGAGAGGAGGACAAGGTTGAGGAGACATGCTACAAGGTTGTAGACATATTGACAAATGTGATAGATGAGGAGTATGACAAGGCTACGAATCCTAACTATGATGGCCATGAGGAGGAGGAGGAGGAGGAGGAGGAGTATGAGGAGGAGAATCAATCAATGAGTGAGGGTGACAAGGCAATAGATGAGGATCCAATGGGCCACAAGTGGGGATAGTCATCTCCCATTCATGTTACTAGATCATGATAAAAAACTACAATAGGCACCAACACCCACAACCATAGAGAGGCTAGCACATCCTCCATGCTCCTTGCACACAATGAGGTTTTATTCACACAACCTGCCAAAGAGCTAGGTGATGATATTTTATTTACTATCATGCATTATGCTTATGCTTTATGTTTTAATTTTATGTCTATATATATCAAATTTTTGTGTACATGTAATCAATATATTAAATTTTAGTGAGGTTTGTGATTGCTAGATCCCTTAGGATCTGGTGGTCACATCACGTCAGGTTCACCAAAATGAAAGGTGGAAAATTGTATGCTTTTCTAGGGTTTAGGACCTAGAATGACAATCTTCACTCTCTCTCATTCAACAACAAACCCTTGAGATCTCAATGCAAAGGAGAAAGAGATCTTACAAGAGGCCTATCTTGAGGGATAAATATAAACTAATGAGAGGTTCACCACCAAGTAAGAACTTGGAAAGACTAATGCAATGCAAGTTGAAATTTAAGATGCAAAAGGGTATGTGCAACATCATGATGGGCCAAAAAGTGGCAATATGATGGCTACGTGGTTGACAACTTTTTTTTTACCCAAAATTGATGAAACAAAAATGGTTTTTAGAGGAGATTCTTAGCTTTCCACCAATATAAATTATGCTTTACTTTGAATTTAATAAGTAATTATCATTCATTTTCTATTTGAATTATGACTAAAGTCCTGATTGATAGGTTGATTGAAAAATATTTATAAATTTCAAACAGTATCATATTTTTTGAATCCAAAACATGCATCACATTCTATGCTTCACATACTATATAGGATTAAAAAAAGAAAAATTGAATTTCATGAAGTTTTGACCAAGTTAAGGTGGTCAGACATATGAGTTTTTTATATTTTAAAAAAGTTGTAATAAAAAATTCATAATTAATTATTTACTTAGAAAAAAATTACAAAAAAATATGCATCATGTCGGTACATGAGTCCTAAACTTATATCTAAAATGTTATAAAATAAATTTATCATTTTATTGTGGTTAGGGTGGTCAGACAGACACCTACTTCTTATGTTTTCCCTAAAATTTAAGTACTACTGCATTGAAATTTCAAATATTCACCAAATAGATTTTATTTTTTTTAAACAAACCTAGTAGTTTAGAAACTAGATTCAATTTGCTATAGATTTTTTTCTTACATATTTTTGAAATAATATAGATAAATTATTCAAATTTTTACATCAAGTTTCCTAACACTGATTTTTCTGAAAGTTTTTCCTCTTAAGGGCCTATTTTTTCCATGATGATCCTACACATACCCAAAACCCTAGTTCAATGCAACCCTTAACTAAATGGCCTAGAAATGTAAATGAAACAAAATAGAAAGCTATAGAAAAGAATGTGTGCACTTGGAAATCTGAAGAAGACTTGGATGGACTTAGAAATACTAAAAAAAATGAACTTTCAACCTACTAGGACTCATTCGCCAATTTGGGAAAATTAGTTCTAGATTTGGATTTTTGCACAACCAGTTTCGAGGAAAACGGTATCTAAATCTATAAACAGTTCTGGAAAACACCTGTAGTGGGACTCATTCACCACTTTTGGAAAATTTGACCTACTCTACTTTTTCAAGAATTCAAGATTCAAATCTATGCTCAAATCCCTGTCTTTCCCTTCCAAACTAATTTTTGGATCCAAATATGAGAAAATACCCGCAAAATAGAATATATACTTGATTTTCTTATGGGGGGTTTTCCTTGTTCAAACCTCTAGTTTGGTAATTAAACCTTAATAGAATCAATTAAACTTGAATGTAAATGTGAACATAAACCCTAGCCTTAAGTGTGTCTAAGACTAGGAAGTCTGAAACATAATGCAACCATATTCTATTGTGTAAGAATGAGATGGATGAATGAAATATGACAATGAAAGACTCACTTTGAGAGACCTCTAATCACCCAAATGATCCTTAATAATGCTTCTACCTTCCTTAGGCTAAAAGTAGAGTGATAATGGAGGATGGAATCACTTAGGAAACAAGTCATTATTCTTGGCTTGATGGCTAGTTGCATCTCCCCAACCTAGAATCCATCATGATTCACCCTAAAAAAATCATGATCAACCCTTGACAATGTTATATCTTGAATGAAAGTGAGCTTGAAGACATACAAAAACACTTTAATGATGCTCCAAAACTTTAACTTTTCTTTCTTTTGAAACTTGAATGCTCTTTTGAATGAATGCTTGAAGATTCTTGATGCTTCTTGTAGTGTAGGAAAATGCATACCCTTGCATTTTCACACTTGTTTGACCCTGCCTTGCTTTATTTATTATTTATTTATGTCTTAATTGGTCCTATTTTGCATCAACAGGACTAATAAATTATATCTTTTTATGGCTAATCCTGACAAACATCAAAGGATAAATGATAATTTAATGATCTTGGTTGTGTCCTTGATTTTTGGACCAAGACTAAGATGCCACCTAGGGAATATTTTTCCTCCAAAGGTCTTGGGACCCTCTTTTTAAATGTTCCTTAAAGAGGCCCCTTTTTGGAGTTTGTACCCTAAGTTTCAAGCCTAGGGACTAAGATGCCACCTACGGTGTCTTAGTCCCCCTCGAAGTTATTTTTGGGATTTAATTTCAAATATTGGTAGGATTTAGTTTGTACTTTAATTAATGAATTAATATGTCAGCCTGTTATGGTGCAATTTTGAGATATTAAGCATGGATAAGTATAAATACAAGGTTCTTTTACTCATTCTATCATCCAAGAAGCTAGTAATTTTGTGAAAGTATTCCTAATAGCATAATTGAGTTCACAAGAGCATTCAAGAGCAATTCATCAAGCATTTGGAGCCATCATCAAGATTCAAGCATCATGTCAAAGATATTCTTGTATGTGTGTTTTTGAGCTAAAATTTGTGATGTAGGATTTTAGTTCAAGAAAGAAACTCAAGTCAAGATCTATCAAGCATTCCTTTGATTCAAGATCTACATTCAAGCTAGCCACTTCACACAAGTTTGCAAATTTCACGGAAAGTCACCTACAGGCCAGATCTAGGGATTTCAAGACCTGAGATCTGAAAAGAAGGAAGTGCAGACATTGAACCTGAAGAGCACATTTTGAAGTTGCAAAAATTCAAATCAAGACTAAGTCGATAGCAAGGGCATCTTAGTCCTCCAAGCAATATTTTGTATAGATTCTTTCAGATTCTGTTTTGACATTTAAATATTCTACATTTTCCTCAAAAAATAACAATGTGACTAAGACAAAACTAAGGGCATCTTAGTCCTCCCTAGCATATTTTGATAGCATTTTTTCATTTCTAGAATCCTTATGAAATTTCCAAAGTTCCCAGGTACATACATCCTAACTTGTTGCTTAATTTTGTCATCTACACTCATTATTTGGCTTGCATTACTAGGTTTTGTGAGTTAAATATCAATTTGTCTTTTCCAAGCATTTGATTTGTGGTGAACTCCTTAAAAGCTTTCCTAGGTCTCCCTTATTGAGAATTAACTCACCTTTGGGTTGATAATCAATCCAATTTAGGATTCTAGGACATCCTTGGATTATAATTGGAGAAAAGTGGTGTTCTATGACCTAGGTTATAAAGCATCCATTCCCCTATTATTCATTTTGGTGAACTCGATATTTTGGAAATTTATTTTTTTGATTTGGAGTTCATTAAGGTCCTAGATCTAGGTTCCATTCATTCTTGTATTACATCTTGCATTAGTGAAAGTGCATCTAGGGTTTCAAATATTTGTATTAGTGAAAGTGCATATAGGTTGCATTTTTTGCATCTTTTTCTAAACATTAGGTCCTTGGGTAGGCAACCTGGGAGCACTGTTATCAATCTAGTCTTTGCTATTTTTCTAAAAAAAATAAATTACTAGGACTAAAATGCCCTTACTGGTGTCTTAGCCCCTCTATGGTATTTTTGCTCAAAACCCTATCTATATTGTTTTCTTTCTATTCCTTTTTTTGGAACTTTAGAATTTCATTAGCAGGACAAAGACACCCTTGCTAGCATCTTAGTCCCTATGGACCCTAAAGTTGCAGTTTTTAGGGTTTAAATCTGATTTTCTATGCTTCTATTTGTTGCTTTCATTTTTTTGTTATAGTTTGTAGAATTACCGTTATTTCAATTGTAATTGTAAGCATAGGATATTGCATTCATTGCACTTTCTTTGGTTTATCCCATGCATGAACTATACTACTTGGTGTCCTATTTCTAGTACCATGGTGAGACGAAGTACAAGACTCATGGCATCCCATGATAAAACACTCATCGTAGATCTTGGGTTATCTAGCTCTCCTACTCCTAGTGTCTATATTAGTTCACTAGGTATGGATTGTACCTTTCATAACTCTTTTGCTATGCCTACCTTACCTAAAAATGCTATGCTAAGTGCTCAAACAATGGTTGTTCATATCCCTCAAGAAAACATAATGAAAATGCATGAAGACCTAGCCCATTTGCAAGATAGCGTGAGTACTAAAAATATTTCCAACATCATTATACCTGCCATAGATAGTATTCACTGCATGATGGAAAGTGATGAATGACTAGAATTTGTGCATAATATAGCTCAAATATTTGGATAACATCTTCCTTCCATCACCAATGGTTCTCAAACTTCAAACAATGTGCAAAACTGAGGAATTTAAATTCCCCCCCTTCAACCATAACCTCAATTCCCACCTATACCAATCCTCAAGTGACAAAAATGATGCAACCAAATAGCAATGTCCTTCCTACCTCAAACATTTCCACCAGTGCTCCTTATACCTATGTGGCATCTAACCTTGTAACTCCTCCCACAAGCAATCCATTCACTTGTCCTTCCGTCACATACACACCTCCATCTCAAACAAAAAAAATTACCCTATTATTAACCACCTCTTACAAAGCCTTTCATCCATTCAACGCCAAGTTTCCACCATAAATCAAAATAAAAATGGTCCACCTTCATACTATGTCAAAATTAACACACTATTTTTGGAGATATTGATAACTTCAATACCACAAGGTATAGAGATCCCTAGATTTGAGAAATATGGAGGAAAGGGAGATCCTGATAATCATGTTAATGCCTTTACTACTTTGTGTAGTGACTTTATCCTTGAGGAAAAACTTTTGGCTAAGATTTTTCCTTGATCCTTGAAAAACATTGCCTTGGATTGGTTTTCTATATTATTGAATAACTCAATTCATTCATTTAATGAACTTGTTGAAGCCTTTTGATAGGGAGGGGTTGGAGGAATCACTATCTGATTCCTTCTTTATGTCTTGCTTGCAAAACCTCCTTGGTGTATTACTTTACCACCTTAACCTTTAGGACCTTCCTCATGTTTAGGTACCCCTGGTTCTCCTGGCCAACCCCACTACCATCACAATTCAACCTACCAAGTCAATCTTGGTGCAATATCTCTAACTCTTCCTTAGCCCTTAATCTACCCTAAAGACTAACATTCCCCAAGAACTAAAACTTAGTTTTGCAAGGGTGTGGAGATGCTTCTACTGACTTCATTCCACCCTACTAGGGCTCAGAAAGATCCACCTAACTCCATTTTTGCATCGTTTCCACCAAACCCTCATTTAGGGTTAAAAAGGCTACTAGCCTAGGAGCCCCAATTAGGTCTCCACTTCTGAGAAAATAGGTTGTCTCTCCTAACTTTTCCAAAGAACACAAAATATTTCCTTTGGCTTCTTGGTCCTTATGCCTACCACTTGAATATTTTAAAAGTCTTAACCCTCAACTGACCGTACACAAGCCTAAACAACAATTTGGCAATAATTAGGTATTTTTAAGCCATTTTCCTATCCTTCCTATAACTGGTAGAGATTAATAACACCAGACAGTTAGATGGAGCTCCCTCATGCATTCAATACCATGTTAAGGCTCATGTCTTCCCTCTCCACACCGTGTTTTTCTAGGAGATGAACACCCCTGCAACCCAAGTGCTCTGCACTTCTTGTCTTCCCTAGCCAGACTCTTCTTAGCTCGCCTAGGAGAAGACTCTCACAGTGATACCTTGTCTACTAAAGACTCCTAACCCTACCATATTTACAATCATGGAGTCTAGCCACAATCCCCAAAAGTCATACACTAGGTACAATGGAAATGTGAACTAAACCTCCATTTTCCACAATCTACCAGTCAGAACAACAACTAAAAGAAACAAACTAATTACACAAGATTGCTTGAAATGAATAAACTAGCTACCTACTGTTCCACACAATGCTTGGAAGATAAATGAACTACTTCCTACACATTACACAGTGTCAGGATAACTCCATTAACACACAATTCAAAGCAAAAAAAAAAACCAAAAAATTTACACTCTTCTCTTGTATTCATAAGTTTCCAATAATGCAAAAGATTCCAACCTTCTCTCAGGTCGAGGCCCCCTATATAAGTTAACAAGAGTAGTTATGCCTCCCATTGATCAGACATGTCAGTTACAATGTGGCAAAGTTGCAAAATACACCATTTTGCACTTGTTGCCAATTTCTAGTAAAATGAATTTTTAAACTCATTAGTAAAATGAGTTTCTAAACTCATCCACCCTTTCCAATCCTTAACCTAAAGATCACTACTGACCAAGACATACTCTTAAACCTCTAACTCTATCACAAAGGTCAACATGACCTTCATGGTAACACATCAAAAACAAAAATTCATCCTAGACTTCCTAATTGCCTAGTGTTTCCTAGGTGCTCCTACACCATTCTCCCCCTCTCTGCACAAACACTAGGGGATGTGAGGAGAGCTCAGTCACACATCAATGCCCTACTTCTTAAACTGAGCTTCATCTACCCATGTAGCCTCGGACTCTGGCTTGTCCTTCCACTTGATGAGGTGCTCCATGTACACTTTATGCCTTGTAGATTTCTTCACCCTTGACTCCAAGATCCTTTCTGCCTGAAGCTTGTCTTGAGTAGGTAAGGCTATGTTGCTTACATCCTTAAAGATATCCCTACTGTTCTTATCCATTTCATTGACTGTTCCCTTATATCGGATCAGATCAGCTACATTGAACACTGGTGAAATTCCTAAATCTACAAGTAGTTCCACCTTGTAGGCATTCTTTCCATATTTGGCTAATACCTTGCATGGTCCCACTCTTTTCATTTGCAACCTATAATTTTTGAGGTGGACCATAACATAGTCTCCTACTGCAAATTGTAGATCCTTTCTAGATAAATCCACCTTCTCTTTCAACTTTTGAGTAGCCTCGGTGACTGTCTTCTTCACCTGCTCCTGAATCTCCTTCATGGTCTGAGAGAAATCCTCTGCATGTCCACTCCTATGCTCCATAGCTCCTAGATCCATGAGCTCACACACACCTCTTGGGTGCATTCCATACACTATTGCAAAAGGACTCTTCCCTGTAGCCCTGCTCACACTGTCATTGTATGCATACTTAGCTTGTGATATGACCAAGTCCCATGTCTATCCATACTCTTTGGTTAGGCATCTTAGAAGGTTACCTAACACCCTATTAACCATCTCTGTTTTCCCATCAGTCTGAGGATGGTAAGCTGATCCAAAAGATAGGTTGGTTTCTAATCTACTCCATAGAGTCTTCCAAAAATGATTCATGAACTTCACATCCCTGTCTGATACAATGCTCAAAGGTAATCCATGGATCCTTACAATTTCCTTGAAGAAAAGGTGAGCAATGTAGTTAGCATCATGTGTGGTCTTACAAGGGATAAAGTGACTCATCTTGTTGAATCTATCTACCACCACATAGACACTATCAAACCTTGTCTTAGTCTTAGGGAGTCCTACAACAAAATCCATGCTAACACACTCCCATGGTCTATTGGGAATGGGTAGAGGTTGATACAAACCTGCATTACTAGCTCCCCCTTTTTCTTTCATACAAACTACACACTGCTCCACATACCTTCTGACATCCCTTGGCAACTTGGGCCAATAGTAGAACCTTTGCACTAGTTCCATTGTCTTGTTGATACCAAAATGACCACTAAGACTACCATTGTGCTTCTCCTGGATAAGATTCTCTCTCATTGAACCTATTGGAACACATAACTGATTCCCTTTAAACAAAAGTCCACTCTGAAATGTATACTCTGAGAATTGACTATGAAATTGATTCTCAAAATTAGAACATACCTTATATGCCTTCGAGAAGTCTTCATCTTCACCATAGAGATCCTTGAAACTATCTATTCCAATGCTCTTTATCTGTATCTCCTGCATTGTCAGCAATCTTCTACTTAGTGCATCTGCCACCTTGTTCAACTGTCCCTTCTTGTGCTTGATGGTGAAAGTGAAAGCTTGAAGATACTCCATCCACTTCAAATGTCTATTACTCAATTTCTCTTGAGTGTTAATGTAGCTAAGTGCTTGATTGTCAGTAAACACTACAAACTCTTTAGGTAGGAGATAATGCCTCCACTTCCTAAGTGACTGCACTAGAGCATATAGTTATAGGTCATAGGTAGAATACTTTGTCTTGGCTTCATTGATCTTTTCACTAAAGAAAGCTATAGGCTTGCCTTATTGGCTTAGCACTCCTCCTATTGCAATTCCACTAGCATCACATTCCACAGTAAACAACTTGTCAAAACTAGGTAATAAAAGAATAGGTTGAGTTGCCACTTCTTGTTTTAGTTTCTCAAAACCTTTCTCAGCTTCTTGAGTCCACTTAAACTTAGTCTTTAAGCCATCTTTGATTGTATCTAGGATTGGTGCACATATGCCACTAAAGTTTCTTATAAACTTCCTATAAAACTGAGCCAATCCATGAAAACTTCTTACCTCTATCCTTGTGGTTGGTGTAGGCTAGTTTAGGATAGCTTCCACCTTGCTTGGATCCATCTTCAATGATCCTTGGGATACTAAAAACCCCAAATACACAAGCTCTTATTTGAAGAACTCACATTTCTCTAGGTTGATGGCTAACTTCTCCTCTTGCAACATTTTAAGAATCAACTCCACATGCTTTAGATGTTCTTCTGCTGTCTTGCTAAAGATGAGTATGTCATCTAGATATACCACCACAAATATACTTATGAAATCCTTAAGCACTTCATTCATGAGCCTCATGAATGTGCTAGGGGCATTTGAGAGGCCAAATGGCATCACTCTCCACTCATACAACCCATCAGTTGTCTTAAAGGTTGTCTTCCACTCATCTCCGTCCTTAATTTTGATCTAATGGTAACCACTTTTGAGATCCAACTTGGTGAAATACTGAGCTCCTCCAAGACAATCCATCAAGTCCTCAATCCTAGGAATAGGGAATTTATACTTCATTGTGATTCTATTTATTTCTCTTGAATCAATGCATAACCTCCACTTGCCTCCTTTTTTGGTTGCTAAGACCACTCGTACGACACATGGGCTGATGCTCTTCCTAATCAATCCTTGATCTAAAAACTCCTACACTTGTCTAGCTACCTCTAGATTTTGATCCGGTGTGAGCTTAAACTACTTTATTTGGAAACGAAGCTCCTAGTATGAAGTCAATTTGATGGCTAATGGCTCTCTTTTGAGGTAAGGTTGTTGGTGTTCCATCACTCACTCTGTCTTTGAACTGTTCTAACAACTTTTGGACTGCTCCGAGTATGACTATTTTCTCAGTCTTGTCCTCTTCTTTGGGTTGCACCATGACCACATATCCTTCACCTCCTTGATGTAGGTTGTTAATGAACTCTTTGACACTTCTTAATAAGACACTAGGGGTATTTGACTATCCTTCTTCCTCATCTGACAGTGACTACAACTTGAATGTCTTTCCATCCTTTTGGAATGAGATGGTATTTTCCTTTCCATCATAGATGGCACCTCTGTCATACTACCATGGTCTTCCCAATAGAAGATGGCATGCATCCATGGGTAACACATCACAAAAAAACTTGTCCTTGTAGCCTCCAATGGAGAACTCCACCATTTTCTGCTCATTTACAAGAACACTCTGTCCTTTATTCAACCATGTCACCTTGTAAGGATTAGTGTGGGGTACTTATACCAACTTCAACATCCTTACTGCCTCCTCAGAGATGATGTTATCAGTAGACCTTGAGTCCACTATAACCTTGCACACCTTCCCAAGTATTTTGCATCTTTCCCTGAATAAGGCTCTCCTTTGCTTTGGCTCCTCTTTGACTGGTTGTCTGATTAGAACCCTGCTAAACATCAGGTTCTCCCCCATTTCTGATTCTATGTGACTGACCTCTGGTGACTTGACACTCATGGTGTCCTCTTGAGCATATGCTACTCTCTTTTTTGTATTTGATGAAGATGATTTCTCCGGGAACCTATAAGCTGGATGACCTACTTGACCACAATTGTAACACTTCATACTAGAAAAGTATGGGTTACTTCTGCTTGCTCCTCTTCCTCTATTTGAACCTCCTTGGGGTCCTCTACCTCTTCCATAGCCTCCTCTAGAAGTTGTTTCACCTCCATACTCTATTAGTTTAGACTCTCCCTAATTTCTTTGTTTAGTCCCTCTACCTTGGTAGCCACCTCTATTTCCTCTTTGATCTTTTCCTTTGCCTCTACCCTTAGAAGCCTATTCTTGTTTCCTCTTACTCCTCTCTTCAATCTTTATAGCCAATTGATAGAATTGGTGCACTGTCTTGGGACTTAGAAGAGTCATCTCCTCTTGAATGTTCCACTTCAAGTCATTAAGATACCTAGCCACCTTAAGATTTTCATCCTCAGTTACATTAGACCTCATGTAAAGTTTTTGAAACTCCTCGGTATAGGAATTCACATCTTGGTCTCTTTGTCTCAAGCTCTGTCTTTTCTTGTGCAACTGAATTTCATAATCATCAGGCATGCATGCTTCTCTCACTTTGGCAACCATTCCCTTCCAAGTAGAAATAGGCTTCTTGCCTTCATTTTCCCTCTCTGTCTGAATGAACTTCCACCATGTCAAGGCAGAACATCTCAATCTTGATTTGGCCACCTTTACCTTCTGTGCTTTAGTGACTCCATCACACTCAAAATGGTTTTCCATTCCCTCTATCCAATCCATTACCAGATCAGCTTCCATTTTCCCACTAAACAGTGGTATGCCTTCAAGTTCTTTTCCACTCAAAGCCTTCAATGCCTTCAAGAAAGGCTCTTCTTGCAAAATAGAGTCAAGTTCAGGGATCTTGTCTTCCTCTGCAACCTCTTCTTTCTTTGGTACCCTTCCTTCCAACTGGGCATTACTCATTACTTGCTCAAGTTGGGCTATTCTTTCCCTCAATAGCCTATTGTCTTCCTCCTGTTCTTCAAACTTCTTGGCCAATTCTGCATTTTTCACCATGTCAATAGAACCACTAGACTCAACCTCTGACATCTATTTTTCTATCCCAAATATTTTGCTGATCTGATACCAATTTGATAGGGAGGGGTTGGAGGAATCACTGTTTGATTCCTGCTCTGGGTCTTGGTTGGAAGACCTCCTTGGTGTCTTACTTCACCACCTTAACCTTTAGTTCCTTCCTCATGTTTAGGTACCCTTGGTTCTCCTGGCCAACCCCACTACCATCACAATTCAACCTACCAAGTCAATCTTGGTGCAATATCTCTAACTCTTCCTTAGCCCTTAATCTACCCTAAAGACTAACATTCCCCAAGAACTAAAACTTAGTTTTACAAGGGTGTGGAGATGCTTCTACAGACTTCATTCCACCCTGTTAGGGCTCAAAAAGATCCACCTAACTCCATCTTTTCATCGCTTCCACCAAACCCTCATTTAGGGTTAAAAAGGCTACTAGCCTAGGAGCCCCAATTAGGTCTCCACTTCTGAGAAAACAGGTTGTCTCTCCTAACTTTTCCAAAGAACATTGAATCTTTCCTTTGGCTTCTTGGTCCTTATGCCTACCACTTGAACATTTTAAAAGTCTTAACCCTCAATTGACCATACACAAGCCTAAACCACAATTTGGCAATAATTAGGTCTTTTTAAGCCATTTTCCTGTCCTTCCTGCAAATGTTAGAGATTACTAACACTAGACGGTTAGATGGAGCTCCCTCCTACATTCAATACCTTGTCAAGGCTCATGTCTTCCCTCTCCACACTGTGTTTTTCCAGGAGATGAACACCCCTACAACCCAAGTGCTCTGCACTTCTTGTCTTCCCTAGTCAGACTCTTCTTAGCTCGCCCAGGAGAAGACTCTCACAGTGATACCCTGTCTACTAAAGACTCCTAACCCTACCATATTTATAATCATGGAGTCTAGCCACAATCCCCAAAATTCATACACTAGGTACAGTGGAAATGTGAACTAAACCTCCATTGTCCACAGTCTGCCAGTCAGAACAACTAAAAGAAACAAAGTAATTACACAAGATTGCTTGAAATGAATAAACTAGCTACCTACTTTTCCACACAATTCTTGGAAGATAAATGAACTACTTCCTACACATTACAAAGTGTCAAGATAACTCCATTAACACACAATTCAAAGCAAAAACAAAAACCAGAAAATTTACACCAATTTATCACTGTCTTCTCTTGTATTCATAAGTTTCCAATAATGCAAAAGCTTCCAACCTTCTCTCAGGTCGAGGCCCCCTATATAAGTTAACAAGAGTAGTTATGCCTCCCCTTGTTCAGACATGTCAGTTACAATGTGCAAAGTTGAAAAATACACCATTTTGCACTTGTGGCCAATTTCTAGTAAAATGAATTTTTAAACTCATTAGAAAATGAGTTTCTAAACTCATCCACCCTTTCCACTCCTTAACCTACTAATCACTACTGAGCAAGACATACTCTTAAACCTCTAATTCTATCACAAAGGTCAACATGACCTTCATGGTAACACATAAAAAAAAAAATCATCCTAGACTTCCTAATTGCCTAGTGTTTCCTAGGTGCTCCTGCAACACCTTTATTAGCCATTTCCAAGTGCATATGGTTCCTGAAATGACATTAGTTGATTTGATGAGATGTAAGAAACATGAGGGTGAAAATGTCACTGACTTTATTTCTTGTTACCAATCACTTTATTTCCAAATTAGTGTTAAGATTCTCGATTCTCACCTTCAAAAGATGTTCATAGAAAATTTACAAAGAAAGATACAATACAAGCTTACCATGATGAAATTCCCTTCCTTCATGCACTTATGCATTTCCCTTTGAGATTATCAGAATTTTGTAGGTAGTTGTGAACCGAAAACCACCTTTTTCCATCCTAAAATGTCTAAATATTCAAACCAAAACACATACCAGCCTTTCAAAAGATAAAATAAAAGTTTCCTTCAACTAAATTCTACCTCCCAAGCTACCCACCAGGTTGATACCCAAGTAGCTTCTATAAAGAAGAGTAATCCTTAGATGTTTTGGGATCTATAAAGACAATTTTCCCCCTTACCTAACACATTTCAAAACATCATGACTCACCTATTAAACAAAAACATACTTACCTTACCTCCCATTCGGCCTCTTGACCCTATTAAGCCATTACCTCTAAGCTTTAGACACAATGCCTATTGTGCTTATCACCAATAAAAAGGACATGATACAGAACATTGCAAGTGTCTTAAACATCTTGTGCAAGACCTCATTGATTCTAATCATATCCAAATTGGTGGTGTGAATGACAATGGTAATAAATCTATAGCTCCTCCTAACCAAAACATGCAAATATTTACCAATCCCATGCCTAATCATAACATTTCATTTGTTAAGGGTAGTGAAACTAAGCCTGATGTGATGAACGTTGACATGGATGATGATAACATGAACAATAACAAACAAAATCCTATGGATACTAATGACCAAATTCCTATTAGTGCAATGATAGGAGTAATTGAAATCGATCCTTGTAAAAAAAAAAACACCAAAATTCCTATTGACATTACTTTCTCTTCAGAAGAAATAATAAAAAATGCACCTAATGGTCCTCTTTACATAGCTAGCAAAATCAATGACAGGCCCACTCCTGTGATTTTAATTGATCTCGTCTATGTAGAGAATGTGATCACATAGGAACTCTTCTATGTGCATGAACTCGCTTAAGATAGATATGATAAACCAAAAGCATGGATTAAAATGCATGATGGTTTTGCTTATGCTATGATAGGCTTGATCACACTCCCTTTACAAGGAGGACCAAAGAAACAAATGTATAATTCTCTATCATCTCTAATTTGGATCAATTTTGTGTGAAGTTAGGCTACAAATGGCTTCAGTCCATGACTATGGTCCCATCTATTGTTCATAAGTGCTTAAAGTTTCCAGTTGGTAATGAAATATTCATAGTAAACCATAGTGGCTTTAGACCTCCACCTTCCCGTGGAAATTTTTCCTTGAACTATTTTTGGCCTAAGCCCATTGAACACCCATGAGGACTTCCTTTTTCCTATCCTATGAAAAGTTCAAAGCAAAATGCATAGCCAAGTTATCCCTTGAAAACTTTCCTCCACCTATGATCAAACCTCCACCCCTTAAAGAAAATTGTGTTGAGCTTAAATCCCTTTTGACTAACCAAGACCCATCCACAAAAACTCCCTTGCCTATTTTCTACAAAATACTACGAGAAAACAAAAAAATCCTAATTTGCCTCTAAAGCAAATTTATAAAGCCAAAGAGAAAGTGGTTGAACAACCTTCCATGGTTTCTTCTGTTCTTCCCTCATAAGAAGAAGAGGAACCTATGGTTGACAAACCCGCTCCTACATAAATGCAACTTGAAAACCGTAATAAAAGAAACTAAAATGCTAGAGAGTGTAGGTGTAGATGTCGTGCTATTGCTCAAAAATTGAATGAAGAGAATAACATTGAAAATCAAAATCTGAATTGATAGAAGAAATAAACGATGATCCTACTCCATTACCAAAACCAATAGATCCTATGTCTCCAACACAAAAAGGAGCAACACCTTCTATGGATATTATCATTCATCCTCCTGTTGTGGTTAACTTGGATGACAATGGGGAAACCACTAAAATTGATGACCAAGTGCATAATGAGTTGAATTTTCTATTTTCCTCTTCTATGAGCTTAGATGATAACAATTGTGATCATCCTCCTAAACTAAGTGATCTACCACATGTTGAACCTAGTGATTCTCCTATTACAACACTTGATGTTGTCCCTCTAGCTAGTGATCTACATTCCACATATACTGAACAAGACTAGGATGCAAACGACTTGTTGGATGGTTGACTCGTATGTGCTTTACTAGTATTTTTTCTTTCCTTTTTTATTTCTTTTTGGTTGATTGCATGTGTGTAATGTGATCCCCCGTATTGTTTGATATTTCTTCTCTATGTGCATTCCTCTATTTGTACCTTCATTCTTCTATTGTTGGAATAATGTTCCTCAATCTCACAGGCTGAAACCTCTGAAAGAGAAAAGTCGGTGTGACATCCTTATTGTCTGGCCAACTAGTAGTTGTGCAACCTTGTGGAATGTTAAGGTCATTGAGACCTTATTCATGTCTTGCTGACTGGATCTATCACTATGACTCATTGTGTTCAGTGTAACCCTCTACGGAGTGAATTGGTCTGGCCAACAGGCCATTCTTATCAGATGTTGGGGAGACTCTGGGCGGCAAGCAGTTTTAGGGAGAGGCATGAAGACTTGGTAAGAACTATTGGTGACGGATGGTGTCTCGCCGACAGCTTTACACTTGGAGTCATTGGAGTAATAGGAAGGATTCGGTATGAAGTCTTAGCAATAGAGGTTTGTCTCACCGACGGTGTAGTCTATTGTCGGTATGACTCCTAGCGAAGGGTGGTTTCAGGGTGACTTGGAACCTTCGGTATTACCTCTCAGTGATATCCTAAGTCTTGCCGATGAGTGTTCTTTTCGGTATGACTTGAAGGGATCTGTATGATCTCTTGGTGAATAGTGATAGTCTCGCCAATGGGAATGCTAGTGTCTATGTGACCTTTTGAACATTGGTATGACATCTCACCGAATAGCGATAGTCTTGCCGAATAGTGCTACATGTGATGGATATCCATATGATGACTTGGCGACAAGGGGAAGTCCGAGCGACAGTTTTTGGACTCGGTATAACATCTTGCCAATGGTGAGGACTCTTGGCAATAACTACAGTTGGGTCTTGTGGCATTGGGGAGGCACAATTAGTGTCTCACTGACATACAAACACAGGTTGAATGTTGTTGACCGATTGGAAGACTATCCTACGTGGTGTGTCTTTGACCAATCAAAGAAGCTGAATGGGAACTGTTGGAAGTTAGTCTATTGTGGCCATTCTATGAGGAAGTTCAATAGACAGGAGCGACATGGATATACTCAAGAATTGAAGATGATGATCGGTTCGATCAACAGTGGGATGATCAATGAGATGAACAGTTCGATGTGTGATCAGTGAGATTTTGATTCTGAGAGCTTTGTATCTTGAATGTTTTGTACAAGGTTGATCAAGGATTATGCTGTTGTAAATTGACATCAGAAAGATAAGTCTGATCTCTATATGTAATTTCCATTACTATAATACAAAGGGCCTTTTCTTGGTGTGGTGGGTTTTTCTCCCGTAATTGTTTTCCCACGTAAATCTGGTGTTCATCTGTGTATGTTAATTTCTCTATTTTTGTTATTTCTTTCAAGTGTATATTAATTGGACTATAATTGAAAATTTAAAAACACCTTTTGCATTCTTCCTTGACGTTTTGACGTTAGGAGAGTTGTTTCCACACCTTAGCTTTCCTTACAAGTGGTATCAGAGCCTGGCCATTTGTGTTATCCTTGTGGGTATGTTGGGTTTTTTGTGTCATTTCTGTTCAGTGGGAGTCTTGTAGAAGTTTGGTAATTCAAATTATAGGTTAAGATGGCAAGCACGTCAGGAAAGATTGAAATTGAGAAATTCAATGGTAGCAATTTTGAGTTGTGGAAACTTAAAATGGAATATCTATTGGTTAATCATGATCTTTGGATTGTTGTGTTTGGAACGAAGCCTACAAGCATGAAGCAAGAGGATTGGGACCTTGCAGATAGAAAATCAAAGGGGCTAATAAGGCTCTATTTAGTAGACTCTGTTCTTCTAAATGTTCATGAAGAAAAGACTGCATCTTCCTTGTGGAAAAGACTGGCAGCTATTTATTAGGGCAAGTCCTTGGTGAATAAATTGTTCTTGAGGAAGAAGTACTCTTTGAGAATGTAGGAAGGAGGGTCTTTTGTTGATCATTTGAATGCATTCAACATGTTGATTGCATAATTAACATCTGTGGGTTTGAAGATTGATGAAGAAGATCGATGTATGCTGTTATTATGTTCTTTGCCAGATTCTTGGGATCACCTAGTGATGGCTATTGGGAGTATGACATCCACTTTTAAGATGGAAGATGTTGTTGCTTGTTTATTATCAGAAGAGATGAGAAGGAAATCTTCTAAGATGGCGAAGGAGGCTCTTGCTATTAGAGGCAGATCGGAAGAAAAACGCAAGAAGAAGGACAAGAAGTCCAAATCCAAATCAGAAGGGAGATCAAAGTCTCTTGGCAAGAAGTCCAAGGTGAAGTGTTGGAATTTTGGGCAACCTGGTCATGTCTGAAAGGATTACAAAGAGAAGAAAAAGAAGAAGAATTCTTCTAACAATGATTCTTCTTAGAGTGATGCAGACACCTTCATTGTAGCCTTGACTACACAAGCATCAGATGATGTCTGGCTAATTCATTCTGGAGCATCTTTCCACATGACATCTCATAGAGACTAGTTCACGAAATATGAAAAATATGATGGTGGAAAAGTGTATTTGGCAAGTGATTCATCTTTGGAAATTGTTGGTCGTGGAAGAGTCAAAATTCAATTCCCTGATGGAAGAGTGAAGGGAATCAATGATGTAATGCATATACCAGGTCTGGCTCAAAATTTACTTTCTGTTAGTAAGTTGAATGATATTGGAGTGCAAGTCACGTTCTTTGGAAATGGTTGCAAGATGACTAGAGGCCCAATGGTGCTAGCAAGGGGTGCTCATATTGGTACCTTGTTTAAGCTGGATGCACATGTTGTTCAATGCAATAGTGTCTCTGTAAAGTCACAGAAAGCTACTCATAGAGAAAAGAATGTAAAAATTCTTGATAGTGTAAACTCTATGGAAGTTAAACTTCTAGCAGAAAAGACTATGCACTAGCATCATAGGCTAGGCCACATTGGTGAGAAAGGTTTAAAAACCTTGAAGAATAAAAACCTGGTTGAAGGGCTTGATGAATATAACCTTGAATTCAAATTTTGTGAACATTGTATATATGGTAAACGTCACCATGTTTCATTTTACTCCAGTCCTCACAAATCTTCTGGTTTGCTTGATTATATATATTATGATGTTTTTGGTCCAGTGAATGTTCCTTCTATGTCTAAGTCAAGGTACTATGTATCGTTTATTGATGATTATTCAAGAAGAGCGTTTGTCTATATTTTGAAAAGTAAATCAGAAGTGTTCAATCGGTTTAAGGAATTTAAAAACCTTGTAGAAAATCATATTGGAAGAAAAATAAAATGTTTAAGGACTGATAATGGCGGTGAGTTTTTTCTGATGAATTCAAGAGGTACTGTAAAGATCATGGGATTAAAAGACATAAAAATACACCTTACACTCCACAGCAAAATGGAGTTGTAGAAAGGTTCAATAGGACAATGATGGAAAGAGCACAAATTATGTTGAGTAGTGCTGGCTTGGAGGAGAAGTTCTGGGCTGAGGTAGTTGCTACAACATGTTACTTGATAAACTATTCTCCTAATTCTGTTCTTGTTGAGAAAACACCTTTGGAAGCATGGTCTGGTAAGAAGCCCTCTCTGAGACACATTCGAGTCTTTGGCTATGAGGCATATGCACATGTGTCAAATGAGAAAAGATCTAAATTTGAGAACAAGGCTGTCAAATGTATTTTTATTGGTTATAGTGTTGGCATACAAGCTTTGGAATCATGATACAGAGAAGGTTCTATATAGCAGAAGTATTATCTTTTGTGAGTTGAAGCCTTCTACCTTGGATTTGCAATTAGAAATGGAATCAAAAAACAAAAAGGATGTAGTTGAAATTCCTCTGACACTAGATAAAGAGGAATTCAAAATTCAAAATGTACCTGAAATTAAGGAGAGCTCAAGTAGTTCTGAGAGTTCTAATGAAGAAGAACAACCTCAGCCTCAATGAGTGAGGAGGTCAACTCATGAAAGGAAGCAACCTGATAGGTATGGGTTTTCTTTGATAGATTCTACTTGTACCTATGCTTTAATTTCTAGCACTGATGAGCCTAGGACTATGAAAGAGGCATTTAGAAAGTCTGATGCAAACTCTTGGTTGGAAGCCTTGAATGAAGAAATGGCATCATTAGAAAAGAATGATACTTGGAGTTTGGTGCCCTTTCCTAAAGGAAGAAAAGTTGTTGGTTGCAAATGGGTATTTAAAAAGAAAATAGGTCTAAATGGCAGTGTGGAAAAGTATAAGGCGAGGTTGGTTGTAAAGGGTTATTCCCAGGTAGAGGGAATTGATTATGGGGAGATTTTTTCTCCTATAGCTAAGCTAACGTCCATTAGATTTCTTTTATCACTTGCAACAGCGTATGACTTAAAGGTCGAACAAATGGATGTGAAGACTATTGGTATGTGGTGACTAATCATGCTATACTGTATAGCCCATGGTATACTATACACCCCGACATGTATCCTCTAATACCAGATTTTTTATGTTTTGGGGGCTCTAATACTGATTTAAAATGCTATGTTGACTCAGATTTGGTAGGGGATATAGATACCAGGCAGAGTGCCACAGGTTATGTATTTATAGTTGGTGGGGATAGCAGTGAGTTAGATTTCTCAATTGTAGAAGGTGGTTGCTTTATCCACCACAGAGGCATAGTATGTTGCTGCAACAGAGGCAACAAAGGAGATGATATGTCTATAACTTTTCATGGATGAGTTGGGGAAAATAAAAGGCTAGAAATTACTTGTTTATAGACAGCCAGAGTGTTATACATCTTGCAAAGAATTATGCCTTGCATTCTAAAACAAAACACATACAGTTGAGATATCATTTCATTCGGTCAGTGTTGGAGGATGGACAAGTCAAGCTGGACAAGATACATACAAATGTTAATAGAAGCAGATATGTTTATGAAGGCGGTGACAAGGGAGAAGCTAATCTCATCTTTAGCTTTGATTGGCCTTCAAGGTTGAATTCAAGTATAACAGAGCAAGAAGGTCTAAGGTACTTATTTCCAATGGGAGTTGTAATTACAGCAGTGTCATCCAGGATCAGTCTCCAAGTAGGAGATTGTGTTGGTGTGGAGCCTGATTAGTCTCCAAGTGGGAGATTGTAGGTATGTGGCAACTGATCATGCTATACTATATAGCCCATGGTATAGTGTACACCCTGGCATGTATCCTATTTTTTCGTGTCATCACCGAAAAAGGGAAAAATCAACAAAAAAAGAAAAATCCAATTTTGTAGAACCTAAAATCTAGAAGCTTCTAAGCTTGATAAAAAGGGGTTCGGATGGGTATTACAGTATGATGAAAAACATGATTATTCACAAGATTGTAATAATTTTTTTACTAGATAATAAAAGTATTGGATGGTTGCGGTTTGGTGGATGTAGCCCAGATTGGGTGAACCATGTTAAATTATTATGTTATGATTTATTTTGTGTGTATTTTAGTTTCTCCGTTTATTAATTAAATCTACATTTAATTGTTAGATATCTACCTTTCTAACCCTAACAAAGACAACATTTCTTCATGTTGATCTTGAAGAAGAGATTTATATGTCCAAGCTTGAGCACTTTGTGGAGAAAGGTAAAGAAAGATTGGTTTGCAAGTTGAAAAAATCTCTGTATGGATTAAAGCAATCTCCTAGAATGTGGTACCAAAAGTTTGACACTTTTGTTTTGTCATTGGAATTTGTAAGATCAAAATATGATCATTGTGTGTATTACAAAGTTGAAAGTGATCAAGTTATTATTATTGCTCTCTATGTTGATGATATGTTGTTCATAGGCAATAGTAAGTTAATGATTTCTGATCTTAAGTCTCAGTTGTCTACAAAGTTTGAAATGAAAGATCTTGGTGCAGCAAGGTATATTCTGGGAATGGAAATCACCAGGGATAGGAAGAATAGAAAACTTTGGCTCAATCAGAGTAAGTATGTTAAGACTATTCTAGAGATATTTTGTGTGAATGATTGCAAGCAGCTAGTTGTTCTATTTTTGTAGGGAACGAAGCTATCTATTGAAGACTGTCCAAAATCTCCTACTAAGATGGAGGACATGAGCAATGTACCTTATGCTAGTGCAGTTGGTAGTCTTATGTATGCAATGGTTTGTACAAGGCCAGACATTGCCCAAGCAGTGGGAGTACTTAGTCAATTTATGTCTAATCCTAGAAGGACACATTAGGATGTTGTGCAGAGAGTGTTTAGATATTTGAAGGGCACTTCAGAATATGCTTTGTGTTACCATGGGAACTTTTTTGAATCACAAAATACTCTCAGTATTTAAGGCTATGTGGATTCTTATTGGGCAGGGGACATTGATAGCAGAAGATCCACTAGTGGATATATTTTCATGTTGAATGGTGGTGCAGTGAGTTGGATGAGTAAGCGGCAGGTTGTAGTCACTTTGTTCACTATAGAGGCAGAATATATGGAAGCAACACACGCCTATAAAGAATCAATCTGGTTAAAACATTTGTGTTCTAACATTGGTTTTGATGCAGGACAAATAACAATTTACTGTGACAGTCAGAATGCTATTTTTTTGGCAAAGAATCCCACTTTCCATGCTAGGATGTAACATATAGATGTACAGTATCATTTTGTATAAGATATGGTGGAGGATGGAAATGTCTCTTTAGAAAAATTGGATACTCTGGAGAATGTTGCAGATGCATTGATGAAACTAGTGAGCACAGACAAGTTCAGGTGGTGTGCCAATTCGATGGGCCTCAGTGCCTATGAATTTCAATAGTTTTGTTGTGCTCTAGAGGTTCCTGTGTGATCTTCGTCAAGTGGGAGATTGTTGGAATAATGTGCCTCAATCTCACAGGCTACAACCTCTGGAAGAGCAAAGTCGGTGTGACATCCTTATTGTCTGGCCGACTAGCAGTTGTGCAACCTTATGGAATGTTAAGGTTGCCAAGACCTTGTTGTTGTCTTGCCGACAGGAGCTATCCTTGTGACTCATTGTGTTTGGTGTAACCCTCTACCGAGTGGGTTGGTCTGGCCGACAGGCCATTCTTATCAAATGTCAGGGAGACTCTGGGTGACAAGCGGTTTCAGGGAGAGGCATGAAGACTCGATAAGAACTCTTGGCGACGGATGGTGTCTCACTGACAACTTTACACTCAAAGTCATTGGAGTAATAGGAAGGCTTCAGTATGAAGTCTTAGCGATGGAGGTTTGTCTCACCAACAGTGTAGTCTGTTGTTGGTATGACTCCTGGAAAAGGGTGGTTTCGGGGTGACTTGGAATCTTCGGTGTTACCTCTCAGCGATAGCCTAAGTCTTGCCGATGAGTGTTCTTTTTGGTATGACTTGAAGGGATCGGTATGATCTCTTGGCGAATAGAGATAGTCTCACTAATGGGAATGCTAGTGTCTATGTGACCTTTTGAACAATGGTATGACCTCTCACCGAATAGCGATAGTCTTGCTGAATAGCGCTACATCTGATGGATATCCGTTTGATGTCTTGGCGACAAGGGGAAGTATGAGCGACAGTTTTTGGACTCGGTATAATGTCTTGCTGATGGTGAGGACTCTTGGCAATAACTACAATCGAATCTTGTGGCATTGGGGAGACATGGTTAGTGTCTCACTAACATGCAAACACAGGTTGAACGTTGTTGACTGATTGGAACACTATCCTATGTGGTGTGTCTTCAACCAATCAGAGAAGCCAAATGGGAACTGTTGGAAGTTAGTCTATTGTGGTCGTTCTGTGAGGAAGTTCAACAGATAGGAGCGACATGGATATACTCAGGAATTGAAGATGATGATTAGTTCGATCAACAGTGGGATGATCAGTGAGATGAACAGTTTGATGTGTGATCAGTGAGATTTTGATTCTAAGAGCATTGTATCTTGAATGTTCTATACAAGGTTGATCAAGGATTATGTTGTTGTAAATTGACATAAAAAAGATAAGTTTGATCTTTGTATGTAATTTCCATTACTGTAATACAAAGGGGATTTTCTTGGTGTGGTGGGTTTTTCTCCTGTAAGAGTTTTCCCACATAAATTTGGTGTTCATCTATGTATGTTAATTTCTCTGTTTCTGTTATTTCTTTCAAGTGTATCTTAATTGGACTGTAATTAAAAATTTAAAAGCACCTTTTGCATTCTTCCCTGAGGTTTTGACGTTAGGAGAGTTGTTTCCGCACCTTAACTTTCCTTACATCTATATTATGTAAGCTTTTTCCTTTTCATTGGTCTTTACCTTTCATTTTCATTTTTGTCTTGTGTTTTCCTTTTGGCAATGACACACAGCGTTGAGACATCCTATGTCTCTTCCATGTTGACCCAAAAGACTTTTCATTATCTTTTCTTTTTCATTTCATTTTAAATTGTGTTTTCCTTTTGGAGATGACGCAAGGTGTCGAGACACCCTATGTCTCTTCCATGTTGACCCAAAATATTTTTCATTATCTTTTCCTTTTCATTTCATTTTGTCTTGTTTTTTCCTTTTGGGGATGACGCAAGGTGATGAGACACCCTATGTCTCTTCCATGTTCACTCAAAAGGTTTTTCATTTTGTTTTTGCTCTATTTGTGTCATTCTTCTAGTTCTATGTGTATTTGGGGAATGATGATAGTTCTGAGCTCTCTAATATAAACCCTTGAAAATGCTAGATCTTGAATGAAAGCGAGCTTGAAGACCTACAAAAACACTTTAATGTTGCTCCAAAACTTCAACTTTGCTTGCTTTTGAAACTTGAATTCTCTTGTGAATGAATTCTTGAAGATTCTTGATTCTTCTTGCAGTGTAGGAAAATGCATACCCTTGCATTTTCACATTTGTTTGGGCCCACCTTGCATTATTTATTCTTTATTTATGTCTTAATTGGTCCTATTTTGCATCCACAAGCCTAATAAATTATATCTTTTTATGGCTAATCTCGACAAACATCAAAGGATAAATGATAATTTAATGATCTTAGTTGTGTGTCCTTGATTTTTAGACTAGGACTAAGGCATCACCTAGTGCGTCTTTTTTCTCCAAAGGTCTTGGGACCCTCTTTTTAAATGTGCCTTAAAGAGGCCCCTTTTTGGAGTCTGTGCCCCAAGTTTCAAGCCTTGGGACTAAGATGCCACCTAGGGCATCTTAGTCCACCTCAAGTTATTTTCAAGATTTAATTTCAAATCTTGGCGAGATTTAGTCTCCTTTAATTAATGAATTCATATGTTGGCTTATTGTGGTGTAATTTTGAGATATTAAGCATGGATAAGTATAAATACAAGGTTCTTTCACTTATTCCATCATCCAAGAAGCTAAGACTTTTGTGAAAGCATTCTTGATAGCATAATTAAGTTTATAAGAGCATTCAAGAGCAACTCATCAAGAATTTGGATCCATCATCTAGATTAAAGCATTATCTCAAAGGTATTCTTGAATCATGTGTGTTTTTGAGCTAGCATTTGTGATGTAGGATTTTGGTTCAAGCAAGCAACTCAAGTCAAAATCTATCAAGCATTCCTTTGATTCAAGATCTACATTTAAGCTATCCACTTCACACAAGTTTGCAAATTTCACAACAAGGGTTTGGTGAGTTGCAACATAGCACTTTTTTCATTCATCATTTCTCTCCATTATCTCATTTCATTCCAAAGTTTAATTACCAACAAGGGTTTTGACCAAGGAAAACCCCCATTTACTAACAATCAACAAGTTTTTTTTCCTTTATATGTTTATGTTTGCATATTTAGGTTGAAGATCATTTGAAGTGAAAAATTGTAAAGTTTCCAAGTTGCATTTCAAAGTTGTCATCTTCACAAAAGGTTGCCTACATGCTAGATCTAGAGGTTTCATGACTTGAGATCTGAGAAGAAGGAAGTGCAAACATTGAACCTCAAGATCACATTTCAAAGTGTTAGAAATTCAAATTGAGAATAAGTCAACAACAAGGGTGTCTCAGTCATCCAAATGGTATTTTACAAATATTCTTTTAGATTTTGTTTTGACATTTGAAGATTTTGCACTTTCCCTGAAAAATAGGAGCGGGACTAAGAAAATAGTAAGGGAATCTTAGTCTTCCATAGCATATTTTGATAGCATTTTTTCATTTCCAGAATCCTTATCACATTTCCAGACTTCCTAGATGCATACATCCTAACTTGCTATTGCTTAATTTTGTCATTTGCACTCATTATTTGGCTTGCATTACTAGGTTTTGTGAGTTAAATGTCAAGTTGTCTTTTCCAAGCCTTTTCTTAGTGGTGAACCCCTTAAAAGTCTTCCTAAGTCTCCCTTGTTTAGAATTGAATCACCTTTGTGTTGATAGTCAATCCAATTTGGGATCCTAGGAAATACTTGAATGATAATTGGAGGAAAGTGGTGTTCTATGACCTAGGTTATAAGGCATACACTCCCCTATTATTCACTTATCTCTTGAAATTGCTCTTGAATATGCTTGCTTAGATGATAAAAATGACTTAGAAACTTGCTTATATAGGAATTAACCCCTAATTTACTATTATTAAGATCTTAAAGGCTTACAACAACCAAAAAATTGAATTAAAAAGGTGATTTTCCTGCTCAAATTTGAAAAAAGACCCAAATAGGACTCATTTTCCCAAGGTAGCAAATGGGTCCCATCTAGGGGGTCTCATTTTCCCAAGGTGGCGAATGAGTCCCACCCTAGATTTTTGAGGTGGGTTTTCAGAATTTTTGATGTTTTAGATTATTTTGTCAAGTTTTTAGCTGAAATAAGCCTTGAGATCCAAAATAATGGATCTTAGGGTCCTATTAATGATGATTTTAAAAGGGTTATTAATGCAAGGGTGCCAAATAGGTCCAAATTAAGTGTGAAATTGCCTCGCTTTCAAGAGCGTACAATTTCTATACTACAACAACCTTATAAGAGAGTATTTGATTTGTATGACCCTCAAAAGAAAATTCTTTTTTGTAGGATAAAACAATGAAATTAAATCATGATTGAGTTAAATATGATGCACACATGCAAAATCCAATCTCCAAAAGTGGAATACCCTCTATAATTAATGATATCAAAACATAATCTTTCCCCACACAAAAATAAATTGGGCTAATTAGGAACTAGATTCCTGGGATCCTCCATTTTAACTTACAGGTGGCCAAGGCTAAAGGAAATAGGCCAATAAGCCTTTTGTCATTGGTGGTAGTGCCCTCAAAAGTGAACCAGCTTATGGATTTGATATATGGCATTTTCTCTTTATACGCATATATATTTTGAATGTATTTATGTTTTGTATATTGAAATATAATTAATTTTTTTTTATTTCAAATGAAATTTTTATAATATATAATGTTGCTTATTGTTATTGAAATAACAATAGAATATTTGTTGCTAATATTGAATTTTCACAATCCATAATGTTAGTCATTGTTATTGAGTAGTAGTAGAATATGTGTTAATGAAATAAAGATTCCACAATTCATAATGTTTGTTGTGATTGAAATAAGAGTAAGATATATGTTAATGATATCAAGTTTCCACAATCCATGATGTTGTTTTTTGCTATATTAGATTTGCACATATCCATAATGAAACCTATCAAGAATAGTAAAATATGTGTTTTTTATTTGAAGCACAAATAGATACCTTTGTATTTGAAGTGAAATTAGATGCCTCCTACATACTTAAAATATGTGTATTTTGTATTCAAAATATAGATGCTTCTTACATATTTACAATTTAAAATAACTCTGAATACTAGCACATATATATATATACAAAAAAAATTGAGAGATATCATTCTCGAGGCACCTATTTTTTACAATTTTTCACATAAAAGTTCATAGGCACCTCGAGAAGGATATCTCTCAATGTTTTTACATATATTATTAATATATATATTAGTTTTTACTATCTCTCAATCTCCCTATTCCTCTCTCTCCCCTATTTATCTCTATATTTGTTGAGTTCAAAACATTTCATCCATCATATTTGACACTCCACTTCATGAATAACTTTAGAAACTTTTGGACACATCAACACTTTAAACCTAGACAATTATCAAACCAATCCCCTAACTTAGCTACTTTGTGTGTGAAATGAATCCTTTTCCATACACTTAGTTGAGTTAGTCATCATTTTGTGGACTATTTTATCTTAAAGGTCACAAGTCTACCTTAAAGATTGACAAGTTCATTGACACCTTTATCCATGACATCAAAACAATCAAACCTATAGTCAAAAGTATTGTCCAAGAGTCTAGAAAGTTCATCCCCAATATCATTCACCCTTTTCATCATCCATTCACATCATTGGTTCAAAACAACTTAGAGGGTCCCTTTTACCAAAATTTGAGCCAAATAGAGAGTTCCACCACTATAAATCTCAACATACCTCTCCCATAGGCATGACCCACAATTTATGGTTACAACAAGATCGCAGCACAAGAGAATCATGGAAAAAACCAAAGGAACATCTACCACAAGTGATACTATCCCACAAGAATTTGATCCAAGGAGTCATTCTACCCCTTTACAACAACCATGAAACCCTTTAGGGTATGAGGTAGAAGATGTCACAAACAACCTACTTGAGCTCACTAAGGAGGAACTCCTCAAGTATAAACAAAATCATCAAACCTTAAAAAACGTGGCTCCAAATTTTCTCACACAAACCTTGACACAAGGGTTAACCCAATCTACAAATCAACCAACTCCATCCCTTGTGCCAAGTCAAACATTAACTCCTAGTCTTGCAACTAGGATTGCCACAAATTTTAGTCACACTCTCCCTTTAGGAGGCAACACACTTTTGGGTACCCAAAACACTAATTTTCCCCAAGACACAGCTTAGACATGAATATTTGGGGCCCCATTTGATTCTTCCACCATCATTCCTGAGCATCCCCTCCATCCATACAAACTGTGCTCATATTCCATAACACCACGATGACCTCAACATTTCAAGCACAACCATCTCCATCCATCATCACAAATACCCAAAGTGTGCCCAATACTACACAAGTTAATGTGAACCAAGTGCCTCTACTAGGAAAAATGGGGAAAGATAACACCCTCATGCAAGGGAAATCCTTAGCAAGTGGTTCCAACAACCCCATTGACACATCAAAACAAGTGGTTACCCAAACTACTCAAGTCAATCCACATTAGCCCCATCTATCATCAATCCAAATCAAAGCAACACATTGTTCACAAACTCCATCAACCAAGCTAATGCTTTGGTCCCACATCAAACATGAAAATGGAAACCTCAACATATCGGTTAAGGGGATCCTTCTAATCAATTGATCCAAGGTTAAAATGTGCCATTGACATCACACTAGCAAATGGCGTCATCATCATCTTTACCATTGGGCCCCCAAATCATGCAAAATCAGATGGGGTCCCAAATCTACATTCCTCCCACATAATCAATAAACTTACAAGGAATGGTAGCACAAAACAAACCACAATTCACTCACACCATGATCAACTAAAACCCATCTCATGTATCCCAATAACAAAACACCTCCATGTTGCAAGTGCAACAAGCTCACGATCTAGATTTGCAACAAGCACAAGAAGCTTACCATCAAGCATTGCAACAACAACAAGCCCAAGATCAATCCCTACTAGCACAAAAAGCTTATCAACAAGCCTTGCAACAATAGAAAGCTCAATAACAAGTCTTAGTCCACAACAACAAGAAGCTCAACAACGAGCCTTAGTCACACAACAACAACAAAAAGCTCAACACCAAGCCTTAGTCACACAACAACAACAAACACAACAAAAAGAATTGCTAGCACAACAACACACTCAACAACAACACATCTTGATTGTGCAACAACAACAACAATAACAAGAACAATAAGGCTTGTATTACAATCCCCAACAATACATCAACACATAACAAAATGTCATGAATCCAATAACACAAGGAGCATATATACCTCCACCCATATCACCATCACATTCACAATATCATAATCCACCCTAAACACCATATAACACCCCATCATATCAAAATCCCACTTATACTTCATCCACCATGCCACAGTTCACAACATATGCTCCTCCACCAAATTCACAAGACAATGTTTCATCGCAGCTCAAGGCGCTCACGCAACAAATCCACAACATTCAAATGGGAAAAACAAAGAAGCCACATACACAACAAAACTTGTGTCCATACCCATTCGATAGAAACATCATGATGGTACCTTTCCCACTAGGATTCGAAGTCCCTTAAATAAATAAATTAAATGATTCTTATTATTTGATTAATTTAAATAATAACACAATTACATATTAAAAAAGAGACGCATTGTGCTTAGTTCTTGTTGTTGATTAGTTTGTGTATTTAATGGAGATAGATATTTGAGATTGTAATTGTTTTTGTCAAGAAGGACAATAGAGTTGTTAGAGTACATTTGGTTGTGAACTAAAATAGCTCCAAATTAAAATTATAGTAGCATATTTTTGGATCAATAATGTGGTTGACCATATTGTGTTTAGTTCATATCGGTGATTTGATAGTTGAAATGAGGATTAATGGTTATTAGCATGCATTAGATCAAATTTAATGATGCAGTTATTAATGCTCACCTATTATATCATTAATAATTTTGAAATATTATAACAAGTATCTATACCTCCTTATATCTTTTAAAATCATAATATATCAAACTTCATATTTATTACTACTAATAAAAAATCCTTTAAAAATTGTAAATATTTGAAATTAATTACTTAAATACAATTTAATATTTAAATAATTCTATATAAATAGATAATTATTTTGTAATCCTTCTAAATAAATGATTCATATAAACGTTCAACTCAATTAATCTCAAGGGGCTGAAGAATTTATCCTCAACTTTTTCAATGGAGTTTTTATATAATGACAATGTGCGAAGAGATCCTATACAAAAAGCCCTACTTTGTGCGATAAACATATTATCAATCTTTTTCTTGGGCAGTAAAATACTTTCACAGATGTGTAGGAATATATATTTGAGAAGCTCAACTTAAGAAGTATGTGTTCTATGTGGGAGTAGCCTTGAAACTAATGAGAGCGAAAACTGTGTTGTGTGTAGACTGAAAGAACAGAAGCTCTTCAAAGGAAGGAAAACATATGTGTTTCTTGTGTGTTGAGTCTACAGATGTGGGTGGCAATTAAGACTCTATTGGCTGCGTTGAACAGGAAGAAAGAAGAAATTCATTCGTTGAATTTTTTTTATTAGTTAAAAACATGAATAATGGAGATGAAATTTGAATTCTGCGCTGAACATGCAAAGTCAATGGTAGCTGAGTAACAGGAAGAAAGATTATAGATTTTTTTATTTTTTTTTGTCGATCCCGTCTTGGCTGCCACGGGGCACACAGTAATTGAATGGGTGTGATGTTTAATAAGGTGGTCAACTCACAATGGTGGTCAAATCCATTTAATTGATAATCTCTTACATTTAATATTAATGGATAAAGAAAATATGCATGTAATACATATAATATATTAGTTACCCACCGGTTAAGTCTCACACCTGAAAAAAAATCCTAGAAAAAAAATCCCGTCAATTAAAATAGACGACCATTTTTTAGTCTGAAAAATCACCGTTAAAAATCACCAAGGGAGATGTTTCGGTTCGTCTCATATGAAAAATTTTCTGCGGTGGTAGGGTTTCGTAAAGCAGTATATTCTTCACACAAGCGTTTATCTCTGTGAACCAGAATGTTCGAAGGATATCAGGGAACTCACTGCAAACCATCCACGGTAAGATCTATGTGTTAACCTATAATTTTTGAGGAATACAACCTTGACTCCTCTGTTAATGCACACCTTTACCATTAAATCAATTCAAACCGGAGGATTTGAATGTATAAAACGCCCTTATAGATTGATTGGAAATGTTAGGGTTTAGTTAATTAAAAGTTACTGGTGGTTTTATCAGTGCCCTTATAGCCATAGCAGCTCATGAGGGTCAATTTTTGAAGCTTTTGTTGAAACTAATAAATGCTAAGAAGACTATAGAGATTGGCGTGTTCACAGGAAATTCTCTCCTCTGCACGGCCCTTGCTTTGCCCCCTAACGGAAAGGTTGGTCTCTCTGGGTCCCATTGGTTGTTTCACATGTTTTAATTTGTTTCTCTACCCTAAATTTGTGCTTATAATTGAACTCTCTGAGGTAAGATTGCTTTGCTTATAATGCAAATTCTGACCTTATTTTGACTTTCTCCATGACAGGTCATAGGCATTAATATAAATAGAGAATCATATGATTTGGGGAGGCCTGTCATTGAGAAAGCTGGAATTGCACACAAAATTGATTTCAGAGAAGACCTTGCTTTGTCCCTTTTGGATGAATTGATACAAAATGTAAGGGATTTGTTTGACATTCCCACAATAATGGAAATGGGTTTCTATAGTTTTATGAATATTTAGGTGGCAGTTGTGAACTATCCTACTTGTCTTCCTATTGAAGTTAACATTGGTTGTTATACAATGTTTGAAAACAGATGCATGCCTGCCAGGTCATTTTCTGCTCTTCAACTGCGTTGCCTGCCCTCTATATTACCAAATTTGAATGTTTGATTTTTGTCATGTTTCAAAACCTCTTCCTCCAGTGAAAAACATTGCATAGGTTGTTTCATGTCTGCAATAAATGACATACTAAATCAGCATATGAACAGCAAAAAAATCATGAACATTTTGGGTCTACATAATTATAATTATTTTTTTATTTGATAAGCAGGAAAGGGGCCTTGAATCCATTACAAGAGAAACTTAAAACATTTAAACAAAGAGTTTATCATACCATAACAGATAATTAAAAAATTGGCACCCAAGCCAGCTTCAAACCAGTCCACAGAAACCAAACCATAACAGAAATAAAAAATTGGCACCCAAGCCAGCTTCAAACCAGTCCATAGAAACCAAAATTACAAACAGTAGAAAAAAAACTAGATAGCAAATAAAGTTTCAATCTTCAGACAAAGTGTCCAAAGAGTCCTCCCATGTAGTCTTCTTCTCCTGCTTCTCAATCTTTTTGTGTTCTTTATTTGAAACATGCATTTCCTGTAATAAGTGTTAATGGTCAACAACAATTGTAAATTTAATTAGCCAATAGGCTATTCTATGTGGGGGAACCCCATCGGCATCTCCTCCAGTCAGACGCCAGCGGGAACGCCATATTTGTTTTAATAAATTCCTAAAGTTTTCCGCCGCTGCCGGAAAATAAAGGCACGGGAATGGTTTTAATAAGTGGTAGACAATGGGAGTGGGAGTGAAGGAGGACAAAGGACAAAGCCGGGGTAAAGTCTAGAGGACAAAGGACAAAGGACAAAGGGTGTGGAGTCTGAATTACCCTTGTCAAGGCTGCGTGTTACTCCTGTAAGAAGCAATTACCAAGCATGGGGGAGTGGAAGGGAGTTAGTGGAGTCATTTATAAAGCATGGAGCCCTGTTTCTTGTTGTTCAATCTTCATGTGGGAAAGGGGGAATCATCATTCTCTAGCAGGAAGATTCTAGGGGTTGGAGGGATGGTTGCTCCCCTCCTCAAGAGGGGGCTATATGGGGAAACATAATTTTGGGGGGATCAGAGGACCTTGCGTTTGGGGGAAATAAAAGAAATAACATTGGTAGTATTATTCATTCTTGCAAACTCTACCCATTTACTTGGATTAGCATGTGGGCAGGACGATAACAAAAGTTGCGAAGAAGCTTGAGGTAAGTCACCATCCATGGTTTAGGAATCTGTATGTGGCTGAATGATTCTCTTGGTGGTGTTTTATTGCATTCCAGAAGAAATTTGTCACTGTTGGTTAAATGGTAGCATTGGTTTTGTGGTCTGATGAAGGATTTTGTGCCATGCTCCAAAGCTCCCAGTTTGGAATATGTAGGGGGATTACTGGAAAAGGTTGCAGTATTTGGCGTTACACCTGTCGATTACATTTTCTTGAAAGTTTCTAAACCACTCCAAATATTCCATTTTGTGCATATCCTGCAATCAATGAAGTCCTTGCGACCACAAACCTTTGAGGCATTCTGTCAAATAGTTCACGTACATGGTCTATGCTTTTTGCATTTTGCTGATAAATGCTGGAATCCATCTTTACACCTGCATATTGCATTTTCTTGAAAGTTTCTAAAGCCTTTTCAACAATTCTATTTTGTGCTATCTCGCAATCTTGGCATTCCATGAGATTGCACCTCTTTGAGGCATTTTGACAAACAACTCACGTGCCTTGCATATACGTGCACATAATACCAAAGCTCCCTTTTTGGCGTAGGCAGTGAGGATGCTGGTAAAGGTTGTAGAAATTGGATTTACACTCGTTGATTGCATTTGCTTGGAAATGTCTAAAAACTGTAAACAAATCCATTTTGTGCTTCCCCTGCAATTCTTCCATTTCATGAGATCACATTTCTACGAGGCATTTTGTCAACAATTCACTCGCCTTGTCTATGCTTCCACATTTTCTATTTATGTCTGGCAAGGCAAATGTAACTACAACTTATGATAGAAATTTTTTGTTGTTATGCTTGATGGATGTCCCTTCATTATTACTGGATATCTGATACAGTGCACAATATTATAGTGCAAGCTATTCTTTTCCAGATTTCTTCATTTAGCATCACCAATATTCTCTACAAGAACATTCGTACATGTTTAAAATGATGGAGACAGTCGACATCCCTCAGAACAATTTCTCTGGCAACAATCTTGGAGCTGGAATTTAGATACAGTGTGGCAATCAGAACATACTCGAAGGTTCTTAACAACTCTGATAGATGTACTTAAGGTTGGGGACACGTTTAACAAACCAAATGCAATTGCTAACTTTATATTTGGTGGCAGAAAAATGATTATTTATTATTATCTTCTCTTCCACAGCATTAAGTAATAGCCTTGAATCTGGAATACCTTGCTGCCTTCTTTTGCCAAGCCAATTTTTCTGATTTGGCATAGATCTCCAATGTTGAGGATGTGATTTATCTCCTCCAAAAATAAATCAAAGAATTTACCATTGAACCTATTAATGGCTATCATACCTTAACATTTATACAACGTTTTGGATGTTATGACTAGACAGGGTAGCCATAGGTTAATTATAAAATATCATGATATGCTGGTATAGGTTATTATACTATATCTTAAATCATATTATTTTAGATATATTTTAGTATATTAGAGTATAATTATTATTACATTTGAAATAATGAAATGGTATTATTTATGTTAAAAATTTGGTGTTAAATAGCATTTCTATTTTGAATACCTTGTAGTTATGGCCATACGTTAAATGATCACTGGAAACATAACTTGTGAAATATTATTACTTGGTATGGTTTCGCTCCCCCAAACTCTTCCTCCCTGGTATTGACCTTTTACTTCTCTGATTTAGCAAAGTTGTAGTTTGAAAAAAAAAGTGTTTCCATGATGGTTTTAGTGTAAGTTTATTAAAATCAAAATTACTGTGAAGATCCCCAATAATGTGCACATTTAGGTTTTAACATTAATGATCTAAAGCTTTCTCGTGTACTTTTAAGTCCCATTGACCTACTTTTGATCATGTGTCAACATTAATATAACTTCTCCCTCTGTGGAATTTGAGTAGGAAATAATGTTTTGTGTCAAAGCTTGCCCCTCTTCCTTATAGAAGTTAAGGAAGAGTCTGTCAGTCCTCTTATCGTGTAGCACTCATGTTGTAAACCTCATTGTAGCCTATCTTTGCTATGGTATGGCTTTGTCTGGAATGTGATGCAATTGAGGTCTTCTTCATCCATTGAAAAATTGTTGTACTTTGAGGTAGCAATTTGTCTAGTGTCCATTGTCTCACTCTTAGCCATTGTCAGCATTATTTGAGTTTCTGTTGTATCAGTTTTGATTTTGTCACTATGTAAATAGAATTAAAGCACACCCTATATAGTCCACTTTACTGTTTAATTCGATTAACTACTAAAAGGGGGTGTATGCTCATAGTGCCCATATTCTCTACCTACTCATACTGTGCAACTGCGAGTGTGAGAAGCCATGCTACTGTTGTTTCTTACTGTTTATATATGTCCTGTTCATTCCTATTGAATTCTCTCGCAACATGCTTGAGTGTTGACTTGTGGACATTGGCAACTGTAAAGACAAGTAAAATAAGAGTTGGCATCAGTGAATATGGATAATGGGAATGGATTAATCAATTGAATTTTGCTATAAATAGTTAGTCTTAAGAAAATAATTTTACATTTTCTTTCAATTTTCCCCCTTGCCCATCAATATACTCCAGAGTATATCCTGCTATCGGCGTAACCATTGCACCTCGTTGAGGTGCAAACACTAGTTAATAAATAGGCTACATATAGTGTGATATTTGAGTCTGAAATAAGTCTCACGCCTGCAAACCACTTTTGAGTCATTGAAAAACAAGTTTTAACTATCATTTAATGGTAAACTAACTGCCATTCAATGGTAAAAGCCTCCAAAATCTCACTTATCATGTAAAAGCTAGATAAATATTCCAACTAGAAGGGAACTTTATATTTCCGTTTACAATTTTTTTTGTCAATTTGATGGCAACTAAATCTATTTCATTTGCATTGCTTTATGTTTTAAATCTATATGCAAATATTTCAAAATAAGATAATACTTAATTTCTTTAAGGAAAACATCTAGATTTGTCAAAGTTTATTTCATTCCATTATTTAACGCTTAATATTATTGTTTAATCCAACCACATACAACTAGAATTTGTAGCACATGACATCCATATGCACCCATTCACATACACATACTCTATAACATATTAGCATACATATAGTTTTCTATTCGTGTAATCCATTAATTTTTTATCAAACCAAACAATCATTTCTATATTATTACACAATATGATATCCAAGTTCAATAAATCCATTTTGAAATCTTCTTTTAAAAAGTTAAAAACTTGTGGTCAAAATGAAACTTGACCAGTCTCAAAAGAAATAACACATGAGGCTAAATTTAAACACCATGAGCACATCAATAGAATGATGTTGTCAAACCTATGAAATGCCACCTAGAGTGCCCTGAACGATGAATATACACTAGAATGGGAGGATAAGAACTTATAATATGAATATGTAAGAATTAAGGCATTGAAATAGAGTCCAACAAATTGAGGAAGAAGCTAGTTGAGGTACAATCTTGTATGGGAGAAACCTAAAATGATGTTTTCTATTATAATTGGTGAAATGAAATAATTTTAAGCTAAAAGTAGGAAACAAGATCAATGAAATAAAATAAAGTTAAAAGACAGTGAGGAAAAGTAGGAAGCCTCTAGGAAAGGTAGTCTCTATTAACCTTATAAAAGATGTTTAAAAGTATTTTTGGGATAAAATATTCAATATTATGGTAGGTAGTGTAGACATCAAAAAATTGTCATCTTACGATACTTTGTCACAACATTGCATCATTTAGACACCTTGTATCATGTTTTGCCCTACGTACCCATGTCATCATATATTTAATTAAATAAATTTTATTTATTTAATTAAATTCATAATCATTTCCATCCATTTCTCTAATGTTAATTAAATAATTTATATTATTTAATTAATTAAATCATTTTCATCCATTCCTCTAATGTTAATTAAATAATTTATATTATTTAATTAATTAAATCATTTTCATCCATTCCTCTAATGTTAATTAAATAATTTATATTATTTAATTAATGAAATCATAAATTCAACGTTAATTAAATAAATCCAAAATTTGTTTAATTAATAAAATCTTAAAAGGATCTTCTCACTTTCTTTCCAAAATCTAAACTCATGTGCATCTAATTAATTTATTTAATTAGATAATTCATCAATTATCCTTCTCATCTGTTTCAGGATTTATTTCCTTTAAAAGAGAATCAAAATCTTTCTATCTTTTCACATCTTATCTTATCTTGTTTTAATTCCTTTAAAACAATAAATCAAAATCTTTCTATCTTTTGAAAATCTTATCTTATCTCATGGTATTTCCTCTTTTGTCGAAAATCAAATCCTTATTGAATCTTGTCAAATCTTATCTTCGTCAACATCAAAAATCTATAAATCAAACCTTTCACAAGCCATTTGGATCGAATCTTCTTCTAGCATCCTGACTCTGTCCAAATAATTCTTCAATCCATCTCTATCATTCTTCATTGTCAAATTGTTATGCTGTAGGAATGAGCATCCAACACTCCTCTATTGTCAACTCTTCAAAATCTTGCATTTTATCATAATATGCATTTCATTTATATCTCGTTCTTCAGTTGTCCATTTTGTTGAGCTTTATCTATTGGATCTGAGAGCAATTGGAAACAACAAAACACTGGAGATAGAGAGAAATAAGACGACTTCGGAGAGGCTGCCATAAAACAGTTTGCTTATTTCTATTTCTCTCTCAGCTTCTTTGATTTAATGTTTTATTGATTGTGTTGTTATTGATTTAGATTGATCACATATTTCATACACACATAAAATGGCGCCCACTCTGGGGCCTATGCCCCGATTTTAATATTTTCTTGCAGAGTATTCTGGCAGGTTTCCGCGTTCTGAGTTCGACGTTCAGAAAAATTCCGCGCTTTAGCGCATTCGAGACTTTCTGCAGTGCTTCTGGGACTTCTATCTTTTTCTATTTTCGTAGGTATTCTAGCGCATCTGGGGACTATTTCGGCACTTCTGAGAGTTATTTTAACACATCCGAGGGACAGAATAGCATTTGTTCTCACTTCATTTAGAATTAAATCTGCATTAATTACAGTAGCGCATTTGAGAACTATTTTAGTGCTTTTATGGTCTGTTTCTACGCATTTAAGGTAGATTTTAGAGCATTCATGCTACATATTTACATATTCATATCAGCACTCAGTTAAAGTAGTGCATCTGAGGTCTATTTTTGCGCTTTTAAATTTTGTTTCCGCACTTTTGAGTTATGTTTCTGCGCTTTTAAGGTCTGTTTCTGCGCATATACTGTCTGTTTTGGCGCATCTAAGGTCTGTTTCTGCACATCTGGTTGTAACACAAAAACAAAATTCTGAGTCTGACGCACTCCACAGATAGAATTTTCTCTGGTTAAAAAGAAGCAACCTCAGGATAGTCACATCTGAATAAAATTGATCAATCCTAGGATAGACATGGTATTTAAAAAGAAGCAATCTAGGATAGTCACCACACAATGATCTTGCAGTTAAAATTGGACAAACTTGTTTTTGTAAAGCAATATCTTCACTTAGATTAGATCATTGTGATTTGGGTTTTAAAAAGAACATTTGTTTGCTTTGTCTGTGGCAATAGGTCTATACTCTCCCCTTAACTGGGTGATCAAAATACCAGACTTTCCTTTTCAATTTCATGCAAATTTCATGCTTTAATTACATCCTTTAGAGAGCTTGCCGTAGTGGGAAAAAGTACTCAACCTACGGGAATGACTCAAGTGGGTTCAAGCCAATGCCAGGCTATTCCACCCCACTATAAAATTTAAAGCAAATCTAGGGAAACCCTCTTTTGATGGTAGTGTGCAAGATAACCATCCCCAAAGCCTTTGTTCTAAAGGTTGGGAGGTCTCCTGAGGGAGTTTATTATTGCTGCACCGAATGGAAATCCTTACTATGAACCTAGTATAGTAGCCAGCTGAAGTCAGTTTCTGAACATTCTAATAATCACAATGCAAGGGGAGGGAAGAATCTACCCCCAAGACACTCACCATATAACTGCCAAGGACCGTTTGCTCAGGGGATCCAGTATCCACTTCCGTAACTCTGAGTACGTGCCTGGAAAAGACAAAAACATGGGCGCCCTTTCGGGGGTGACATGGCTGTGTGAGTCAACACAGTTCTAAGATGTGGGCTGTTGATTACTAGAATGACCTACTTGAGTACTAACAGTGAGTCTGTCTGAATTGTCTTTCATGTACTAAACCTATGAAAACACTTGCTGAAAAACATTTTCTTGATCATACACTTGATGTTAGTATAGGGTTTTAAAAACAACTATTTTTCAGAATGTTTGTTGTGTCTTCCATTACATTAACTCAAATAAAAGATCATCTAAAATGAAAGTGAAGAACAATAGCTGAAACAGTTCAAAAATCATTCACATCTTTGGTCCAATAACATTCTTGATATTTTCTCTCATGCTTAGGAAGTGGAAATCAACAAAATTCGTCAAAAAATCAATTTCCACTAGAATCAAGAAACCTAAGAAATAGTTAGGGTACAAAAAGTCATTGCAAAGAAGAAAATTTTTGTACAAGAGTCGACACGTCTTGCTTCATTACCGTGGATTTCTTCATAGATACCAAGACTTTGTTAGGGGATTCACTTACAAGTATGCTATAGATCCATTGGATTGTTGAGCTCATCAGAGATAGCTCCATCTCAACGACATAATATTAATCGACCTCTTGAGTTTGATAACATACCTCAACCTTCTATTGAGTATCCCTCACATCCTAGTCAAATCCTCTAGTGATCTTGAATTCCTCCTTCAAAGACAAAGATCAAATCTTTAAGAGTGTGTCTTCCAAAAACAATTTTTTTGATTATTTGATTTACCTTCCCCAATAGGATTCTGACATCCTTCATTATCGGAAGCCATAATCAAAAATTAGGAAACATCATTGATCATATCATAAGATGCCCATCTTATCAGATCAAGATATCCCCATTATCACACTCATCAAAACTATGATCTAAGTTTAGAAGATTTCTTCAAAATCACATGCCTATCTTCACAAGATCCCAATACATCAAATCAAGGGAAGAAATCCAACAAGAAGGTCCTACTCAAAACACTCAAGAAGAAGGTGAAAACAGTAATCCTCTCTACAGTGTGAGTCATAATCCACTTTTCAACAACGACATGGATAACAGAGAAGAAAATCCCTTCCACAAGTACAAAGCCATAAACAATACTCCTGTCGATAGCGATGATGAACATGAGGATGAATGCCACCTTAGAGAAGCTAAGCAAGATCCCAAATTTTACAAAGCCATAGAAAAAATCTTACAACGTGATAAAGAGAAATATTTTCTCTATCTAGCTGACCAAGGAGCTAAATTACCGTATGACTTTGATACTGAGATCTTGAAGAGAAAACCTGAAGAAAAATCCCCATCTGATCTTAGTGCTTTGACTCAACAAATTAAAGCACTTCAAGGACAAGTTAAAGAATTACAAGGGGGAACCACCACAAAAAAATATACGCTTGAGGACATTTGTCCTTATCCTTTTGATCGAAGTCTCAAGATGATTCCATTTCCCAAACATTGTGAAATGCCAAAATTTGATCGCTATAATGGGAAATTGGATCCAATCGATCATGTTAGAGATTTCTGAAATATGACATTAGAATTCGCTCACGAAGACACTTACTTGATGCGATTGTTTCCTAGGAGTCTTGGAGCTCATTCTATGGAATGGCTATCAAAGATTACACCTCCCGTCAAGACATTTGGGGAATTAATCAACCTGTTCATATCATAATATGCTTACAACATCCAACACCAAATCACCATGATCGATCTCTGCAACATTCCGTGAAAACCTGGTGAATCTTTCATTACATTTCTTCAAAGATGGAAAAGAATGTTCACTAGATATCCACGTCTTGTTCCTAAAAAGGAAAAGATGGTTACCTTCATTAACAGCTTAAATTCAGAAATGAGCTACCATTTGAACTTACATTGTCCTCCTTCTTTTGAAAAATTGATTGAAGATGCCATAACCATTGAAGGTGCTTTGATCAAAAGAGGAGTAATCAAACATGACAATCCTAGCTCATCTAATCATCACAACAATTAGGACGAGTCTAAGTTTTGGACTCACAACAAGAACCTAGTGAATGATGGTGTTGTTGATGCTAATCATGCCTTGACCAAGCCATTTGTTCTTAGTGCTCCAAGCACTCGCCACAACAATGTCAACTCAATTACAAATCAAGGAAATAATCCTCCTCCTACGAGAAACAATGTAAATCAACATCATACTCCCAATCAAGGGACTACCAACGATCAAGGTTACCGAGGAACCAATAACAATCATAACTCCTTAGGGAATACCTCGAACACAAATCCACAACGATTTTCGTTCTTCTCTCGTAGAAGAAATTATACTTCTATAGGTCAATCTTTAGAATCCGCACTCAAAGAATTGATGGCCAAAAATGTCATTACCTTACCACTGCAACGAAACTATGAACCCAGTGTAAAGCCTCCATCATGGAATGAGGCATACTATTGTGACTATCATCGGTGCAAAGGTCATCGCACAAATAATTGTCAAGCCTTGAAGAATACTATTCAAGATTTAATCGACAATGACATTGTCACGATAGAAGGACATCAAAAATCAAATGAAGAACACAAAGATTTTCGAGATCCTTTGCCTAACTATCAAAAAGGTGAGTCTTCTAAAAAAATGTGAATCATATTGAGGATCCGATAATTAATCATATCTACATTGATGATGAATGGATCAATGTCATAAAATTCAAATAAAAGATGGAATATAGGGAGGTCAACACAACAACAAGGGCGCAAGCCAAAGTTGTCTTAAAGGGTGTCCCCTCAAAATCCACTGGACCTACACCTCAACATCAATATGACTTAGTTAACCAACTTTAGAAGACTCCTGCTCAGATTTCTATTTTTGAACTCTTGAAGATTTCCCCAGCACATAAAGAAATTCTCGAAAAAGCCCTCTTTCAAACAACTATATCCACTGATTTGGATGTAGATTGATTTCAAGCTATGGTCGGACATTTGTCTTCACCCACATGCCTTCATTTTCAAAAAAGGATGGCGTTTCCATAACTCATCCTCATAACTCATCATTATATTTAGAGGTCATGGTTCACAAGTTTCGTGTCAGGCGAGTTCTAATAGATGGGGGCGCTGGTTTAAATATATGTACTATGAAGTTGGTCAAGGCTTTGGGATTTTCTGAAGACTCCATTGATTTCAGAAGAAAGATTACCATTAAAGCCTACAGTGATGAGGAAAGAGCATCCAAGGGTCTAATAATGCTGCCAATCAGAGTGGGTCCTGTTATCAAAAATACCTTATGTCAGGTATTAGATCGTGATCTTGCATACAACATCTTGTTGGGCCGTCCTTGGATCCACGAAATGCAAGCTGTCCCATCTACATATCATCAATGTCTTAAATTTCCTTACGATGGACAGGAAATCATGATATCAGCTAACAATTCAAATATTCAAACTTGTGCTAATATCAAATTCAGTCAAGATACTTTAGTTCCTAACAATCGAGAAGCTCATGCTAGTACTTCTCTAAAGATAGATACACAAATCAATTAGTTAGCCACTAGTTTTGACAAAAAATTGAAATTCAAAGACCATGGAGTCGGGGAATACTCTCTTTGTTTGGCTAATTTACCTGCATCACCTTGGTCACATGGACAACCTTCCATCACTCAACATCAAATATCAGGAGCATCGACGTCAACACAACCACCAACAGAGCCGATTACAAAGTTTAATGGACAATTCATCAAAGAAAAATTCCCCATGGAAGATCCTGAGGATAGGGAAATTCTAAATTGGCTATATAAGGATGAAGATGAAGCGGTTTTTAATGTCAAATTACCAACAGAGAAATATGGGAAAGGATATTCTATCATGCAGAAGATGGGCTATGATAAGGGTCCCATCGGGAAAATAAAAGAAGGAGTAGTTGAACCTATTAATCCTTCGGGACTTGCTGCAAAGGAGAAAACCAGATTAGGTTATGACGCTACCTCAAAAGAAAGAACATCTAAAAAGCTGCAAGGCACTATTTTCACATTGCAAGAAGGTTTAGATTCAAGAGAAGCATGTTTGGCCACAGTTCAGAATTTCGTGGAAAATAACTCTGACACAGACTCTACTGAATATGAATGGGACACCATTTACAATGATGAATTCTAGAAGGATAAAGAGGTTGATATAATACACAAGTATACCCCAACTCTGATCGAAGGTGAAGGTTCAGGGTCCCAACCACAAGAATCTGAACTACAAAGTAACTATGATTCTAGTGATGTTGAGTCAGATTTAAATGAACGAGACCATCACAAGAATAGTACCATCATTGACCAACCTCATACCTCGGATCCTATGGTCAACTCCATTATGACCATAACCATAGCCGATTTCATGCAACCCAATGACTCGATACCTTTGATTTATCCTGATCTCATTGATTGGGATTCATCTGAACCTATCAATATACCAATGTTTCCAAGTGATGAAGCTATTGTAAACTTCCTTTCCACAGAAGACGTAAATGATTGTTCAACTAGCGATTTTTAGCATAAAGTCTTTGATCAAGAGGGTGTCAATTCTCCCAGCTGCAAAAATAAAATTAAAAACAAAAGATCTAATGGTGAAAACCAGAATCTAGCAATATTAGATCAAACAAAAGATAAAATAAAGAGTGTATCGGATGGTGAAAACCTTTCTAAGGCACCAGACGATGGGAATCTTGACACTCTCCCAAAACATTACCATGAGTGATTGCCTATTGTGATTGAGCCTACAAAATCCGTCGATCTTGAAACTTCAGACAAACCAAGAATTTTACAGTTGGCTGCATCAATGACAGAAAAAGAAATACCAGAGTTCATGGAATTTCTAAAAACAAATCAAGTCAACTTTGCTTGGTCTTACGCGGACATGCCCAGTCTTGATCCTGATCTAATCATGCATCATTTATCTATCAAATTAGGAGTTAAGCTTGTGAAACAAAAACTCAGAAAGATGCACCCCCATGTTTCCTTTTTAGTTAAGGAGGAACTGAGAAAACTCCTTGATGTGGGCTTCATAAGATCAATCGATCTCCAACATCATTCTTGTAGCCAAGCCAGATAAAAGTGTTAGAGTGTGCACAAATTTTAGAGATCTTAATAAAGCATGTCCTAAGGATGACTTCCCACTTCCATGCATTGACACTATAGTTGATCTAACAGCTGGCCATGCCATGTATTCATTAATGGATGGTTTTTCTGGTCATAACCAAATCAAGATCGCATCTGAAGACCAAGAGAAAATAGCTTTCACATGTCCATGGGGAACTTACTGTTGGAATGTCATGCCTTTCGGTCTAAAGAATGCTGGGGCTACTTATCAAAGAGCCATGACTACGATATTTCATGACATGATGCACACATTCATGGAAGATTATGTAGATGACATATTGGCGAAATCATACACCAGAGAAGGACACCTGGAAATATTGTCTAAAATATTTACCAGATTGGAGAAATTCAAAGTTCACCTAAATCCCAAGAAATGTGTTTTTGGGGTCACATCTAGAAAACTCTTAGGGTATATTGTTTCAAAAAAGGGAATTGAAGTAGATCCTACTAAAATACAGGCAATCATGGAGATGCCTCCCCTAAGGAACATCAGTCAATTGAGATCATTACAAGGGCGACTTCAATCCATACGAAGGTTCATTGCACAATTGGCCGACAAAAGTCTACCTTTCACATCTCTCTTGCATAAGAATGTTCCTTTTAGATGGGATGACAAATGTGAGATGGAATTTCAACAAATCAAGCAGTCCCTGATGAACCCACCAGTTCTAGTACCACCAAATCTAGACAAAGCATTGATCTTGTACATTGCCGCAACAGAGACATCCTTGGGTGCATTGCTAGCACAAGAAGACCATATAGGGAAAGAACGGGCAATCTATTATATCAGCCAAACATTAACAGGACATGAACTCAACTACACTTTCATTGAGAAGGCTTGCCTAGCAATGGTCTTTGCTTCACAAAAGTTTTGACACTACATGTTAACTCATACGATTAATCTTGTTGCAAAGATTGATCCACTCAAATATTTGTTAAGCAAGGCTACGTTGACAAGAAGGCTAGCAAAATGGGTTATGATCTTAAGTGAATTTGACATCCATTATATTGATCGTAAGGCAATCAAAGGACAAGTTATTGTTGACCAACTAGCCGAAGCACCACTACATGCAAAGCATCCCATGCACAGTGAATTTCCAGATGCTGATGTCTTCAATGCCGAATCAAAACAAACGTGGTCTTTATATTTTGATGGTTCTTTCACCCAGCATGGATCAGGGGCAGGCATACTTTTTGTCACCCCTCAAGGTAATACCATTCCTTGGTCATATAGGTTAATGTTTTCATGTACCAACAATATAGCCGAATATGAAGCTTTAATCACCGAACTGAAGATTGCATTAGAATGGAGGATTACATAATTACAAGTGTATGGCAACTCACAGTTGGTCATTTATCAGATCAATGACGAATATCAGAGCAAAGATGATAAACTGTTGCCATATAAAAAGATGGTCGATGACTTCAAGAAGTACTTTGTGGACATAAATTCACACAAATTCCAAGGCTTGATAACAAAGCAGCTGATGCCATGGCTATGATCACATCACTGTTACAACTCCCAGAAACTCAGACTCGCTATGAATTTATCGTGGAACAATCATTTACACTAGCCTATGACACACCCGAAATCCAAATCATTTGCCACTTGGTAGGATCCAATTCACCCTGGTATGGCAAGATTTATGCCTACCTAAAAGACGACATCTTACCACCTGATTTATCCCGTAACCAAAAGAAATTTTTTATCCGCCAATCCTCTTGCTACACTCTTATCGCTGACACCCTTTATCGCCATGGTCTTGATGGTACTCTACTTCAATGTCTTGAACGTGGCGAATCTGACAAAGCTTTAAAAGAAGTTCATGGTGGTATTTGTGGTACTTATTCAAGTGGACTAACCTTATCCAAGAAATTGATTAGAATGGGTTACTACTGGCCTACAATGGAGAGAGAATCATTCACTTTTGTGAAAACATGCTCAAAATGTCAAATTCATGGGAATCTCATTCATGCTCCTGCACAAGAACTTCAGCCATTTATACCAACTTGGCCATTCTCTCAATTGGGGTTAGATCTGATAGGAAAGGTTCATCCTTCCTCGTCGAATGGGCATAAATTCATCGTCACAGCTACAAAATATTTTACCAAGTGGATTGAGGCAGTCCCTCTCACTAAAGTTACCAGCAAACAAATATCATCGTTCATACTAAACTATATTATTTGCTGGTATGGCATTCCCAACTCCATTATTACTGATAATGGACGAACATTCAAGAATCAGGATGTTGATGAACTTTGTGAGAAATTTTACATTCAACACAAATATTCTACACCCTACTATCCACAAGGGAATGGCCAAGCAGAGGCCTCAAATAAAACAATACTAATTTTTTTGAAGAAGACTGTGAATGATTCAGGGAAAGATTGGCATGTTCAACTCAATCCCGCCTTATGGGCCTACATGACCAGTGTTCGAACGCCAATAGGAGCCACACCATTTGCTCTGGTCTATGGAGCAGAGGCTATACTTCCTCTAGAAGTTGAGATTCCCTCTCTTAGAGTATCACTGAAAGGTCTCACAACAAACAATGACTATAGAGTTTCCCGACTCCAAGAACTAGAACTCCTAGATGAAAAGAGACAAAGAGCAGCTGACCATTTGAAAGCATACCAACAGATGATGTCTCGCAGCTATAATCATAAAGTAAAGCCACGTACCTTTTAGGTGGGTGATCTTGTTCTAAAAGAGAACCCACACAATCAGCAAGACAGAGAAAAGAAAGGAAAGTTTGAACCAAATTGGCTAGGTCCTTATGTGTTTATTGTAGTCTATGGTTCAGGAGCCTACAAACCATGAGCGCCATAAGGGGACCTGTTTGACGAATCCATCAACAACATGCACCTCAAGAAATATTATGTTTAAGTCAACTATCATCATCCGGAAAAAGTCCTGAAAAAAAATTAAAAATAGCAGAAAAAGTCCTGAAAAAATTCAAAAACAACAGAAAAAGTCCTGAAAAAAATTCAAAAAAATCAGAAAAAGCCCTGAAGAAAAAAAAAAATCGTCATAGGGTGAAAACCTGGCAACAAGCAGTCTATTGACAAGAAAAATGCAATAAAAACAAATAGTGAAAATCTGGCAAACAGACACTATTTGTAGCTCTCCATCTATTAGTTCATGTTCTGCACTTGGTTTTTTAGCCCTCCTTTCCATGCATCTTCCCATCATCTTAGGTCCATACCAGCATCATGCTATCATCATTTTCCTAGAGCGATAATGTCTTACAATGGCTTGATTATTATACATATTCATTTCGGCAAGTTGTGTCAATACTGGGGGCAAACATTGACATACTGAGGGCAATCAACTTCCAAGGTTTTACCGAAATAGCCAGACAATGACACCAAATCCAATCATGTGAACAACCCAATCAAATCACATGAACAACTATCCAATCATTGATCTGTATTACAATAGTTTTCAGTAGGTACCATATCATGACTCATATCTGGATGATCTAAAATCTGAATAATGTTTGGAATAACAGTTTTTCATTTTGAACAATAGTTGTTTAATTTTTGATATCATCTCTCTGGAGCACACTTGATGATGTACTAAAACTAGAGTGACGAGGAAAGAGAAATGATTTTTATTTGTCTGTTGTCTTGAGGTTAACTATCCATCTATTGCAAATATGTTGCGAGACGTGATTTCCAAAGCAATATCATTGATGATAGTTCCACAATTGCATCAGAAGGTGGTTAGTCTTTGTCTGTTTATGTGAGAAATGCTCAGGTCATCTCGGTTCAATTATACCTCGATGCTTGTGTTCGCTCAATATATTAAAAATCATGAAAGTTGTACTTAGGTCATCATTGGTGCTGATTTACCCTTTGATGCTTGTACATACTTCCAACATTTTAACGCTCTATGATGATCCAAGAAAGCTACCAAAAGACTCAACGATTGGTTTTCTTCATTTAGTTGCATTTCATTTTAGATCAGTATACATATATCTGCATACCGGATTTGCATCAGAGTTTTTAAAGGGCGAACAAAAACATCAACGACTGTTATGTCTCATTGGGCTATTTGTGAAGGACATTCAGACATTTGTTTTATTATCACCTCTCATTTCGTTATCATTTTATCTTCATTATCATTTCATCTAGGTCTTGTCATCTATCATTTTCCATTCGTTTACATATCATTTGGGATCCATTATTCAAAATTCTTTATTCATTATCATTTTTTATTTATCATATCATTTCATTTATCATTTATCATTTTCTATCTTTTGCCATCATCACATGCCATTTATCATCTTCATATCATTATCATATCCATTATCATTTTACCATTTCATTTATCATTTATCATTTTATCATCTCATTTCATATCATTTTCCATTTTCATTTCATTATCCTTATCATTCATCATCATCTCATGTCATTATCATCTATCATATTTTTTTTCATTAACATATCATAACATTGTCATTTTTGCTCATTATCATTTCATCACATTATCATTACATTTCACAACATGTCATTATTATCTATCATATTATTTCATTATCATATCATAACATTATCATATATCTCATTATCATTATCATCTCATTCCATTATCATATCATTTCATTCCATTATCATTCATCTCATTGCATTAGCTTATCGTTCATTTTCTTATCATTATCATTTCATTTTGTTATCATTCAGTCATTTCATTCCATTATCATTCATTATCTTATCATTTCATTTTCTTATCATTCATCTCATCATTTCATTATCATTATCACTCATTTCCTTACCGTTCATTTCATTCATATCATCTCATTTTATTATCACTATCTTTTCATCTCATTTATTTCATTACCATTTCATTTTCTTTTTTATTTTCATTTTCATGTTTATTTACATATCACTTTCATTGTATCATTTCATTATCATTTCATATTTACTTATTATTTCATTTTGTCATCATTTACATTTCATCATTTTCATATCATTTATCACATCACATTCCCATCATCCTATCTTCATGCCAAATTACATTACAAATTCATATTGCATATCATAAGCACAACATTCATTTATTATCATCTTACATTAGAAAACCTGCATAACATCACATATCACATATTCCATGGTATATATTTATTTCATAAATCATCCACCTGTATGACATCATTAGTACGCATCATCAATCATTTGTCATCAATCATCATCATAAACACATCATATCAAATCATCCTACATATCATGTTAGTCATCAAATCATTCAAATGCATACCAAAATCCATAAAATGCATATCACATAATCAACAAATCATGATCGACATCACATAAATCATCTCATAAATGCACATCACATCATCAAAAACAATCATCGCCACTACATATCAACACATAAAAAATGATACAAATGTCCAAATGTACAATGAAACTGTAGAGTTCAACAAGAGATACATAGGATCTGATCAATAAAATGGCATATACAGGCTCCAAAAATGATATACATCAAAAGACTAGCTGGTCGATGCCCTTGATGGAGCTGGTCCAGAAGGAGGTGGCCTGCCACTAGCACCTGCATCTAGATCCCGCTGAGGCCCAGTCACTCCCATGCTCTGTGTACGTGGCCATGATCTGCTCCTAGTCCTGCTGTGAGACCAGGGAAATGGCTCTCTGCGCTCAGGAGGACATAGCTCCTCGTACCTAACACAGTAATACTCAGCCTCCCTCGCCATCTCCATACCCTCTACAATGGCATCTCACAAAGAGGCACTCTCTACAGTGCCCATCAGTCTCTGAGCTACACCCTCGGCCTCTACTGCCCTTCGTTTGAATGCATCCCTCTTTGTCATCAACTGAGCTATCTATGGGTCTGGGGTAGGCTAAACTACCTGTGCTGGAGCTGGAACCTGAGCTTGTGCCTGTACAAGCTGCGCCTATAACTGTGCTATCAAACTCTACGCCTGACCTAACTGCCCCTGAATAGTCTACACCTGGGCTTCCAGGGTGGCTATCTATGTATGCTACTACGAAGAGGACATCCTAATGATTGTCTGTCGTCTACCACCAGATCTGGGCCTCTGAACAACCTGTGCACTAGCTAGACTGTCCATCCTCTCCTCACTACTCTCTCTACCTCCCCTCCCTCATCTCCCCCGTCATCCCCACCATCGGAGCTGTCATCATCCCTGTCAACCTCCTCGCTGTCATCCTCCCCCTCCTCATCTCTGCCACCCCCTGCCTTCTCTCCACCGGCCACACCCTCCTGTCTCTCTACCTCTAGCTAATGTACCACTGCAATGGGCCCTGGCTCATCCGGACATGTAAACCATGGAAATCGATGAGTATGGAAATAATCTAGGTACTCATCTAACATGCTTGCATCTGTAACCTCTAGCCTATATGCCCATACCTCAGGTTGTAAGCTTGAGTACTTTGTGTATGCTACCTGATATACAATGCAATGCCCCCATCCAGGATCATCCTTGCACCGCCCATAATGAGCAACGCCCTGTGGCATACCCTGTGTAAAACCATACTGTCTCTGAACCCGTAAGGCTAAAAATCGCTCAATAATGAACAGGGTCCATCCTATCAAATATCGGGGTATATAAACAAATGACATCTCCAAATGATCTGTGTACCAAGGCTCACAATCTGTATATGGTCTCCATATCACTAAGTCCACATCGTCAAGCACCCATCACCAGTACTCCAACTTGCCTAGCTTGGGTTGTACAAGTGCACTTGAATACGCCTCCACATATGGCCTCCCCGGTGGTCTAGCCCTGGCACACTCTAGCCTTATCACCACAATATGCTCCCATGCCCAGATCTGGAGCAAAGTCACACCGCTAGCCAAACTCGTCGACCCTCGATAAACCACCTAATGTAAGTCATGATACAGATGCGCTAATATACAGCTCCCCCAAGAGTACCTTCGTGACTGTGTCACCATCCACTCTAGCATCCTCCCCCACCCAACTGAAAATCCCTTCGACCGATGGTCCAGTCCAAGGAAACCTCCAATAAATGCCGCCAACACAGCTACTAAGGTTGGGTACCTGCTAAAATCCACCCATGGCACCCAATATCCGGATATAGACGCATCACCACAAATCCTCCTCAGTTCCTCTATCCCACCTATCTCCTTGTGGTCATAAACCACAAGAGCACCTACCACAGGAATCCCTAGAATCCTGTATAGATCCTCTGGTGTCACGGTCATCTCACCAGTCGGCAAATGAAAGGTGTTATGATCCGAATGCCACCTCTCAGCCAATGCAGTCAATAGCCCTCTGTTGGCTCGAATCCCTCGCGAGATAGTCAATAGTGATCCCAGTCAATAGGCACCTATCCACTGTACCTCTGTAGGAGTCAGCTCTCCTATCTGATCCCAACATATCATGTAATACCCCCATATTTCTGATACTATTTGCTACTATTGGTTTCTCTTGTGTGTTAGTATGATACTGATTTGTAATGGTGATTCATTCACCGACTTGGTGTGTGCGGATGCGTAGTTTAGTTGTTTGCTTCTTGTGACATTATTAATATGATTTATGATACTCTGTGTGTTGATTGGATTATTGTTTATTCGAATGGTTTTTTCATTAGTATTATATATGTCAATGTGATGATTCTATGGTGATCATGTTATTTGAATTCAATATTATTTTATAATGCAATGGTTTAATGATTAGTTATGATGCAGTAGTTAAGTAATCATGTTATCTTATGATCAATTTGGTTAGAAATATTAATTCATCATTGATATTGTAATTTTTAGAATAGATTAGGTGAGAGGACAGTGTAGCATCACTCGTTCACGAGTGCCCTGCTACACTGCAATTCCTTCTCATGATAGGATGTTTGATTTTATATATATACATGTGCTACTTGACATTTATTTGGATGCAGGATTGTAGGAATAAGTCTCGATTCCACCTGTTTCGGCAGGACAGGGTGAGCAATAAATTAACCCAACGGGTAAAATGTTGAAAAAGGGAGTAGGTTTGGAAGTGTCCCCGTCCCAAGTCCGTCGTTTGTTGTGAGTCGTTGTGTTATGACTGAAGTTTTGTCCTTGTCATTGTGTAGTTAATTGTTGAGTTTTTATTTGATTTATGGTTAGTGTGTAATTAATTAATCTTATGTTATAAGATAATTAATTAAAGTTGTTTTGTTGTTTTGATTTAATTGTGAGTTAGTAAATGGTTAAATTTAAATATATTGTAAATTAAAATGTATTTAATTAATTAAAGTGCAAGAAATTAAATTAAATTAATATTGTTGAGAATAATTAGATATTATCCTTTTATTAATATTAGATTAGAAAATCATGTGAGGATAATATCTGGATTAAATAAATTATTTTAATTAAAATTGTAGATAAGTTGTGCTTTTAAAAGCTGGAAAAAGGACCAATAAGAGAAGAGGATATTTTGAGAAAAAAAAGCAGAAGAGCTTTATTGATTCTTTGTTTTTGATTTATTATTTTTATGAGAGATTTATTCACACACAAAAGTTTTCTCTTTGTTTTTGGGATCTGGAAATAAAAAGAAAAGAAAAGAATTTTGTTGAAACTTCTGGGGAAAATAATTGTTTTGAAGATAGATAGATTCGAAAAGAAAGTTGCAGGAGGAGATCGAGAGGAGGCTACAGAAGGGATTCTTCATCAGACGAAGGATTTTAGGTTCTTCTAAATTATTACTTCTTTTAGTTTATTGTTTTGAAATCAAACTTTCGTTGAAGTGCTTTTCGTTTGAAAATTAATTACTCCGTGTTTGTGAAAGAGGATTATGTAGTTAGAAATTGTTTGTTGGGAAAAGAAATCATGTATGTCACTATTAAATTGATATATTTGTTTGAAATTAGGGTTTCATTGTGTTGTGTTAAATCGTTGAAATTTTCTATTGAAAAACTAAAGTTAAATCTTCTGTAGTTAGTTAATACAATTTAGTTGAGAAAATATTGTATGAAAACGAAAATCATCCCTATTATTATCATCCTATTATTGGTAGATCCAGATCTATTGGTGTATGATTTAAAACTTATTGATTATTTCATTTGATTTTAATTTGTAGTTTTGTATATATATATAAATCAACAAGTTTATTGATCAGATTTTCGAAAATAATTTTTTTATAATATATATATGTTAAAATTATTGCTTTGGATTTCAAATTATATTGGAAACGAAATTTAAAATAAAATAAAATTAAAATTAAATGAAATTATAAATATAAAATTAAATTATAAAAAATATATATATAAAATAAATAAAAAAATTATTGGGGGGTGGGCGGCCGGCCGCGGCCGTACCACCCACGGGCCCCAAGTGGTGGCTGCACACAGCCACCATAGGTTGCTGGGCGCAGCCAGTGGGGGCTGCGTACCCCCACTGATGTACTGTGGGCTGTACGCAGTGCCATGAATGGGACTTTTGTCCCTTTATTATTTATTATTTAATACATTTTTTTCTAATTATAAACGCAAAAAGGTTTATTTTATGTCATTCGAATTTGTTTATATATATATATTATTTAATATATATATGTAATATATATTATATATATTATATTATTTTATATATATATATATGAATAAATTAAGTGTTAATTTTTATAATAAATTTTAAATGTTTGTTTTAATATATATATATATATATATATATCTTATTTTTATATAAGTATATATGTAAATACGTGTAAAGGCGTATAAGCATGTATATATATAAATATATGTATATATATTAAGTAGTTATTTATGTTGTTATGTTAGAAAGTAAATTTGAGAATTTTAGTATTTTATAATATTATAGTTTAATTAGAAATTTTGAAATAAATTAATTGTGTTGATTTGAAACGAGTTTTTTTTCGTGTAATTGATTGATTTATTGGGTGAAACTCATTATTCATTGTAATTTGTTTTATGGCTTTCATTAAACGTAATCGTTATTCTTGAGATTATTCGTTAATTCTATTGTGGTATTTTTTTTATAGTTCTTTTGAGTCGTATCAGAAAACCTTAGTTTTATTTTATCCTTCGTAGGAGCTTAAGTTATTGTTTAGGAACTTCCAGAGGTGGGGATACTGTGATTATATTCGATCTTGTAATTTGATGGTTGCCCTTATATTTTGGTTTTAGTAGTGATGTTAGTATACACTTGGATCATATCGTGGTGAATGTTATACATGTGACTTCAGGCGAGATGGTTATGCCTCGCTGATGATTTAGTTGATTTGTTCAGTGTTCTTGTTGATACAGTCCTTTTTGTAATTGGATAGTTTGTGTTGAGTGTCTAGAGAGAGAGTGGCTCTAGTGGGGGCCGACGCACAAAGGGGCTATCAGGGTAACCCACATAAAGTTAGATTAATCAGTGATAACTTGAGTAATAAACCACGGGTGGGGATTAAACACTAATAAGATAATTGAGAAGTCTCGTCCGCTTGTTAGTGCTATCACAGACTAAAGGGGACCGAGAAGGCCATGGTTGGCAAGGTCGTTGCCTTGTCTTCACGAAAGGTTAATGACTCCACATGAGTGACCCTATGGAGCGGCGCCTTGAGATAGGCTATCGGGAGAACCATAGATGGAGGCGGCACCTTAACTTGGTTGTATGGAGAATCCATGTAGAGATGGAGGCGGCACCTTGTGATAGGATGTCTGGATAATTCATGTTAAGCCATGCGATGACACTCTCATCTAACATTCTATTTGTGTTGATTTACTGAAGTCCTCTGGAAGTGATTTGTTGATTTGTCATTGGTTAGTTTTGGAAGTTGTTTATGATATTATGTCTTGAGTTTCATTGATGTTGTGATTGTGACTAGTTGTTATGTTTCGAGGTGGTTTGTTGTTGTGCCTTTTGGATTTACCATTGTTTAGTTTCTATGTGGTCTTTGATGTTAAGTTGTCTATCTGGAGTTAGTATTGTGTTACTGTTAGACGTGCTTGGTCGGGGATCCTTCCTTGTCTACTCCCAGCACGGGGGTGGTTGGGTGGAACGTGCTTCGCACCCCGTTGGGTTCCCTTTTTGGTCGCAAATGTATCTTTTATTGCAAGGTTTGGCAGATGTTGATGATCCAGTAATTCTTTGTACCAGATGTATGTTATACCTCAGATGTAATGTATTCATTGATGTATCGTCTCCCATGTGTGTTGGGATGACCTTGTTGTAAATTGTTTATGTGGTTATTGAGATGTATGTTCAGACAGTTGTATTTTACTATCATTTGGATGTAATGTTTATTCAGGCCATGTATTTATTGAGGAACGATCATTTGTAATAGTTGTGTTAAGTTGTGTTATTTCTGTGGTAATATAAATGCTTCATATCTTTATAGTATCTTTCGTTGTCATATGTACATATGCTATGAATATGGTTATTGTTTAATAGATATTTAAATGATGAAATGGGAATGAATCGATTTACGTAAATGTTTAATTATGGTTAATCTTATTATCATTGTTATGGGTTAATATAATAATGTCACCTCGTGTACCCCAATGGAATTAGTCGTGCAACTTAATATATTGTTATATTGGAATACTTAAGTAAGTTATTATGTTTTTTTTATAAAAAAATGTTCCGTTGTTATTAGTTCCTTTGGGGTTCGCACGGTGGGGCGTTACATATCAGAAAGCGCTCTCTAATCTGGAGGTTGTCAAACACCTCCTATTATCATCACAAAGGCAACTAATCAAACCCATATCAAGCGACCCATATCAGTGACCCATATCAATGACCCATATCATGCAATCAAAACATCATTCTATTTGTATTTCAAGCATAAATGCAAATATGTTTTCACATCAATCATTTACTATTTGTTTTCTATCGCAAAAAGCAAATTTATAAGGCATTTACTCTTTGTCTTCTATTCGAGGAAGCAAAGTTATCAGTTAATCATCAACTATCAGCATGATGGCAAAACACTTTCTTTATCTATTGACCAAGGACGTAATATAGACCATCATTTTTTTCCTGGCATTCTGAAAAAAAAAATTCATATGTGCTAATCTGTACCTCATATGCGCTAAAACTCGAAAGCGCTACAGTTTACCTCAAAAGAGCTAAAACTCATTCGACAGGCTCTTACACCCTAAAAGTGCCACTTCACTACCTATAAGCGCTAGAACCCTGGACGCGCTAATACACACAGCCAATGCGCCATTTCATCACCTATATGCGCTAAAACACTAAATGCGCTAAACAGCCCCGCATATGCGCTACTTCGCACCCTAGAAGCGCTAACCTACCTCTGTTTTAGCCAATTCCTAGATGCGTGACTCTGTGCCCTATATGCGCTAAAGTAACCTACCCAGCCTACTACCCTAGAAGCGCTAATCTATACTTCGTATGTGTTAGACTGCTCATTTTTAAACTGCACCTAAAAGCGCTATAGAACACCCTTGATGCGCTAAAAGAAACTTCGAAAGCGCTAAAATAGGCCCGTGGATGCGCTAAAACGACATTTCTAATCCTAAATCCGCGTTAAAACTTGCAAAAAATTGATCAAATTCATAAAAATTTGAATCACAAAGAGGTTTAATTGACTCACCGGTGGTCCATACGCTGCTGGTCTCTAAAATCATCACGCCCGCTTGAATCTGTGAGTGTGATAGGGAATCGGCATCTTGTTGAGTCACTGTCAGAACATCCAAATCACTGTAGCAAAAGAGTGAAAATGAATTTTACTTTCACCCCTTTTACCTTACATAGGTAAATTAAGGTGGACTTTTGGGTGGCATTTTTCTTTTCACTTTAATCTGGGGCATCTTTTATATCACTTATTGGAAGCTAAATCACTAACTCCCCAATAAACTCTCAGCATCCGTGATTTACCTCCCGAGGGGGCATCATCAGCATCAACATCAAAAACATATCAGGAGCAACAAATTTTTTATTATTTTTCTTTGAAGCAATGCATTTCACACATCACTTCAAAGAGGGGCAAAATGTATATGCATAAAATTGGTCATGTTTAATTATTCCTAACATTTAATTAAATATTTATTATTCAATTAATTCTTCTAAAAATCTTCCACACATAATTAAATTTAATTATGGTGTTCATTCATTTTATTCTCCCACCATAATTAAATAAATCTATTTTATTTAATTATTCCACATATCTACTTGATTAAATTAAATAAATACATTTTATTTATTTAAGTTAATTATTATCTTTTGAATTTAATTAAATATTTTTAATTAAATTTAAATATCTCTTTTCCTTCTATTTTAAAACTTTCCTCTAATTAATTAAATACTTTTATTTAATTAATGTCATTCCTTCAAATTTAATTAAATATTTTATTTAATTAAAGATCTTCTGCTTTCTTCAAATCATAATTAGATATTTCATTTAATTATGAAATCTTCTGATTTCCTCAAAATCTTAATTAAATATTTAGTTAAGAAAAATCAACTTACACTCATAAATAAATAAATAATAGAATTAGATAATTCATTAGTTATCTTCTCAGAATCTTTCCATTTTTCTTCTAAAAAAGATGGTTTTTAAATCTCATCTTATCTCTTCCATGAAAATGGAAAAATCTCGCTTTATTCATTTTCTTCTATTTTCTCTTCAATCTCATCTATCTTCAACTGTTTGATCTGTCAGGAATTATCACAGCCGTTAACCAACCTAGCCAATCGAAATATTCAAAAAAATCTATAAATGCACGAGCAAACCCAAGCATTGGTTACAACATAGGACAAACACAACATACGCTTGCATTCTTACATTTTTATCATTTCGGCCATATTCTCATCATAGCATAATCTTGCATTTAGCATAATATGCATTTTTAATCTCATTCTTCAGTAGCCTACTTTGTTGAGCTTGGCATTCCAAATCTGCGAGCAACTTGAGCAAAGACGAAATGCTGGAGATAGAGAGCAATAAGACGACTTCAAAGAGGCTGCCATAAAATAGTTTGCTTATTTCTGTTTCTCTCTCAGCTTCTTTGATTTAATGTTTTATTGATTGTTTTGTTATTGATTTAGATTGATCACATATTTCATACACACATAAAATGGCGCCCACCGTGGGGCCTTGCCCCGTTTTTAACATTTATCTGTAGGTTTTCTGACAGGATTTCGCGTTCTGGAATTCAACTTTCTGACAAAAATTCTCATTTTAGTGCATCTGAGGGTTTCTATAGTGTATATGATGGTTTATGTAGTGCATAAAAAGCTTTTAACGGTGCTTCTTGCAAGTTTTATTGACTTTGTTTTGCAGATCTGACAGTTTTTGGACAAAACCGCAATTTTTACCAATTTCTTTATATCTTCTACACAGCTATGAATTTTTTGTAATATTTTTATAGAGTCTTATATATCATCTCAAGAGACTACCGTAAAAAAATTGAGGGTGTATCATCGTTTTTGTAGAAGTTATTGTAATTTTATGTTTTTTCATAAAATTTGTTTTCTGGACGCAAATCGATGAATTTTTCAAAAAAATTACATTTATGGAAAGATATTTAAATTCTAATAGGGGTATATGTTTTACAAATTTAATTTTGAGCTCAAATACAATGCAAAAAAATCCAATCTTTCTTTTCTGTATGGTTTTAACAAATCCACGTTTTTGAGAGAAAAACAGGGAATTTTTCTGACTTCTTTACATTTCTGGAAAGCTCTCAGAAAATTAGCTAGGATCTTTTCTTTTATTTTTTATTTTCCAGATCAATAAAATCATCAAATACTGAAATCTAATTCGGCTATGTCAAAAACATGTCTCTGAAATTGCAAATTTTTTTGATGAGTTTATTTAGTTTTTTGGCTGCATTATAATATCATTTTTTTCATCTTGTAGGTGATCATAAAGAGCTCAAGTAGTAGCAAATATCACTCACAACAATCTGGAAAGTGAATAATCAGGTGCACACATTCCATTTTTTTAATCTGATTAATCTTGTTTGTCACATCTTTCAATTTGGGACATAAAATCAAATCTTGTTTGATCACATCATTGCAATTGGTTTAAAAAAAATCTTGTCTTCAATCACACTTCAAAAATTGGGTCTAAAATTAATGATTGTTTTCCATCACATCTTGATTTGGGGATAAAAAGAACAAGTGTTTGAATTGTTTTATAAATATTGCAATTTTTTTAAGGGAAATTAATCATTGTGAGTGAATCAAGTGTGTGTGTGATCACAAACACTTCACTTGGTTTTCTTTTTTCAAACCCTTTATAGGAGGCCTGCTAGGGGATTTAATCACCCCTAGGGATGACCTCAATCGAAGTGTGAATCGAAAGACACGCTTGTTTGGAAGTTAAAATTTTTGTCACTCTTGGCTAAGCCCCAAAGAACTTTATACCTTTGGGAAGTGAAGGTGAACGGTGGGTTACCCCTTTCTCCCGGCTGTGTGGCAGGATCTTTCTTTCAAATCATCCTTAGTCAACCTTGTGCAGACTAGCTTGAAACCTAATTGGCCATACCCACTTGACTAGTCATAGGGCTTGTTGATGTTTCTTCCATGTGTGCTTGTTTAATAATCATAATTACATTCTTCAGATTTCAAAATTCAAACTTGCTTATGTTTCTTGCGTGAGTGATTTATGTGTGTACATGTGTGATCATTCATTTAAACATTGTGAAATCAAGCTAAACACCAAACACATAAAGACAAGTCACTCTACACATTACATCCTATCCATTTCATCCTAATCAATCCAAGTCATCCAATCTAATCATTCCACATCATCACCATCACCAACAAAGTCCTAGTCACCACTTGTCAAAATGGTCATAATCATAAATAAGCCCAATCCTAATCATAAGCCCGAGCTCATAATTCAAGGAGTCCCTTTCTATAGTCAAAATCATGAAAGAAAACCAAAACCTAAAATCATACTTCGAGGGGCTACTCCTACCACCTCTAATAATGGCATGAATGATGTTACATACTTTGAGAAACAAATCGATACGCAGAGCTTACACACATGTGTGACACCATGCCCACATTTGAACACAAATCCCTAGCATCCCAAATTCAAAACCTCCTTCAGACACTTCACCAAATACCCAAACCCCTAGACCATCAAACCATACAAAGCCTTCAAACCCTCTTCCAAAACTTTCAGCAAATTAAATCACCTCAAATCCAACACCTCCTAGATCAAGCCAATCATTTCATTGCCACGTGTCAAATTCAACAACCACAACATCATCCCCTATCCATTCATTGTCAACCAATGCCACCTCAACCTAATGTGTCATCCGCTTTCACCTCATACCAATCTAATCCATCCACTTCTCTGTATGTCAATGCCATGTCAACCTATCAAGCCACATCACGACAAACACATGTGAATTTAAGTCCACCTGGGCAACAAAATCAAGAGCCTTTAAGTCTTAATGCAACCATTGACAAGGGGAATACCAATCTAGCACATACACCCTATAACTTTATCATACCATCATCCAATCAAAATCAAAATCCTAAGCCAACACCTTCCACCCCTACACCTCCAAGGGATGTAACCCAAGGGCTACAAGCAAGGAATCAACTGTCGCCATGTCATTCAACTCATACTCTTGAACATACAAAAGAGTCCTCAAACATCATGCCAAGTCCTTCAAGCCAACCATGTCATCCACAACCCCTTGAGCCAATTCGAGAGTCTCCCCTCTTAAGTCCAAGTCACCCTTTGTCATGCTCCTATATTGTTGACCATTAAGAACATGTCAAGTCTCTCCATGAGAAATCCCGTTCCACCGCCATTCAAATAAGTCATGAGGTATGTCAAGAGAAAAATCCTAAATATGAGGAAACATTACCCCATTATCCACATAAAGATCAACACCCTCTTAATGATTCCATTCATAACATACCTAATACTATCCATGATCAATCTTTCATCTTTGATCAAGACCCCTTTTATGATCAAGAAGACCATGATGATCCTCTTAGCCAACTTTATGCATTCCATGGTCAAGAGATTTCCACCTCACCCATCCATGATGCACAAACATCCACTTCCCATGATAAGATAAGTTCCTCCCAAGCACACATAGAAGATCAAACAAATACATTGGATCTAAGTGAACACAATGCTAATCAAGATCCTAATGATCCTCCATCACCCACTATTGACCCCATTGCAAGTCCTCCATCATATCCTGATGGTCTTTCCACCCTCATTCATGAATGTTTCTCCTTAGAACAACAAAAACCATTATCTTTGTTAGAATTGGCTATGGACGCCACCCAAGATCTATGGACCAAATAGAAAGCACAAGAAGAGAGAGAAAGATTATGACAAGAATAAACTGTATTCAATGTCATTAATATGATATGTTGATTATGATTGATTACAAATGAGAAGGACCCCTTGGTTAAATAGCCAAGGTGAGAACATAAGAGGGCATAAGATTATGATAAGTGTCAGAATCTTATGACATGAGACAACTAGGAAAACTTATCACTCCACTTAAGGTGGAGAGATAATCACATGATATGTCCACAAAAGGTGGAAATGATGAGGTGATGAGATGTCAAGTCCACCAAAAGTGGAGATTCTCCAACAACCTCCTATGTGGTCCCTAAGTAAACTTAACTAAGGTGTAATTATGACCTAGGACAAGGTACAAGATATTTAATTACACCAACACCCCCCCTTAAGTGCAACTTAGGGAGTAGTGCACAAATGCAAACAATGCAAGATGGGTCCCGGCTACTAGGCCATGTTAGGTACCCATGTACACACAATGCAAGCAATGCAATGAAATCTCTCACAAACGAGGAAAGGGAGAAAACCTCATGGGACAAAACTCCCCCTCAAAAGAGAGATGAAATACAAAAAAGAAATGCTCTCAATGAAGAATGAGAAGGTAAAAACCCCATGTGAGGAAAAAGACCCCCCATAAGAGAGAAGTAGAAGAGAAGCAAGGTAGCCCCCCCTCAATGTTGTTTCTCCTGCAAGAATGGTAGAAGCTCGACATTGAATGCTAAAGATGATCCAATCTCGTCGAACAACGTTCCTCCCCTTAGGAAGAAACAAAACCAAGGATGTATGCAGGATATCATGAAGATGGATGATGTGCGATGATGTTGTCTCTGAAGCATGCCCAAGTGTCTCCATGTCGATGCAGAAAGCTGAACCACTCCAATCAGGCGTTCTAGGCCACACTGCTGAAGAGGAAAACCCAACATCTGGTAGAGAAGAATGTAGAGCACTATCCAAAGACAAAGATATCCCCTCTGAAGACAAAGAAGCCTCCTCCAAATGCTGTCCAAAAGAATCCACACTCACGCCAAACTGTGAAGAATGATCATGTAGAGAATGAACAAGAGGGTCAAGGTGTTCCCTCACAACAACTGAAGAAGGTTCATCTTCATCAAAGAGAAGATGTATGTCATCAAGAGTGTCCTCCAAATCAGAAAGATGTGACTCCACAAACAAGTCTGAAATACCTATTAGGAAGCCATCCAAAGTAACCATATCTGGAAGACAATTAGAATTCTGCTGCACTGAATCACTAGGAGCCAAAACTGTTGATGGAGTGCATGGCTCAAGAACTGGATCTGATGTGAGTATGCCCAAGTTCAAAAAGCCAAATGTCTCCTCAGAATCATAGTTGTGATCAACAGCTGAAGGAACAAAGTCATCATCAGAAGCAAACTGTGCAAAGGAATACAACCGAGATGAATGATCAACCACCCCAGTAGCAATGACATCTCTAGTCTCCAAGTCACGAATGATAACAGAATCAGGAGTGAACTCCACAGTTCTCCCATCTCCACCATGTGTAATCTGATATATGGAAAGTAGATTGTTCGTCAAATGAGGAACACACAATACATCCTGAAAAGTGTTCTCCCCAATGCTAATAGATCCCTTCCCTGTTACACTCATATATGTATTGTTTCCCATCAAGATAGGAGACATAGAACAAGGTTGAAATGAAGAGAAGATAGTTTGTGAAGATGCCATATGATGAGATGCTCCTGAATCTAGAAGCCATCTCCCTGATCCTGGACTTGAATGAGCACAAAGAGCTTGTCCTTTATATCCTGATATATATGTTTGACCTTTGTCCTTTTTAGACTGTTTTGAAGTAGAAGGAGAAGAAGATTCAGACATTCTAGAAGGCAAATCAATGTGATTCTTTTTAAGAAGATTCTTCAACTCATCAATATCCTTCTTATAACAATAATGTTCTTCATGTCCATCCTTCTTGCAATATGTACAAAAAGGCCTCTCCTTCTTAGATGATTCTCCTTTTGAAGATGATTTTTTCTTTGATTGATCTAAATGTGGATTATCCTTTGCTTTCTTTTGTTTCTTATCTCGATTCTGATTCTTCTACCACCAATGCCTCAGGATTTAGAACTCTTTTGATGAGACCCATTGAGATAAGTAAGATTTCGCTATGTATCAACATCTCAGAAAATGATGAAAATGAAGGTGTAGTGTATGCAGACCCCATAGTAAATCTATGAGTATGAAAGCTAGAAACAAAAGAAGCATAATCAGGACCAAATTTGTTCATTGTATTGTACACCAACTGGATGTCCTTCTTATCAATTCCACATGCTTTACATTTCTCTTTTAGATCATTGACCTTAGTGATGTAGTCTTGGATGTTGTCAAAGTTCTTAGGATCAAGATTCATCAAATCATTATCAATTTGATAGCCTCTTACTTCATCTTTTGTACCATACAATGTTTTCAATTTTTCCCAAGCTTCATGAGAATTTGTACATGATTCAATCTGAAACAACAAATCTTGAGAAACAAGTCTACGAAGACACCCAAGAGCTTTGGCATGTTTGATCATCCATTTTAACTTTTTCTCATCATCTGTAGGTTGAGGTACCTTATTTTCAACATATAGAGAGTGACCTTCTGTCATTAGTATATTCCATTCATTTTGATGCCATGTTGAATAATTATATGATGTGAGTAAAGGAACCTTAGAATGATCCATGAGAATGAAAGAGCAAAGCAAACAGATCAAAGCAATGCACCAAGAGACCCCCCCCAAATCACTCAATCAAGAAACCCTCCCAAGAAATATCTGATTTGGCACTTTATATTTAGTGCATTTACAGTTGCTAGATGCCAAGAACAGCAAGCTAGACTTGATCTTAGTGCTTACAAATGCCAAAATAGGCCACAGTATCCAGTACAAGTTTTGGTATAAAATGAGATCAATCTGATCATACCAATGAGAAGTACAGGAAAAATCATGCACTTTCAAAAAAAATTGCACCCAAAAATGTTACTGTAGGAGCAAGTTATGAGCTCCCGAAGTTCTCATAATGAGGACGAAGCAGCAACACCTGTGAGAATCTGCAAATTCTGGAAAAACCAGGGACCAAAACCAAAAATTGATTGCACCAATGTGTAGAGCACGAAATTCTAGCCCAAATCAAAAAAAATTGCTCGAAAAAAGGACTCAAAATGACTGAGATATTAGCCTTCAAAGTTCGCCTATGAAAATCAAAATGCAAACCGTGAGGGGGGCAAAAAATTCTTAAGAGCGCTGACGTCAGCAATTTACGTGATTAAAATTGACGGTTTCCCGCCCGTCAAAAAAGAATATTCTCTTTGTCAGCGAAATATTCGCCAACTCTGAGCTTAAATTTGACATTCAAATGGACATCACGGAAAAACGTGCCGTTTGCTGGAATATTCTCTAGCTGCCGGAATATGCTGATGCACTCAGAATTTTGTTTTCACGCCGGAAGTTTGAATTGCCGGCCGCTTGAAATGGAGAGCCTGGCTTGGCGAATGACGCTAGGCCACATGGCAGAGGGAAAGGACTGTCGCCTGTACCGCGGATACCCAACAGTACAGCTCCAGACTGTGGGCTACAGTCTGCGGACTGTGGCTAATATTTCTTTGATTTTTAATTTTTTTTTTTTTTTGTTTTTGTTTTTTAAAACAAATACAAATCTTTTCGAATGAAGAAGATATTTGATTTTTTATAAAAAATCAAAAATTCGGACGGAATAAAAAATAATTTTTTACAAAATCGCACCGTCTTGCAATAATGGCGACCTAGGCTGTACGGCTCTGCAAATTTTGCCTCAACGGACAACTGTCTGGAATCGGATCTATCTGACAAATGATCTTAGGGTTTTGGCCCTCGATGCGACATGGCGGGGAATGGATTTGGACTCAAAAATGCTCCAAAATTGCAGCTACCTTCCGATCCGCAACCACTCTTAGCTTCAAACCTCATAGATTTGGCCTCGTGAGTTCGATTTGACCTAAAACAAAAAGGAAAAATCGACTATCTTGAACCTTCCGGACGCAATGGTGAGCTCAGATTTGCACCAGCAAGCTCGTATTTGAACCTGCAACAAAGAGCCACGAACGGAACCTCCTCAGATCTGGAATCTCTCTTCAGAATAAGACTCTCCAATGGCTCCAAACACGCTCTGATACCATGTTAGAATTGGCTATGGACGCCACCCAAGATCTATGGACCAAATGGAAAGCACAAGAAAGAGAGAAATGATATGACAAGAATAAACTGTATTCAATGTCATTAATATGATAATGATTATGATTGATTACAAATGAGAGAGACCCCTTGGTTAAATAGCCAAGGTGAGAACATAGAAGGGCATAAGATTATGACAAGTGTCAGAATCGTATGACATGAGACAACTAGTAAAACTTATCACTCCACCAAAGATGGAGAGATAATCACATGATGTGTCCACAAAAGGTGGAAATGATGAGGTGATGACATGTCAAGTCCACCAAAAGTGGAGAATCTCCAACAACCTCCTATGTGGTCCCTAAGTAAACTTAACTAAGGTGTAATTATGACCTAGGACAAGGTACAATATATTTAATTACACCAACAATTCCTACCTAATGGAAACAAAAATGACATACATATAAAAAGCAAACACAATTCAATTTCTATTGAAAATTTTACATATCCATTTTTGTTGGATTTTGGATCCTAGATTTGAGATGCACAATGTTAAAGGAGATCCCATGACACATTCAAGGTTCTCTAGTGCTACATATTTGGATTTTTGTGTATGATGATAAGTTATTGGCTAAGTTCTTCCCATGAAATTTAATAGTATTATCTTCCATTTGGGTCTATTTTTTAATATTGAAATTGGTCAATGCAAATATTGGGAATGTTAGATTGAAGTTTATTATTTTAGATTTTTTGACTGTAAACAAGGATCTACAAAGTATATACATTCTTAACATTTGCATGTGCAAGTGAGATGAATGTAAGAACTAAAGTTGTTAGAGGCTACCACACTTAATTATGGATCTTCTAATGCTTCATCTACATCATCCTACCCTTGTAAATTTGAAAAGAAAAATTATTTCCAAAAGGATAGTAAAAAATAATGGAAATTACCATTGTACAAACTATACATTATAAATGTTTCTAATATAATTATGACTCTAAAGCCTCCAACTTTTTCCTTTGTAAAATGTGCTTCAAAATTTACTTAGTGCTTGCATGATTACACTTCCTCCTATTAGGCCATTAGATAAATCTAAAGTTATTCCCAAAAGATATAATGAGAAAGAATTTTGTTATTAAATTGTAGAGTTAATTGTAATTATACTCAACATTTTATGGGATTAAGGAATAATTGATTAAGGATTTGATTGATAAAAAAAAAAATTAGGTTGAGGGGGTTAATATTGGGGTCAATCCTTCAATTGTTCCTCCTAATGAAAATTTAAATATTTTACACTAAATAAATCTAATAAAATGGTTTTATATGAGGTCCATGAGATTGAGGTACATATACATGTTGATCGAGCTTGAAATCATTGATTCACCTATGTATGTGGTGCAGGAGCACCAAGCTTGAATTTTACAAAGAAAGTCAAATGTTAGGTTTTAGGTGGTTTTGTGTCATTTTATGTTTAATAAGGTTGATTTAAACTATTTAAATGTATTCAAGTTGGTTTGGGGTCATTTGAGTCAAAAAAATATAAAAAATACAAAATGTGTAAAAGTTGTCAAGGCAAAAATGCTGAAAAGTGCAAATTAGAGAGTTTAAAGGTTATTTAGTGAAAATGAAGTTCAAAAGTCAGTTATTCTCAGGTTGGGAAGGTTCAATATGTCTTTAAAAACATTTATCCACATTTGTAATGAAGGTTGGAGGCATCTGGAGAGAAATTTCAATAAAAGAACAATTGTGTTTTCCAGATTTTGCATATTTTTCACTGTTTTCAGGCCTGGTACGGAATTTTACGGAATTCCTTTTGAAAATTTCTTATATGGGTGAATAGATAAATGAATTATCTTTCCAATGCTTCTGGTTTGAGCGAAAAATATTGAGTTTTGCACATTTTACAAACGTTTTACTAAAACTGCCTGTGTATCTTTTGTATAAGGTTTTTGAGGGCACCTAAAATGTGAAAAAGGTCCATTCCACCTTCTGTAGTTGATGTATCTCGGTGGAATGGACCAAAATATGTATTCTTAGGTGTGTAGGGTTCTAATTTATGCAGGTGTGTTCATTTGAGTGTCAAGGTGTGATGCCCTAGGTGGAAAAGTGTGAATTTCCATTGCAAGATGATGGCTCAAAGAAGGAATATGATGGTGCAGCATTGGTAGAGGATGTGGGTGAGTTTCTGGAGAATTTTTAAGTGTATTGGAAGGTGTTTGAACAGTTGGTAAGAGTTTTAGAAGCCTGGAGTATACCTTTTCAATAAACCCCTAAGAAACGTGCTGAAAAATGAGGGTTTTTGGTTTTGCCATGTTGTAAGAGTGATTTCTGGAAACTAGTGGTGGATTTAATAGTTTTTGGGCATTTTAATTGCTGCCCCAAGGTTTCATAAGGTTTGGTGGAGTTTAAAGTGTACCTTCTTTGTAAAAGTGGGCTAATTCTACTAGCCCTTGGATATGGTGACTTAATGTTTTTCTATGTTTTGACAAATGAATCTTACTTGTAAGCTTGGAAATGTCTTTTTGATGGAATATGGATGCTATATGGATGATCAGTGGGTGTTCTTACAGTTTTCTTTGAGGAATTGGTCTTTCAGTTGCTTAGTTGTGAATTGGAAAGCCATAGAGTTGACCCTATGGAAATTGTGCTAGTTATTTGATTTTGTGTTGGTGTTTGGTTTTCAAAGCTTGGTTGATTGTTCCTCCATCCTGCTCTGCATCAGAGTGGTATCAGAGCAAGGAAGTAGATCTCTTGAAGATTGCAGGAGAAGCATTTGAAGATACAAGACATTATGGACTTCAGAAGGTTGGATGAGAAAGAAGAACAAATGAGGCATGCTACCTTCCAGACCAGATGCAAATGTAGAGGTAAGATCTGTAAAGTAATGATTGATTCAGGTTCCTTGAGTAATGTTGTTTCAGAAGAAATGGTTGAAAAATTGCATTTGACAAGGCTAAAACATGAATCACCTTACAAGGCATATTGGGTAAATGATAGTCAGCATTTTGTGGTTAGAGAGCAAGCATTGGTAGATTTTGAAATTGGTCCTTATAAAGATGTTCTATTATGTGATATTATGCCTATAAGGGATTGTCATATGATACTAGGAAGGGTTTGGCAATATGATAGATTTGCTATGCATGATGGGAGGCTTAATGTGTATGAAATTGAAAAGGATGGGAAAAGGTACATTTTGAGTTGTTTGCAGGAAGAAGGGACACAAAGAAGGATAGGGATGTGTGGAAAAAGAGAGATGCTGGAGCAAAAGGAACAAGGGAACCTGGAAGAGACAATAGGGCATAGCATAGTTGCAATGGAGAAAGGAAAACACCATGAAGAAGCATTGGGAAGGACAGTGCAGATTGAAGACATAAGAGAGACAAGGGAAGTGAAGGTCAAACATGAAAAGACCTTGAGGGCACAAGATAAGGATAGAGAGTGTGAAGAAGACAAAGACAAAGTTGCAGCCACCACATGTAAAAATATTACTGAGACAATAAGAGCAGAGGGAGATTCAAAGTTAAAGTGTGTGAAGGGTGATGGGAAAGAAAAGGTCAAGGGTGAAATGACCTTAAAAGAGCAAGATAAGCTTGAAAGTTGTGTTGAAGACAAAGGACATAACGAAGTTTGTTCATTGCAGGTTAATGGTGTTCTAGGGCAAACACCTATGAAAAGTACAGTGGTACAAGAAGCTGAGACAGAATATTGTGGGAAAAAGGCACTTGGGGCAGAGGTCTCTCAAAGAGAAGAGAATAAGAATGTAGGAGAATTATCAATGGAGAGCCAAGTAAGGCCTAGTGAGGTCTATAAAGCTGAGAAGCAATGTCTACTGAATGGACAGGGTACTGAGCAGCCACAAAAGTCTGATAACAAAGAAGATGAGTTGCAGCAGGGCAGAAGATCTGATGACAGGGAAGTTTTGAAGGCTGAGAATGTTAAAGGAGAAAGAAGAGATGCAGACAAGACAGGTGGGAAGGTTGGAGAAAGCCATGAAAGGCTTGAAAATTATAACAAGATCATGATTGGGGCAGTGGAGTGTCCCTTAACAACAGATGTAAGTGATAAGAAGACAGAGATTGTGAATACAGTGGACTGTGTGACAGAGGATACAGAGGTCAATAAGATAATGGTACTGATGCAAAGCCTAAATGTCAAGGAACTTAAAGGTGTAGAGAAGATGAAGGAAGAGGAAGATGTCTTTGAGGATGCTCATGAAGACTTATTGGAAGAAGAAGAAGATAAAGTAAAAGAAGGGGCAGTGAGTGAGTTTGTAGAAGAGCAGCAATGTGAGAGTATGGCAATTAAAAAGGATGGTAGACAGTCAGGTTGTGTTCCTAAACTTGATAGGATAGAGTATCAAAAGCAAAGTGTGGACAGTCAAGAAAATGAAGTGCAAGGTGAGAAGCAAGACAAGAAGATAAAAAGTACAGTGAGCCAAGGAAAATGGAAAAGGTTAGTGAAAGGAATTGTGAAGGTTGATAAAAGGATGAAGATTGCAGTCACCCCAAGAGGTGAAGAGTTAAAGGTAATGAGTTTGGAAAAGGTCTCAATGATGGAGGGGACCCAAGATGTGAAGTTGTCAATGATAGGCCAAGTGAAGGCTAAGAAAGAAAGGATGGTGAAGTCTCCAAATGAGATGGAGAAGAGATCAAGTGATGTGGTTAGGACATTGGATTGTCCTTGGTTGATGGAATTGATAATGGAGAAGTTGTATGCTGCTATGGGAATGGTTCTAAGCATAGTGAACCTGAGAATGATTGAGAGAAGAAGAGTTAAGAGACAAGAAATGAAGGGAGTCATTTTATACTTCCTTATTTTGATGATTATGTTGCTGAGAATCAAGCCATGGGTTAAGATGAAAGAGAATAGACAGAGCATGGATTATTTTGCAAAGAATGAAGCTGAAGAACAAGGTAAGAGCAGATGGATGATGCTGGTAAGTACAAATCAGAACATGGAGGTGCAGATCCAAAATGAAAAGGCAAGAGGAGGACTACTTTGCATGGACAAATCCAAGCCAAAGGTGAAGATGAAGATCAATGGAGCAATTGCAAGAACAAGGAGGAGCATCAAATATTTGGAGATCAAAATATTATTGCAGGTCAAAGAGTTGAAGACTTCCAAGGGACTTGGAAAGATTTCATGGCTGGGTGTATGGTGCAGGAGCACCAAGCTTGAATTTTACAAAGAAAGTCAAATGTTAGGTTTTAGGTGGTTTTGTGTCATTTTATGTTTAATAAGGTTGATTTAAACTATTTAAATGTATTCAAGTTGGTTTGGGGTCATTTGAGTCAAAAAAATATAAAAAATACAAAATGTGTAAAAGTTGTCAAGGCAAAAATGCTGAAAAGTGCAAATTAGAGAGTTTAAAGGTTATTTAGTGAAAATGAAGTTAAAAAGTCAGTTATTCTCAGTTGGGAAGGTTCAATATGTCTTTAAAAACATTTATCCACGTTTGTAATGAAGGTTGGAGGCATCTGGAGAGAAATTTCAATAAAAGAACAATTGTGTTTTCCAGATTTTGCATATTTTTCACTGTTTTCAGGCCTGGTACGGAATTGTACGGAATTATTTTTGAAAATTTCTTATATGGGTGAATAGATAAATGAATTATCTTTCCAATGCTTCTGGTTTGAGCGAAAAATATTGAGTTTTGCACATTTTACAAACGTTTTACTAAAACTGCCTGTGTATCTTTTGTATAAGGTTTTTGAGGGCACCTAAAATGTGAAAAAGGTCCATTCCACCTTCTGTAGTTGATGTATCTCAGTGGAATGGACCAAAATATGTATTCTTAGGTGTGTAGGGTTCTAATTTATGCAGGTGTGTTCATTTGAGTGTCAAGGTGTGATGCCCTAGGTGGAAAAGTGTGAATTTCCATTGCAAGATGATGGCTCAAAGAAGGAATATGATGGTGCAGCATTGGTAGAGGATGTGGGTGAGTTTCTGGAGAATTTTTAAGTGTATTGGAAGGTGTTTGAACAGTTGGTAAGAGTTTTAGAAGCCTGGAGTATACCTTTTCAATGAACCCCTAAGAAACGTGCTGAAAAATGAGGGTTTTTGGTTTTGCCATGTTGTAAGAGTGATTTCTGGAAACTAGTGGTGGATTTAATAGTTTTTGGGCATTTTAATTGCTGCCCCAAGGTTTCATAAGGTTTGGTGGAGTTTAAAGTGTACCTTCTTTGTAAAAGTGGGCTAATTCTACTAGCCCTTGGATATGGTGACTTAATGTTTTTCTATGTTTTGACAAATGAATCTTACTTGTAAGCTTGGAAATGTCTTTTTGATGGAATATGGATGCTATATGGATGATCAGTGGGTGTTCTTACAGTTTTCTTTGAGGAATTGGTCTTTCAGTTGCTTAGTTGTGAATTGGAAAGCCATAGAGTTGACCCTATGGAAATTGTGCTAGTTATTTGATTTTGTGTTGGTGTTTGGTTTTCAAAGCTTGGTTGATTGTTCCTCCATCTGCCTCGCATCAAGATGTAAGGAATGATAATTTGTTGGTATTAATAAAATTATAAGGGTACTTATTCTTCTTATGTGTACTAGTGATTGACTTTTATAGAAATTTCTATGGACTAACCAGTATTCAAACTTAGGACCTCCCATTTGGTGTTAGGATGCTCTACTATTGAGCTAATGGCTCACATTGTGATGAGTCTTTTTATGGCTTAGGTGTGTATCATTTCTCCAACACACTCCCTTTGAGCCACAACATAGGTGTCGCACCTAGCTTGGCTCTAATACCATGTTGAAATTTCCATGAACTAGTTAGGATGCAAATCTCCACCACTAAGCTACCCACCCACTTTATGACAAGTCAATTTACCATTTAGGTATGCTAATTTTGACACCTTTTTCACATTGTGAGATATTACCAAATAATTATAATGGTCATTTGGTTTCAGGTGTGGATCATGAACCATGTAAGGGTGTGTTTATTGATCTTAATCCCCAATAAAATGTATGCATTGAATAATTTTGTTTTATCATCATTTTATCAACAAGCATATGTCATATTTGAGGGTTTATTTAAAATTGACTAATGATATGTTGATTGAAACTATAGGATACATTATTTTACCTTAATTTTTTGGTCTAAAAGATGAGGGAAGTTCTTATTCTATGTCATATTATTTCTTATTTAGATGTATCTCATATTTTACTTGGGTATCCATGGATAAAGCAATATCAAGCAACATCATCTATGTCATGCCATCAAGGTATCAAATATCTTTGAACACTAGTAAAGAGGTTACAATTGCAAGAGATCTGTATATGCCTTTATTTTAGATTAAACTTCATTTAACCTTAAATAATTTTAAGAACATACATAAGGATCCTCTATATAAGTGCAAGGATTCTTTGCCTAATTTGTAAAAATTCTCGGAAGGAATAACAATGGTGGGAAAATCAAGACAAGATGCAACAATTTAGAATTCCTAAAGGGTTTACAATTATTAGAGCCAAAGTAGGTTATATGTAGGTTTTATATTATAAAATGATTCAAGAATCTATAAGGCCAAAATAACCATAAGCATTGCAAACTTTAGTTTAGAAGCATAAGGGATTGGATATTTTCATTCCTAAACATGGTTTTCATAAAAAAAATTACTCATGTAGCAAGCACACTATAGAATTGACAAAGAAGGTTAGGGTTTTTAGCTTCATTTGTTATATGGAGATATTTTATTGTAATGTACATAATCAATGATATGATTCTTGATTTTTATAAGATTTAATATTATGACACCTTAACAAACCAAGCTATGACTTTCATGGTTCACTCCTACATGTATGAAATTTACATTTTCATCTACAAGTTTGACCCTAAATTTGTAGTTTTAAAATTATTTTGTGACCTTGACCCCTACACTTCTAGTCTTTAGGAATTTATTTATCTCCATTTTTTAGACTATGTTGAGAGCCATTATAATGTTTTTTTGCACTAACTTTGGGAGGAAACTCATTTTTCCTTACTCAAACCCTTGGATTGATTTAAAAAAATTGAACAAGTTAAAATACATGCCAAATATAAATGCAAGTTCAATGGGTGTAGTTTTGAATTATAGACCTCTCATCCCCTAACAGATAGTTGATAGTTTTGATATTCATTTTTCTCTTGAAAGGTGTTTAACAAGACAAAAATATATGCAAAATGGGGAAGCAAAATACTATATTGAAAATGCTTTAAAAAATTTCAAACAAGTGCAATTTGAATTCAACAAATTTAAAAAAAATTGCATTTAGGGTTTCGAAATTAAACAAATACATGCATTTTGAACTCTAAAAAAATTGAATTTTAAATACCTCGTGCTCAATAGTGGTCGATATGCGAATTGGAATGATGAACTTTGAAGAGAGGAATGAAAATTTTCTTTCGCCGGTGAGAGAAACTTTGTTTGGTCGCCGCACAGGACTATGTTCGCGCACGCACCAGGGAGACAGTGACTGGTAAAAGAACATAGTAAAAGTGTGAAAATGAAACATTTTTTTTTTGTTTTGATATTGGGTTCGGTCAACCCGGTTCGATCGAACCCACTTGGAAATGATTTTTTAATTCCATTCATCGGGTTCGGCCGAACCCATTTGATTTGAGGAATGGAAAATTTGAATTTTCCTTCCTCTTAGAAAGTGTAAACCACTATTCTAAGGTAACCCATGGGGAGATGATTGAATCCTTCAGTTGCAAAATTGATGAAATGCAACTAAAATGCAGATCTTTGAGTGAAAACCAAACTGTGGCACTCTCTGATCCCAAAATACTAAAAAGAGAGGACGTATTCGAGGGTGAAAATCTATTTGAGGTGCCCAAGGATGAGGTATTCAATCTCCCCCTTAGAGAAATACATCCAGAGAAATCAATAGTCTTAGTAGAGAAGGCCATTCTAGTCAATGTGGGAACAAATGAAGCACCCAAGATCACCTTCTATGCCAAATCCTTGTTGGATGAAGAACAAAAGAACCTGGAATCATTCTTGAAAGAGCGCAAAGCTAACTTTGCATGGTCATACACAAATATGCCAAGCCTTGATCCAAAAGTGGTTGTGCACCACTTAATAGTCTATCCGAAAGCCAAACCAATAAAGCAAAAATTAAGGAAGATGCACCCTCAAATAACACTCTTGGTCAAACTTGAGTTACAAAAGCTTCTTGACATTGGATTTATCCAACCAATAAATTATCCTGAGTGGGTTTCAAACCTAGTACCAGTCTCAAAACCCATTGGGAGCATCAAAATATGCACTAATTTTAGAGACTTAAACAAAGCATGCCCAAAGGATGATTTCCCTCTTCCTAACATTGACATCATAGTAGACTTAACATCTAGGCATGAAATGCTATCACTCATCGATGATTTTTCAGGATAAATCAAATCATGATCGCCGAGGAGGATCAACAAAAAATTGCATTCACTTGTCCATGGGGGACATATTGCTGGAAGGTGATGCCACTTGGGCTAAAGAATGCAGGAGCAACCTATTAGATAGCAATGACCCTCATCTTTCATTACATGATCCACAAAATAGTTGAAGATTATGTGGATGATATTTTGGAAAAATCAAAGAAAAGTTGTGAACACATACTGTAAGTCTTAGGACCCATCTTTGATAGGCTTGAAGAATACAAGGTATGGATGAACCTGAAAAAGTGTGTCTTTGGGGTTACATCAGGGAAACTTCTTGGCTATATCATCTCACAAAGAGGAATATAAATTGATCCAGCAAAATTAAAATCCATTCTAGACATGGAACCATTGTAAACACTAAAGAAGATGAGAGGATTACAAGGAAGATTGCAATCCATCAGAAGGTTCATAGCGCAACTGTCAAACAAAATCCACCCTTTTTCGCATCTTCTCCATAAAAGAAATAAATTACAAGTGGGATGAGAAGTGTGATAAAGCTTTCCAATAGATCAAGGACTATCTATTGACACCTCCAGTGCTCATTCCACCAATACCAAAAAAGCCACTAATCCTGTATATCTCAACAACATCAGTAGCACTAGGCGCTCTTCTAGTAGAACATGATGAAAATAGGAAAGAAAGGGCTATCTATTACATCACCAGGACCTTGGTTGGCTATGAAATGAACTATTAATCCGTTGAGAAATTTTTCTTAGCATTGGTTTTTGCTTCACAAAATTCAAACACTACATCCTATCACATCAAATCAAACTCATTGCAAAGATTGATCCACTAAAATACATGTTATCCAAAGCAATTCTCAATGGGTGCATGGCTAAATAGGTGACGACCTTAACAAAATTTGACATAGAGTATGTGGAGCATAAGATAATTTAAGGAAAAGTGATCGTAGACCAACTAGTAGGGGAACTTATGTATGCAAAGAACCCATTGATATCTAAATTCCCTGATGAATCAGTGTTCCTTGTCAATCTCACAAGTCAATGGAAGATGTAATTTGATGGATCATTCACCCAACATGGATCACATGGTAGTAGTCTTTGAAGGTTTTATATCCAAAGTTTCAAGTTCTAGATCGTGCGGTAGTAAAATATGTGTTTGACAATGTCTAGCTTGTGAAGAAGGTTGTCTGGGAGAAATGGAATTGCTTCACATTTCTCCATGTTGATGTTTCTTGTCTTGTGGATTTGGGAATATCTAATGATTATTATATCTATACTCCCTTGGATAGTTTGGTGTTCATCTATTTTGCAAGCTTGGTTCATGAGTTGTGTCTTAGTGGTAGTTTGACTGGTTGCATAAGATGATAATATTCTTAGTTGCATGTGCCTACACCAATGATTTTGAGTATTATGTTGGTGTTGGACTAATTTGGGATGTTGTGTAATGTTGCTAAGTATTCCACAGGTTTTTTTTGACTTGGTGAAGTGTGAATGTGATTGCTTGTTAGCATTAATTCTAGTTTGGCCGGCCTAGTGTGTTAGTGTTGTTTATGGATGTGCTTTTTTGTTTGTGGAAGTGTGGTGTAGCATTTTTGTGTAGATTTGGGTCCTAGTTAATCCTTGGTTTGGTCTGCTTTCACTTCTTTTCATTGTGAAAGTGTTTGGTGCCAACCTATTTGATGGTTACACGTTTGAGGTGCATACATTTCATTGAGGCTAACTTAGTGAAGATTATTTAAGGTCGAGGAGGATATATATGCAAGGTAATTTATTGGAGAAGTGTGTGGTGTTTTGTGTGATGCGAAATGATGTGTATGTGATCAAGTTTTGATAAATGGGCACGAGCATGAACACCTAAGAATATTGAAAGTAGTGAGAAGGTGTCTACATTTGAGTGTTCTTGAAGTTGCTAGAGGTAATGAACTGAAGGTTGTGGATGGTGAAGAGTTGTGGTGGATTCTCCTATTGTTCTAAGGTAGTGAACCTCCTTGTAATATTTTATTTCTATTCTCTTGAATTCAAGAAGAAGTGATCTTCTTGGGTAGTGAGCCCTGGGTAGTGAGCCTTCCTTTCTTTTGGATAGTGAGCCCTTTCGATAATGACCATTTTGTAATTGATTTTGATATTCATATATATGTGAGTTAATCCTCACCATAGTTTTTACCTTAATGGGTTTTCCACGCAAAATTTGGTGTTCTATTATGTATGGTTGTTGTTGTGTTGATGTTTGTTTTTTTTACATTCATGCTAATGCATAATAAGGATTTGAAGGTTAATGAGGGATTTTAGGTCTTAATATACAACTAATTAACCCCCATCCCAGTTATCTTGTGTGTATAACAAAAATTAAAATAAACATGATGTAAACACAATGCTAACATGAAGAAAACACATGCAAAAACACAACAAAATACACAAAAAAACACAAGGTTTTAGTACTAAAGGATTCAAGGCAGTAAGGTAAAGAGACCTCAGTCTTAAATTATCTCAAATACCAAATTTCATCCATCAAATAAAGGAATTCTCCCATGAGGACTAGCAAATTGTGTTATGCTACATCACTCATGGGCCACATGGCTCCACTGGAAAGCAAGGTATGCTATGCTAGGTGGCCATGCAATATGATGGGTTTCATAAGGCTAGAAAAGTGTATTATGCTAAAGACTTATGAAACACATGGCTCCATTAGAAAGCAAGTTGTGTTATGCTAGGTGGCCATGTTAAAAGGTTTTCATGACTCACACCATAATAAAGTCCAATATTAGCTAGGCAAATCACAAACTAGAAGGCACACGGGCTAGTGAGGATCGCTTTTCACTAGGTGAGCCCCCAAGATAAGGTAAAATGAGAAACACACTAGGTCTACTAGGTGTACCCATAACAACCATACCAAGAGTTATAATCCTTGATAATCTTGATCAGGTGCCTCAAATTGTTATGCCACTGCATCACTAAGTTCAACACCTATGAAGAAAGTGAAGAAACAATGCCAAGGTTTAATGTCATGGGGGACGAATATGACAAGGTTTAAAGTCATGAGGGATGACTATGACAAGGTTTAGCATCACGGGGATGAATATGACAAGGTTTAATGTCATAGGGGACAAATATGATAAGGTTTAATGTCATGGGGGATAAATATGACAAGGTTTAACATCACGAGGGATGAATGTGACAAGGTTTAATGTCACAGGGGACTATTATGACAATACAAGGCCGATACTTCAAGGGATTTTGTAATAAAAAAATTAAAGGAGCTTTACTTAATGCATGAAAGGTCACACCTTAGGGAACATCACACTTGACATCACCACCAAGAGAGGACTAGTTGAGGAATAAAAGATTCACACCTTAGCAAATATTGACCATAGAAAATTACCACCAAGAGGAACATCATATGCTAAGAGAGATCACACTCTTAAGGGATATCAAGCCCAATATCACCACCAAATAGAAACTCACATAGATCAAGAAGGCCACACTTTTATTAACAAGGTCACACTTCCTAGGAGATATATGCTACCATCGCCAAGAAGGGACCATTTCTTATGTAAACAATATGTGGGGGACTATTTCCCCCCTTAAAATGTTAGTGTACTTGCTACACTAATGTTTTAATTAGATACTGTATAGGAGTGAATTTGCACCCCTTATGAAAATTCCCCTTTTGTACATCCTCACCTTAGAAAAAAAATTCGAAGTCAAAATTCCACATCAGCTTGCTGACTTCCTTCCACTTGGAATTTGTCTATTGTGTCGATAGAAGAATATTTTTTGGGGATGCCCGTGCAACACACAAATGTCTACGTGATGCACTTACGTCCTTGACAGATTCCTGCGTCTGAAGTTGGAAAAGGCATTACACTTCCTATTGGGAATGGTTTGTAACGTCCCTCTTTGACCAACTGACCCCAAAAATGACAGATTCTTCCCTCAAGTCTCTAAATTCTTCCATTCTTCATTCAACTCATCTCTTTTTGCAATCTTCAATCATTCAACTTCATTCTCTTGGCATTTTCCACTCTCAACAACACTTTAGCACTCCATTACAGTAGCAATAACACTCTGTCAACTCCATAAATCAAGTGTGAGGCAAAGCATTGCAGTAGGGGCTTGAGGTTTTGCAACACCTCCCTTCATCACAGTCGAGGTTGTGGTGATTGTTCAAGCCTTCTTTCTCCATCATTGGCTAGTGAGCTCTTGATGGAGGTGGTAACGTTTCACTCCTCTCCCTTTACAATTTAGTTGAGTAGCTCTTTACTATTTTGTAGTGTTATTTGCATTCCTTCTTTCTATACTTCTTCATCATACATTTCTCTATTGTTGCTATTTGTTGTCTATGGAGGTGGAAACACCAAAATGGGGGTCTGATTGAGGTAGGCCCCCATACGTATCAAAAAATTTCCTCTTCGTATGCAGAGAATGTTTCTTTTGGAGTTAACTAGCGAACAAATTTTTTTATGAGATTATCTTCGTCACCTTAGTTCTTGTGTATTTACTTTATCACTCCAGTATCTATTTTTCATACTTCCTCATTCTGTTTTTATCATCTAGATTAAACTAGTTAGGCTGTTAGTAGGTCTTTTTGGCAGTTTTACTGTGCTCACTATTTTCTGGCCATACAGACACTAGCATGCTCGAGAGACGCTAGCGTGCCGCATTGACGTCTGAGAATTGCACTTTCATCCTTAGATAGAGAGTTGTCCAAGGCATAGTATTGACTCCAAAAAGCCAACTCGCCTAGCCCAAACTAAAGTTTGGGTCTACAAAGTGTTCGAAGGACTTTATGGTCCTTATCATTCTCCTCCCTCATTTGAAACACCCATTTAGAGTGAGCTAAGTTAGGGAAGCCTTTTTCTCTTGAATCTCCATGACTTGGGGCCTTGACATGGTTGATCCCCCTCTCTTACATTTTTGGTGAACCTGACGTGAACCAACATCTACTCATTCATTGGTGTTGAGGATTTTCCCTTGTACCTTATGATCATTGTGCCCCTGGGTGTTGTGGAGGTTTATGAGCATCACAACCCATTCCACAACCTCCAGGTATATTGTTAGGAGAAGTGTATTACACCTTTCGATGGAGAGGACAAAGGTCACTACTAGTTTCTCTATAGGCCTTTTTGCTGGATTTGTCATTGGTCTTGCTACATAGGAACAATTGTCCATGGGCAAGGTAGGGGTCTTCAATGAGACTGACCATGTACCCACTCCTCCTACATCTCCTACATTGTCACCGGTAGACGAGTACGAGGCCATTCACATTACTTCAAAAAATATCTATGTCCTTAGCAAAGGACTAGGCGACTTGGAGAATCACTTAGAAAAGGACTTGAAAGATGGCTAGGGCCATTAGGGTTATCAACGAAATAAAATATATGGTTGGAAAAGATTAAACAGGCATAGAAATCCTGGCTAGTCTCTCTAGTCTAACTGAAGCATGTGCTCCTCCAAACAATCCTAAAACTGTACAAGGGGCCCCTTTCAGAGATCATGAGAGATAGCTAGGAATGTCGATGCCTCCCACATATGTGTACATGACCAATGTCATCCCTTTGATCAGCATCTCCTTTTCCTCTAAGAGATCTAAAACTATCAAGGTGAATAGAGTACCCTTGGGATTTAGCTTCACCCCTCCTATCACCTCTAGCAATGGAGGTTTTGGCGGGATGAGCGGTGGGGGATTTGGTAGTGGTAGTGGTTTTGGTAGAAGTGGTGCTTGCGGAGGTGATTTTGGTGGAAGCCATGGTGGTGGATTTGGAAGCGGAGGTGGCTCCAGCGGAGGCCCTACTAGTGGCAGTGGCTCTGTTAGTGGTTTCGATGGTGGTCACATCGGTGGTTCTGGAAGTGGCTCTCGTGGTGGTTCTGGAGGAGGTCCCTCTGGCCCTATGTCTTCTAATGACCCTATCCTAAACACTCTTATTCATAATATGGGTAAGATGCAAAGATAGCTGGCGAGTCTCTCCTAGGCCTCTGCCCAGCCTATCTTTCAACCCTTTTTTCGATGTAGCTCATTATAGATAGCAATCGTAAAAACTCCCTTCCCCCAAGGAAAGGAGATTCCTAAATTTAGAAAATATGGCGGCAAAGAGGACCCACAAACACATGTCTTCCTTTAATGTCCTATGTACAAATTTCTTCCATCATGATACATTGATGGAAAAGCTATTCCATTGATCTCTGTGTTGGAATCAGGGAACACTAAGAGGGGGGGTGAATCAGTGTTTTGCAAAATTTAACTTTACTAATCTGATCTTTAAACCACTTACAACATTGAACCAAAAGAAAGATGTGAGAACATAAAGCAATCATCCACAACACCATAACACAAGTATTTTTATGTGGAAACCCTGTTAGGGGAAAAACTACGGTGGAGGTTAACCCACAATTTGAGTACTCAAATATAAGTGTTTTACAAAAATGGGAATGCACTTGCATTCAAGCGCACTGCCTAGAGCTCATTGCTCAAAACTAGAAAGGCTCACTTCCTTACAATTAATGTCAAAATACAATTGGAGTGGTGAACTATGAAATATCATCTACAAATGCTTGAGAATAGTTTTGGTTAAGCTCATCAATCAAATTCTTGATGTTCTGGCTGAATTTGCTCTTCTACTTTGTCTGCTTCAATTCGCATCACAAAATCCTTTTATGCACAAGTGAAACTATGCATAATCGCTCTACAACCCTTTTGATATTCTCAATATACATAAACACACTTCAAACACACACCAAAATGATATAAATGATCACTTATATATATCTACAACTAAAGATTTAATCGCTACAAGTCGGCTTCAACAAAATATAAAATATTTACAAACTGTCGGCTCAAATATCAAATGATTTTCAATGCGCACCATCCAAAGTTGGCCACAACATAGTGAGGACCCAAAACAAAATCCTCAAACCTGAAAATACTTCAAACAATTTTGCCTCAAACATCCGTAACACGCCACATTCACTTAGTCGGCCTTCCAGCACTGATAAACAAAAAATCAATTAATCGGATCTCCTAATTCATACACCAATTAATGCGATGGAAAAAAATTTGAGAATAAGATATTCCAAATACCCAACGACCTTCCCTAAGATCCACAACCCAAATTGATTAACTAGTAATGCAAATGGATTGACAAACTTAACTTCACTTGGATACCCTGTTCTTCACTCTATCTTCCGATATGGACAAATACTAAAGTATGGCCCAGATCAATGACTTAGGTTGCCATCAATGACAACACCAGAAGCCATATTCCAAAAATCTCCCCCTTTGGCATTGATGGAACACTTAGTAAAAAATGACTAAGTGTCAGAACCAACATACTGCAATCCTTCAATACTTCAAAAAGTCATAGCTGAAACAACTCCCCCTAAATTTGATAAGGAAATTTTCACTACTCTCTCTCCCCCTTTGACATCAATGAAAAAATGATAAAGAATATTTTCCTACAGTATTCCCTTTTGGAGGGTAACCAAAAACTTACTTATTCAAAAATTGATTCAAAATTTTGAGGAAATACAACCACTACTTGGGTTAGAAGATTATTTTGTATTTTTCCTTCATCTCTGAAAGAAACTTCTTCCATGCTTCTACTGCAATCCCGATGATTATGATCATGCTGTTGTTTTCAGATGTCTAGTTAATAATCTTGACAAGGGATTCTGGAATGGTAATGGCTTCTTCTAATATCTCTCCTTTCCTCAATATCTCAATTAATTGTTCTAGTTTGCATTTTGTTATGTCCTTTACTTTCCAAAAGGTGTCCACAATCCTATTTCTAGTGTTTTGAACATTTTTATGCTCTGTCTGTAATTCTTGAATCCTTTTCTTAATTGCACGATCTTGATCCTGAAACATGTTAAAATTTTGTCCAATACTGTTCAACTCTGTTTCAATTTTTTCCAAATTTTCTTTGTACTTTCCATTTGCATGGGGCCATCAAAGATAATAGTTGTAAATGTTGTTTGTTGTGTTTATGCACTTCCTTAGCTGATTCATGTGCCCTTTTAGCTTGGTGAATGATAATCTGTACTGCTTCTTTAGGTGTAGAATTACTTCTTCTTCCTTGTTTTGAGGCTCAGAGTCCATGATTTCTTTGATGCATTCAATCATCTCTTCTAGCAACATATTCTATAAAATCTCTAATTTAATATGGTTGTGCACAAGATGAGCACATGGTATCTTTAAAATCATGTCCTTCTCATATGAAGGTCTGATAGACCATATGTTTGCGATTTTCTGCATTCCATCTTCCTCATGAATAAGATGTAATAGCTCTTCTTTGGTTAAATCACCTTCTTCTTCACTTTCTTTTGTCATTTCCTTTTCTTGTTCCAGTTTAACTATTTCCAGTTCTTTTCTTTGAAATTCCTTAGTTTCCTTATTAGATTCCTCATTTGGTATGTCCGCAATCACCTATTCTTTTCCTTTCCCTTCAAATCTTGGAGTCTTGCATGTTGGTGGAGTATATACAACAATTTATTTTTCTCTTTTCTTCTTTCTCTCCATTTCACTGGAGGAGGATCCAAATTCAAGTGCCCTTACCAGAAGGGGAATACCAATTGAGCCAAAATTCCCTAGAAAACCTTTAAAGAAACTTTCATATTCTTGATCACAATTTGCCAAATTTTTAGAATGAATGTAAAT